>CM076402.1:33572404-33938474 GCA_038363315.1 Mugilogobius chulae | reverse complement strand
TTAAATGTATTTATTTTTATGTCCACAGTACCTCAAACAATTTTTAAGTCCAGTAACTTCATCTTATTCGCTTAGAAGTACCTATTGTCTTACTTTGTCTGTGCCACGAATCTACAAAGAGGTTGGACGAAGGTCATTCCAGTTCAAAGCTCCGTCAGACTGGAACAAGTTACCCACACACTTAAGATCCATTACAACTTTTGGTTTATTTAAGTCATCTTTATCTGTTCATCTTAAAACTTCCTGTTACTGTTTCTAGTACTATTACAATATTCTGAATAATACACTCCTTTTTGTGGTATTTGTTTATTTATTTATGTTATTGTTTTAATTTATTTTGTTATTATTTTATTATCATTATTTTATTTATTCATTTATTCTTAATACCATTGTAATAATGGTAGTATGGTTAATATGAACTTACTTAACTTACTTACCAACTATGTTGGTATTGATGTAACTTGTAATGCTGTTCTATTGTTATCTCTATGGATGTCAATACCTTGTGTATTGGTGCAATTTCTGTGTTTCTGTGCATTTACATTTGCAGGAGTGTGGAGAGGTGTGAGTGAGCAAGTGTGTCTTGTCTTGTTTTGTTTGTTTTTTTAAATATTGTTTTCTGTATAACAATTGTACTGATTATTATGTACTGTTATATGTTTTATGTTTTGGACCCCCTCGAAAACGAGATGACACATCTCAAGGGGCATTCCATAAATAAATAAAATAAATAAATAAAAACCGTCCCAGTGCATGTTGCAGGTCCTGGTTTGAAGAAGCCATCAGGACAACATCATCTGCAAACAGCAGAGATGAAATCCTGTGGTCTCCAAACTGGACCACCCTCCGGTCCCTGACTGCGCCTAGAAATTCTGTCCATAAAAACAATGAACAGAACCGGTGACAAAGGGCAGCCCTGGCGGAGTCCAACATGCACTGGGAACAGGTCTGACTTACTGCCGGCAATGCGAACACAGCTCCTGCTCCGATCGTACAGGGACCGAACCGCCCTGAGCAAAGGGCCCCGGACCCCATACTCTCGGAGCACTCCCCACAGGACACCACGAGGGACACGGTCAAATGCCTTCTCCAGATCCACAAAGCACATGTGGACTGGTTGGGCAAACTCCCATGAACCCTCGAGAACCCGATGGAGAGTGTAGAGCTGGTCCAGTGTTCCACGACCAGGACGAAAACCACACTGCTCCTCCTGAATCCGAGGTTCGACCATCGGTCGGATTCTCCTCTCCAGTACCCTGGAGTAGACCTTACCGGGGAGGCTGAGGAGTGTGATTCCTCTGTAATTGGAACACACCCTCCGGTCCCCCTTCTTAAATAGAGGGACCACCACCCCGGTCTGCCAATCCAGAGGTACTGTCCCAGTTTGCCACGCGATGTTGCAGAGACGTGTCAGCCAAGACAGTCCCACAACATCCAGAGACTTGAGATACTCAGCACGGATCTCATCCACACCCGGAGCCTTGCCACCGAGGAGCTTGTCGACAACCTCAGTGACTTCAGCTTGGGTGATGGATGAGTCTTCCCCCGAGTCCTCAGTCTCTGCTTCCTCATCGGAAGACGTGGCGGTGGGATTGAGGAGACCCTCAAAGTATTCCTTCCACCGTCCGACGACATCCCCAGTCGAGGTCAACAGCTCTCCACCCGCACTATAAATGGTGTTGGTGGAAAACTGCTTCCCCCTCCTGAGGCGCCGGACGGTTTGCCAGAATTTCTTTGAGGCCGACCGATGGTCTTCCTCCATGGCCTCTCCGAACTCCTCCCAGCTCCGGGTTTTTGCCTCTGCAACTGCACAAGCTGCGGTACGCTTGGCCTGCCGGTACCTCTCGACTGTGTCAGGAGTACTACAAGCCAACAGGGCCTGATAGCACTCCTTCTTCAGCCTGACAGCATCCCTTACTTCCGGGCGCCACCACCGGGTTCGGGGATGGCCGCCACGAGAAGCACCAGAGACCTTGCGACCACAGCTCCGAGCAGCCGCATTGACAATGGAGGCTGAGAACATGGTCCACTCAGACTCAATGTCCTCAGTCTCACCCGGGAGCTGGGAGAAGCTCTCCCGGAGGTGTGAGTTGAAGACCCGTCTGACAGAGGGTTCCGCCAGACGTTCCCAACAGACCCTCACAATACGCTTGGGTCTGCCAGGTCTGTCCAGCTTCCTCCTCTGCCAGCGGATCCAACTCACAACCAGGTGGTGATCAGTTGACAGCTCTGCCCCTCTCTTAACCCGAGTGTCCAAAACACGCGGCCGAAGGTCCGATGACACGACAACAAAGTCGATCATTGACCTCCGGCCTAGGGTGTCCTGGTGCCACGTGCACTGATGGACACCCTTGTGTTGGAACATGGTGTTTGTTATGGACAAACTGTAACTAGCACAGAAGTCCAGTAACAAAACACCACTCGGGTTAAGATCGGGGGGGCCATTCCGCCCAATCACCCCTCTCCAGGTGTCACTGGCGTTGCCCACGTGGGCGTTGAAGTCTCCCAGCAGAAGGATGGAGTCCCCAGTTGGTGCACTATCCAGTACCCCTCCCAGGGACTCCAAGAAGGCCGGGTACTCTGCACTGTTGTTTGGCCCGTAGGCCGACACAACAGTGAGAGACCTGTCCCCAACCCGAAGGCGCAGGGACGCAACCCTCTCATCTACTGGGGTGAACTCCAACACATGGCGACTGAGCTGTGGGGCTATGAGCAGGCCCACACCAGCTCGCCGCCTCTCACCGTGGGCAACGCCAGAAAAGTGGAGCGCCCAGCCCCTCTCCAGGAGTTGGGTTCCAGAGCCCGAGCTGTGCGTGGAGGTGAGGCCGACTATATCTAGCCTATAGCGCTCAACCTCTTGCACCAGCTCAGGCTCCTTCCCCCCCAGAGAGGTGACGTTCCACGTCCCAACAGCCAGAGGCTGTGTGTGTGGACCAGGTCGTCGAGGCACCTGCCCCCGACTGCCACCTAGTCCTCTGTGCACCCGACCCCCATGAAACCCTCTGTGGGTGGTGAGCCCACAGGAGGGCCGACCCACGTCACTCGTTCGGGCTGGGCCCGGCCGGGCCCCATGGGCAAAGGCCCGGCCACCAGGCGCTCGCCTGCGAGCACCCACCCCAGGCCTGGCTCCAGGGTGGGGCCCCGGTAACGCCAATCCGGGCGACGTAACGGTCCTTGTTTTTAAACTGTTCATGAGAGTTTTTGAACTGCTCTTAGTCCGTCCCGTCACCTAGGACCTGTTTGCCATGGGAAACCCTACCAGGGGCATAAAGCCCCAGGCAACATAGCTCCTAGGATCATCCGGGCACTCAAACCCCCCACCACGGTAAGGTGGCAGTTCATTGGGGGAGTCTCTGCTGCAAACAGCAGAGATGAAATCCTGTGGTCTCCAAACTGGACACCCTCCGGACCCTGACTGCGCCTAGAAATTCTGTCCATAAAAACAATGAACAGAACCGGTGACAAAGGGCAGCCCTGGCGGAGTCCAACATGCACTGGGAACAGGTCTGACTTACTGCCGGCAATGCGAACACAGCTCCTGCTCCGGTCGTACAGGGATCGAACTGCCCTGAGCAAAGGGCCCCGGACCCCATACTCTCGGAGCACTCCCCACAGGACACCACGAGGGACACGGTCAAATGCCTTCTCCAGATCCACAAAGCACATGTGGACTGGTTGGGCAAACTCCCATGAACCCTCGAGCACCCGATGGAGAGTGTAGAGCTGGTCCAGTGTTCCACGGCCAGGACGAAAACCACACTGCTCCTCTTGAATCCGAGGTTCGACCATCGGTCGGATTCTCCTCTCCAGTACCCTGGAGTAGACCTTACCGGGGAGGCTGAGGAGTGTGATTCCTCTGTAATTGGAACACACCCTCCGGTCCCCCTTTTTAAACAGAGGGACCACCACCCCGGTCTGCCAGTCCAGAGGTACTGTCCCAGTTCGCCACGCGATGTTGCAGAGACGTGTCAGCCAAGACAGTCCCACAACATCCAGAGACTTGAGATACTCAGGTCGGATCTCATCCACCCCCGGAGCCTTGCCACCGAGGAGCTTGTCAACAACCTCAGTGACTTCAGCTTGAGTGATGGATGAGCCTCCCCCCGAGTCCTCAGTCTCTGCTTCCTCATCGGAAGACGTGGCGGTGGGATTGAGGAGACCCTCAAAGTATTCCTTCCACCGTCCAACAACATCCCCAGTCGAGGTCAACAGCTCTCCACCCGCACTATAAATGGTGTTGGTGGAAAACTGCTTCCCTCTCCTGAGGCGCCGGACGGTTTGCCAGAATTTCTTTGAGGCCGACCGATGGTCTTCCTCCATGGCCTCTCCGAACTCCTCCCAGCTCCGGGTTTTTGCCTCTGCAACTGCACAAGCTGCGGTACGCTTGGCCTGCCGGTACCTCTCAACTGTGTCAGGAGTGCCACAGGCCAACAGGGCCTGATAGCACTCCTTCTTCAGCCTGACAGCATCCCTTACTTCCGGACTCCACCACCGGGTTCGGGGATTGCCGCCACGAGAAGCACCAGAGACCTTGCGACCACAGCTCCGAGCAGCTGCATTGACAATTGAGGCTGAGAACATGGTCCACTCAGACTCAATGTCCCCAGTCTCACCCGGGAGCTGGGAGAAGCTCTCCCGGAGGTGTGAGTTGAAGACCCGTCTGACAGAGGGTTCCGCCAGACGTTCCCAACAGACCCTCACGATACGCTTGGGTCTGCCAGGTCTGTCCAGCTTCCTCCTCTGCCAGCGGATCCAACTCACCACCAGGTGGTGATCAGTTGACAGCTCTGCCCCTCTCTTAACCCGAGTGTCCAAAACACGCGGCCGAAGGTCCGATGACACGACAACAAAGTCGATCATTGACCTCCGGCCTAGGGTGTCCTGGTGCCACGTGCACTGATGGACACCCTTGTGTTGGAACATGGTGTTTGTTATGGACAAACTGTAACTAGCACAGAAGTCCAGTAACAAAACACCACTCGGGTTAAGATCGGGGGGGCCATTCCGCCCAATCACCCCTCTCCAGGTGTCACTGGCGTTGCCCACGTGGGCGTTGAAGTCCCCCAGTAGAAGGATGGAGTCCCCAGTTGGTGCACTATCCAGTACCCCTCCCAGGGACTCCAAGAAGGCCTGGTACTCTGCACTGTTGTTTGGCCCGTAGGCCGACACAACAGTGAGAGACCTGTCCCCAACCTGAAGGCGCAGGGACGCGACCCTCTCATCCACTGGGGTAAACTCCAACACATGGCGGCTGAGCTGTGGGGCTATGAGCAAGCCCACACCAGCTCGCCGCCTCTCACCGTGGGCAACGCCAGAGAAGTGGAGCATCCAGCCCCTCTCCAGGAGTTGGGTTCCAGAGCCCGAGCTGTGCGTTGAGGTGAGGCCGACTATATCTAGCCTATAGCGCTCAACCTCCTGCACCAGCTCAGGCTCCTTCCCCCCCAGAGAGGTGACGTTCCACGTCCCAACAGCCAGAGGCTGTGTGTGTGGACCAGGTCGTCGAGGCACCTGCCCCCGACTGCCACCTAGTCCTCTGTGCACCCGACCCCCATGAAACCCTCTGTGGGTGGTGAGCCCACAGGAGGGCCGACCCACGTCACTCGTTCGGGCTGGGCCCGGCCGGGCCCCATGGGCAAAGGCCCGGCCACCAGGCGCTCGCCTGCGAGCACCCACCCCAGGCCTGGCTCCAGGGTGGGGCCCCGGTAACGCCAATCCGGGCGACGTAACGGTCTTTGTTTGTAAACTATGATATTAGTATAAAGAGGAAAATATTGTATTATTGTTGTGTAGACCAATGTTGAGTTGCATTGTCCTGTTTGTTCATATTGATAACATTGTAAAAGGGAGTTGTGTACAGCATACGATTTATCTCAAAAATACATAGTGACTCTTTAAAGCATCAAGTTCACATGTAACCTCATGTTTGCATTTTTACATCACGTTAATGATTACTGATCAGCTACTAGTACGATGTGCTAATTTTTTTTATATGACTCTGTCATATTTTATGTCAGAAGTAATATCATTATTGTATTTTGTATTATTTATCTAGTATTTACCTTTTTATTTATATTTTTTTTTTTCAGTACATTAATTATTTTAGACTTTGACCTCAGTCAGTAAATATGGTAAAAACCCATGCAAATATTTTTTCTAGGTTAGTATACGCCTTGGTGTTTCAGTTACACAACGTGTGGCTTTATTGAAAAATGTTCTCAATTTACAAGATAATATATTTTCAACATCTGTCATCACTTTTATATAAACTTGATCTTATAAGAGGCACTTATTTATTTATTTGTTAGTTTTTTGGATGGCAATTTTCAGTCGAATCAAGTTTACTCAAAAACTAAAATCCAAATTCTATATAATATATCAACAATACTAACCAAGAAATTAAAATCTGGCTCTGTCAGTTTTTCTTCACTTGTACTACTGCCTGTAAAACCGTATTTCATACATTATGAGGTTGGAATTTGTGGGATTTCTCTGTGAAAGTGAAAAGATGGAAAAAGACAGAATGTTCAGACAAACAGCTGTTAAATCCAGCTGCAGGAATAGTGTTTCCCATACAGATGCACTAAGCCTTTCCCTCCTCATGTGTTTCTATTGCCGTGTTTATTTTGGTTAGTTTCGACACTTCACATTTGGCCTCTGCTGAAATCACATTGCTGCCCTGTGATTGGACCAGTCATTCAGTAACCGAGCCCAGACAGAAGATAGATTCTCCTGGTTTGTAAACTCAGAAAGATTGTACAAATTCAGCTTTCTGCAAGAAAAGAAAATTATGCTGATACAGAGGTTTCCACTTGAAAGGTAACACTTTAACAAGCACCCTTTAAAGTTGCAATTCATTTTTTTTTTATATTTCAATTGAACAAGCCTGACCCCTAAAGAGCCTTTAAGTATCAGATCTTTTTCTCCCTAAATGTCTAAGAAAAATGCCAGAAATTCAAACTGACACAAACATTAGAGTCAATCAGACATTTGGCCGATGTCTGACTCAGATTGTCTCAGGTAACCTAACTAAAAATTGCTTTAGTGACTGAAAGAATGTAGTATGTAGCTGCAACAATGTCTTTTTTTAGAAGCTTGAATCATTTGAAGGTTAAAATGTAATGATTTTAATTTTAGATAAGTTCCTTTCAACTTCATCGTACCTAAAATGTTTCTCAGTTAAAGTAGCCCAAACCTTAGACTTGTCTTTTCCTGTCAAAAATAGCAGTTTTATTCTCTCATTGTCTCGTCCTTATGACTCACCATTCAACTTATTTTTGACTGGAAGATAATTGGTCTGGGTTTGTGCAATGTCCAGACAGGTTCATTGAAAGCCATTCATCAAAAGAAAAGCTAGCAGTGAAGTCACTTTCAATATGTATCTAGTTCTATCCATTTTGACACTATTTCCACAGATATACTGTACAGTATGCACCCAATCAAACCTCACAAATTGTACTCTAATTTCTAAAAAGCTGGAAAGAAGTCTTAAATGTCACATATGAAAGGTTACAACTTAATCTGTCAAGAATGTTTCAACCCCATTAAAGCAAATCATACACTTCTGACACATCGAGTGTCAAACATTCCCAAGCAGCTAGATGGATGGCTCTAAGAAAACTTCATTTCTCACCCCACTGATGTCGATCAATCTTAGCTCTGTAGGTTTAGGAGCAGTTCACTCACAGGGCAGATTCAGGGTCTTTAAAGCAGTAGAAAGTATTGAATGTGATATCAACTTCAGAGGTAGTGCTCCCCCACAGCTTCCTTGTGTAAAAACACTCAAATCCGGCCCCAAACATGTTTCTTCTCGTTTTCTCTTTCTTATTGTAATAAGGCAAAAATACTTTCAAAAATATTTTACTTTAAAATTATAATTAAAATTAAAGATCAGTGCACAAACTTTAAGGCAAAAGTTTCTGAGCAGGTTTTTCTCTGGGAGGCAGTTGAGGGAGCTGACACATGCTTCACCTATTCTGCTTTCAAATAACTTATAAATCCAAAAGTGGAAAATAGTGGTCACATTACAGCCTCAAATAGTATTGAAGGTGTTTTTCGTTTAGCTTGATTTAGTTTTTGCCTGCATTAGCAATACTTTTGATATTATAACACAATATAAAGATCTTTGTATCATTTATTATTTTTTAATATTAAGTGCTGATAGTGGAATCTCAATTGCGGCGAAGACCTGGGGAGGGGAGGAGTCTATTGTAGAAGAAAGGTTGTTGGAAGGAAACTACAGTCAGGAGAAGAACATGCAAACTCCGTGGAAAAAAAAGGCCCTGTGCTGGCAGGAACCAAACCCCAGGACCTAACACTAACTGTTGTGCCACTGCTCCGTCCCCATCTTAAAAAGGTTTTAAGTCACTCAACCAAACCTGGAGCTTCCCTGACTTGGTTTGCAACTTGTGTAGTTGAAAATGAGGGAGAATCAGTTCTAAAATTGCTACATTGAAACAAATAGGAAAAGTCTGTGGGACTCGAAGTCTGTAGTTGGTAAAGTCATTTTCGCCCAGGCTTTATTTATGACTAGAACAGCAGTCCCAGTCCAGAAAGTATGTAGGTTATATATTAATCTCAATGGAAGCTTTAACAACCCAATCAATCCCCAGAAAAGTGAGTCTCACTGAGAAGCTCATTGCCAAGAAGCTCCAAAAATTTATAGTGTGGTGCCAGGGCGCCTTATGCCATCGTTCATTTAGTCTGACCAGGTCTCTCAGTCTTACTTTAAAGTTTAGTTTCGCACAATGTAACTGTTACACACGTGTACATACAGAAGACATAATAACACTAGTGGGAATTATTGTCAACAGAACCATGTCATTAGTTTCATGAGCTGTCATTATTTTGCATAACCTCCACCTATGAAAAACTGTGCATTTATAAAGAACATCAGAAGTGTCCATTTAATTGCAACCTTTTGTACCATTCGGCTGATTTTCTTCTTTTTTTTATTAAGATAGAAAGGTCAGGTCAGATGTGACTTGACTCTCTCACAGTTGATTGTGTATTATTGCTTATAGGTTTTCTTCACAATAGCATATTAAAGACAAGTCTCACTGAAATGCATATGTGTATTTCTATGGTGGATGTAAAGATATAATATTATTTATGAATATTAACAAAACCCTAATCTTAACCAACTCCAAGCAAGCAGTTCAAAACGTATTCATTTTTGTAACTTCAGATCTAAACATAGTCGTTAAACCCAAAGAAAAGGTCTCCACGTGGCTTCAACCAAAACACCTAACTCTAAGAAAACAGCTAATGTTTTGACTTTTCACAGTGTCAAATAGGAACGCTGCATAGTAGACGTGCAAAAAAGAGGTGGAATTGTGCTTATGTTATGCTATTAACTTGTCAGAGGACAGATACACATTTCGGTGAGACTGCTGAATATTGTCCCAGTCTCAGATAATGGGTAGAGCTTGTAGATTTGCTGTTCTTAAGAGAAATATCCAAACTAGCAATCCTGCAACATTAATTTAAGATTGCTGTCTCACTCGCTTTGGGGAATGCAAATATTTCAGATATTACTGACCATTGACTGTTTCATTATGTGATTTTCTACTATTTCTATTCTCGGAGAAGCAACTGTTGTTGGGTATTGGGGCTCTACAAAATAGATTTAATTGATTTTAATTAAAAGATAAGTGGAAAATCTGCAGCTACAGTGAAACTATACACTGTGGACCTCATTTATCAAGCATTTATTTATGTAGATAATGACTAATGATGGTAAACAGGTGCAAATACCTGACACAACAGACATTTATGGATCATGACACAGACACTAATAATGCGTGGTGCATACTTGTATAAGTTTTGTAGATAATGTTATATGTGCATTTTTCAATAGTAAATTGGGTGCACTGTATTCACAAATATAACTTTTTTTTCATATTAGACTTAAAATTTAACATCTGCGTTAATATAAGGTCCTGTGTGTGGTTTCTATTTCATATTTATATGATTTTAGTGCAAGCCAAGCAGAATACAGCATTCTATAGGGCCTAAAATCTTGGCAAAATAATCAACATTTTGAGTGTGAGTGCTTTAGTGGAATGTCTAACATATAGCATTGATCTGGTCTGCTTAGAGCAGGTGGAGATGTAGAGTTGAAACCTGTTCAACCTTTACCCTTCTCTTTATGCCTCCAGGCTCCGCCCCACACTCTTTTCTTCAGTCCTTCAACTGCACGCACATACTGTACTGGAGCTTTGAGTAGCGCAGTAGTCCCATGCTTTTCAAGGTACGCAGGTGTATTGTCAGTTAAAGATGCTGGAGAACCACAGACTTACAGCAAAGATGCAGAGAAAAGATATAAAGACTGTCAACTAGTGCAAACCTATAGAACGCATTAGGAGAGGTCAGAGTCTTTGTTGAGTTTACAAGTTTAGTACTACTCGTTTTGTATAAAAAGTTATGGAAAACTGTGCGGGGAACCATTGCGGCCCCGCCCTTTTTTTAAGTACGCAGGCTCTGAACAGGTCTATAAAGATGTTTTAGAACGTGAACTGAACCTCAAGAAGGAACACTATGCTGGTCATTCCGCCATGTGGTTTAAACCAGCGAACAACTTTTATAGAAAAACCTTAGCAAAACAATTTTACAAACTAAAGCAATGAAACAACTGCTAAATGCTCCTGTACTCGATAGTCAACGCCAATTTTGATATCACCGTCACGTCACGAGAATAAAAAAAGGCAGACTAAGTAAGACTCATTTTTAACACAAAACAAATGTACAATAGAACGTCTAACAATCTTTTAGGCCTGAAAGATTAAAACTATGCAAATTTTGATAAGAGTTCTATTTTAAATTGGATTTTGGACTCATTCTAATAAAACTCAAGATCATAAAAACTATTCAGAAAAAGTCACATTTTCTCCTGTTTGTGATTTTGTGATATCTATACTTTTACAAGCAGAGTTAGTAGATTCAATACTAGTTTTAGTATTGATTAATATCTAATTTTTAATACTTTTGATCACCTTACTATGGTGTCAAAATATTTCTAATGTTGTAAGCCTACATTAACAACATTGTATTTGCCATTAAAAAGATCTAAAATATATATATATTTCTGCAATGACTAAGCAACAAAAAACTCAATTTAAACCATATTCATTTCAGTTAGCCAGACATCTGTATTAATTATTGATCTAAGTTGAGATGTGACATAAATGCAGCCTACAGTATTGATGACATGATTACGGTCACAAGAGCTGCACGTTTGCTCTGAGAAAAGCAGAGTGTGCCTGAGCTTGTGCATCGCATTTACCTACAGTGTCATCCGGCGTGTCACTGCGGCGAGGGGCTTTGAATGGATCCTCATAAATCACCCTTTTTAACAGCTTCAGGGATCAGGCTCACCTCTATCTAGACTTGACCCACTTCTTAACAAAGTCCATGAAGTTGCGGGTGATTCCCTCGTGGGACAAGACAAATGGATCTTGACTGTGTACTCATTGTGTACTGCTTTATCCTCTGTACACAACATCTTCTCCTATAGTGGAATAGTCTGATGCGTAACCCACTTTGTCTGCATCTTATAGTCTTTCAGAGAGTCTAATAACTCTTTAGCCTCTCCCAATGGAAATCTTGGACTTTATTCTCTCAGTTTCCATACACAGAATCCGTTTACTCCAGCTGCGGCTGTAGTGACTTCTTATTCTGGCTTTGCAGGGACTGGCCTTCATATGAACTAGATTCCATGCTCCAGAACCTTTGCTTGTCCTCTGCAGTTCATATTTGGCCTTTACAAGATGCTCCAGCTGCTAACCATTTTCTATAGTATGGCTGGCTGGGTTTTGTCACAGTAGTTCCATGAAGACTGCAAAGAAAAGCCTCTCCAATATGTTTGTGACAATAACACTTTATTCAGTTTACTTTTATCGATACATAGCTTCTGTATTTTTTTTTTTCTAATTTACTTTATTTTAAATGTATATTCAGCCTTTAAAAGAGACAGATCAGTATTTATAATAAAATGGTTACTTTTTTCTTTTTAATAAACTTTTCTACTGCTGGTTAATGCCAAACAAGACTCTATGCAAAACCAGGATTGTCAGAAGTAATAAAAACCATATATTAAATCTAACGAGATTTCAGATCATTTGAAGTACTACTTCAAAATGATATAGACAGGACAACATCTGACATTCTGAACACGCAATATGACTTAAAGCTTTATATTCATAATGTTTAATGTAGAAAGTTCTCTAATTTGTGCCAAATATGTAAAGTTTAAACTTAGAATACGGCAAATTAATGCTGGGGTCTATTTCTATCAACTACTGTAATCAAGTTTGAAATTTTTGTACTGTGACTGTGATTAACAGTCCAATCAACTCATGAATTATCAAGGCGTCTTTTTACTTGTTGCCAGTGAATCTTGGAGATCTCATATCATTTATATCGATGGTGATTGTCATTGGCCATTACAAAAATACATGGAATAGACAGATCAAGCTGGAAGACTGAGTTTTGGAGATTTATTGACAAATGAAAATATAAAAGGTACATTTTTAATCAGAATATTAAAGTGTAAATATGATCTGACAGTGGCTTTTGTAATTTTCATATTTTCTTTCATGTTGTAGTTTTGCTTTGCCTCTTATTTCTTTCCATATTGGTGTTTTTAGATGCTGCAGAGCCTCTACAGTCTGTGTTTAGGTCACTCAGTTGTCCAGAGGCGGGTAGAGTAGCAATAAAGTTTATTAAATAAACAATCTTGGAAATGTGTAATGTTGGGCATCACAAAGTACAGACTTCCAAAAGTTCCAAAAAAGGTTCCAAAAGTGACTGTGTCTGCGTTTTATCAGCTCTGCTCTTGTCCAAGGCTTTAGTGTGACCAGACAGAGTAGTCTCAGCCCTTGTCTGCTTCCGTCTCAACACAGAGAAAATATAAAATGATTGAAGTATAGTATTTTTCCCCCTTGTACACATATTTACACAGTGTATCACCAACTACTCCACTTAATTCTAGCTTTTGCCCAGGACTGCAAAATCATTTCATAATTATTCAGCCTCTAGAATCCACTTCCTCTTTTTCAGGTTTTATTTTGCTAACCCTGATTTGCGACGTAAGCAGTAATAGGCAGAGTTGGAATAGGTACTTTTTCACTTTTCTCCTCCTTTTAATTTACCAGTGAAGGGCTGCATTCTCCAGCTAACCATGGGGGCCTCTCGTATTCAAACAGAACTCTTTGCCTTTTATGTTATTTTTGATTGGCCAAAACTTCCTGCCAACTTGTTCCCTGCTAGTTCTAAGCTGTTTGCTGAAGATGCTGCTTCCTAATACTTTCCAAAATGTATTTCTGCTTCCTCATCTGCTTAAAGGTGCCATCCTATTACCGAGCCAGACTGAAACTCGTCGTCCTATCGCTCAATTACACGTTGAGTCCCACATTGCACATTGGCAGCGCTGCACAGCCTTAACCCTTTCTATTCACAGTATAAGCTATCTTTTCTCATCAGACTAGTGCCCCCCGAACCTCCCCTGTGACTATCTCGCCTCACCTGTCATCCCAGAAGATTTATCTGGTGATGGCGGCTCTCCAAGCATGAGGGCCATCACACTTCTGCTTTGTGCAGTTTTCCCTGGAGTCTGAGAACCTATTCTATCAGCTGAGTGCAGCCTTTGAGGCGCTGGATACAGGGGATTTTTTTTTTTTTTTTTTTTTTTTGAGGAGGGAAAACTAACATCTCTGATAAGACTGCATCAGAAACAATTCAAGATTTGTGATTGCATTTCCTGTTCTGTAAATATAATATGCAGGGTGTCCATAAGTTCTTTACAAAATTACATTTGAGCTGGCTGAAAGGGTAGTTGACAAGATATATGAATTCAATGTGTTCTATTGTACTCAGTGGTTATCAGAAAATCATTACATTACATTATCATTACATTTTTGTTTTAGCGATCCTGTTGATTAACTTGTGAGAAATAGCGACTCCTCAAGAGAAGACGCAGCGTGAATCATGGTTTAAGACTAGACTGGATAGGCAACAAAACTATAAACTAAAGACTGGAAGAAATCTACCACATCTCCAATTTGTGCACAACAAATCTATGGAGGCAGGGACAACAGTGTCTGAGAAAAACATCGATCAGGTAAGAGAAACCTTTCTTGTTATCTGTCCTATTTCCAAACAGTCAGAGCTGCCACGTTCAACAGTGCACAAGTCTCTGTGCCTCTCTTGCCTTGAGGAGGAGCCCTTTCATTATTCATCAGGGTTGTTTTTTTGTTTTTGTTTTTCAGAAGGAGGCCGCTTTGATAACAGAAATGCAAACACAAAAATGTAATGTGGTTAAAAACTTAGTACAACTGAACAAATGTGCTAAATATATGTTCGCTATTGCCTTTGAAATTCAATGAGACTTTTGATTAATGTGTGTAAATGTACTGGAGGAGGAAAAAAAAGTAATATCAAGGAAAGTTGTGTAGTAAAACCTACACAAAATCACAGTAAGCTTTATTACTTATTTTGCTTTGTGAAAAATTGGAGGCGTTTTTCATAAGGGAAATATTTTTGGGAGAAATTTCTTTGCACATGAAAAGGTTGGTTTTATTATTTCGTGTTTGTGGAGTTGTATCGTGAAGAATGAACACACCAGAAAGTCGGTGCCAAGCCAGAACTCTTTATTTTTATGATTTGAATAATGGCTTTGATCATCCACAGCTTTCATATGTCAACAATACCTCAGTAGTACGCCTAATGAGGTAGGTGTAGGCATCTGCTACCTCATCAGTAACAATACCTACACATATACAATACATACAGTATTGTGATATACAGTACTCTAGGTGTGGTACTTTATAAAAGCACCAGAGTGGATGATAACATATAATCTGGCTCCTTCTGTCAGGCTGGCACACATCCCCTGTGTTATAAACACATGATCCCTCTATATGAAGATACCACTACGAGGCAACAGTGGAGAGCCTTGTTTTTAAGTAAATGGCTGAGTCTACAAGGTTTACCTGGTGTTTGCTGGGGCTCCCTAAAGCCTTTGTTAAAAAAGTGATTTGAAGTTTTAGCTCAACTTGTCAGAGCTTATTAGAAAAGAGTTTAACTTTGATGTTTGTATTTCAGTTTTGAAGGTAAGAAGCTAATGCTGAAAACTGGACAGATATGTTTCACACTTTCTTTGAATATTGTTACTGAAATGAATGCAGTGATGTTTTATTATGATTTTACCAGATGTTTTGCAGTCAAAAGTATTATTGTTTAAATGCAGTTATTTCCATTTTATTTTAACACCCTAAATGAATGGTTATACTCACTGATATGTGCTGATTGGTCTAATCCAGCACCCTCTGGCCACCACCACTTCACTTTTTACTCTTCTTCCAATACTCCACTGTAAGCCATTGGAGCGGGAGCTGCTCAAGAGCACTGAGTGAAATGGTGCATTGCAAATGAAGAAAATATTGTCAGTTCACTTGAGAGAAGCAGGGTGCAGCACACGCAACTCTGCCCTACACTGTCACACAGCTTTCCAGTCCTTGTTAGGGTGGCCTAGTTTCATTGTAGAAGCTACCCACCTCCTCGCAATTGTTTTCTCCCCCCAAGGATTACATGTAACCAGAGTGTGTCGTCTTTAACCCCGCCATGGCTTCATATGGGATGGTACACCGATGCCTGTATTCTCCCCTGGGGTCAATTAGATACCTGCTGGAGTGGACTGCACACACAGGATATCACAGCCACAGCCACGTGCTCTCCAGACAGATGAGTGTGTTCTTTACTAAATCTTCACCTTGTAGATGAGAGGCTACGAGACATTTTTTATCTGTGAATGACATACTGTTAATGGCACAATCACACAAGTAGCTCACAGCACTTAATGAGTAAATGTACTCCTTGAACTGTACTTAATCAATCAACCCATTCTCATTATATTTTCATGTTTAAATTAATGATAATGCCATAGCAGTGGATGAGATACTGGGAGAATACAGAGCCTCCATGAGGCATTGGCTAAAGTGTGTAAATGTATTATAGCACCAAACATGAACTCTAATCTTTCCTTTGACTAAAGAGATAGTAAAGCAAAATGCTTTTTTATAACTTGAAAACTATCATGAAAGGCTGTCATGTTTTTCTACTTATAACTGTTGGTACATGATGCCGTTTGTAAAGAAAAACTGATCAATAAAGATTGAACATTTTCATGAAGTGTAGCAGATGCCTTTTACTTATGTCAATTCATGATGATGATGATAATGATCATTTTTATTATTTAGGAGTGTCAAATTAGTGCATTAATTGAGAATAATTAATTACAGACATATTAATCGAGTAATTTTTTTAATCGCATTAATCTATTTGAATCTTTAGCTTCATTTTTTTCCATATGTGAGTTGCAAAGTGGACATAAGGGTTGTTCAACTTGACAACTTAGCAACAAAAGACTTCTGAAAGTCTTCATTGTTTTGCAATATATAATATTTCCCATCTGAAACAATAATGAAATTAATTAAAATTGATAAAAACAAAAAAAAAACACTTAAGTTGAGTGTTTTTCTCAGCAATTTTAGGTGAGATTAATTAATTACAGATCATAATTAATTAATCTCTTAAATTTTTTAATCGCTTGACAGCACTATTATTATTTTTTATTTTTAAATGTATTTTTATTTTGACTGTTGTTTACATAGACTGCTATGTAACAGTTGGAGCTGTCACTCGGCCCAGGTAAACAAAGAAAAATGGTTTTCCAATTTGAAAAGTGCAGATGAAAGTTTAAAAGCCGAAAAAAATTAGCTCATTAGCTAACTTTTGTACAGTCAGTTTACTCAGTCATCTATACCAGTGATTTCCAAAGTGAGGGTCATAGAGCTGAATCACTTAATAGTATCAGTGATTAAAATACAGACAGTAAAGTCCAGTAGAAAGCACATGAATACAAACATTTATTAAAATCTACTTATTGAGGTCACATAATGATGTCAAAAGCAGTGCTCTTTCAGAGTTCTCTTTGATGCTGTTTTGAGTTGATTCTAGTAACTTTGTCACATCAGTTTCCTGTTGTATTCTGGTCATGTTTCAGCAGAAGGAAACAAGGCAGAGAGAGGTGATTCAATCTCAGCTTGTTAGTCTCCATCCCAACACCCAGTCCCACAAATGTACTTTTTGGACAAGATGAGTGTAAATAAGAAATAATCCACAACAAACATGGCACTTCTGCTCTTTCTTACACATTTCTCTCTTTCACCATCATTCCTCAACAAAATCATTGTCACATGTGATTCAGAGATCTCAACAAATACCTTGTATAACTTTAAAAAGGTTGAATGATATTAGGTATATAATGCTTTCTACAATTACAACTCAATCTTGAGATGCAATAGCTCCATGAAGTTTAAAAGTCCCTGGGCTAAACATTCATCAATGAAATCAAAGACAAAAGTACTTTGTATTTATTTTAAGCAGTGTTCTGAGTACAGTGGAGGTCAATGTCAATATCACACGACCATCTGCTCTAACGAGTCCTTGTCCCTGTGTACTTCTCTTTTCATGTTTATGCTTTAGGAAACCCTGTGGTTCAGTTGACCTGTCCATAAGCACAGGCCTGTGTAGAAGACACTGTAATGTCTCTGTCCTCTCAGGACGTGATGCTAAATATACTGTGTTCTTTGGCCTGGACAACACTGTTCCTAATGCTGTTGAACCTGTGCCTAATGTGCTCATCTCACACTCTGCATGGGTGTTTTTAATAATCCAACAGCTCCAAGAGCATCAATTAGATTTCTCTGTAGTTCATTTTCTACACATTTTACTTTTATTAGGGAAAAAAGACTTTATAATAAAAGTATTTTAAATGGCTTATATATAAAATGTTTAAATTGTCGTTAAAACGTTTAATCCTTGTCAAAAACAAACTAACAGCTCAAGAAGTGTTTATTTTAGTTTTGATGCTAAAATAAACACTTCCAAGATAAAAGGATTAATTGTCCTTGCAGCTATATTATGTTAGCCTAGAACATGATTGCTACTGTTTTTATCTCATTCAAATGGCTTCACTTCATGATGTAACAGAAAATTTCTCCAATCCACTGAGGACTGTTGCAAAAAGTTTTTTTTTTTATGTTAGCTTGCATTTTTTTAAAGACAGGGCATAGCACAATGAAACAAACACAACCCCAGGTATGTTTTTGGTGAATTAACAACATTCTAATGTGTAGGCAGAGGCTGTAAATCCCACCAAAAAAAGTCTCACAATGCATCCTTAACTTATTAATTAAAGAAAAAAACTGCTCTCCTGCATGTCATTAAACTACAGTATTTTCAATAATTTCTAATATATTTTTATGTTCATTTTTCATCACAGTAAAGTATTTAGTCCAGTATCAGATTTTTGCGACCCATTTTCCATTGTATTTCCTTGTATGATGTAGACAACAGATTCTAGTGACAGAACAGCTTGACGTAGAAATAGAAACTCATTTTCTTTTGCATTCTTAGTTCACAAACCCACGTTTTACCAGTGTAGTGGCGCTGCTTGTGATCTGTCAGAACTCTTTGATTGTACCCCAAGATATTCACAAGCTACAGTTTCCATAGCAACATAGAGTATGTGGTGTATATGCTACAGCTCTCCGCCTGTGATCAAGCATCGACATTAAAAAGCTTCATACATTAGGGACATGCACACTGTATGATACTGAAACATGTTCTTCTGTTTTCAGTGATTGTTTTTACTGATACATTTGCTTACATCTGTTCACTTCACATGCACTGAAACAATCTAAGCCACTGCATTCATATTATTTTCTTCTTTAGATATACTGTATGTCTATCATCTATGAGCAAATAGTACATCATGATCACGTCAGGATGCCTTCGGAGAGCTCACTCAAAGCAGCCCAAAGACACAGCACTGCAGTGCATCTATAAATTGGCGCTCAGCCCTAGACAAATGTGCTTCAGTGCAGCTCTTGTCACCTAAGGATGGTCCTATTGTATTGTCTGGAGGAGCTCCCTGGGGTAAAGGAGCTGCTTACTGCATTGCAACAATTTTTATCTGCTCATCTGTTCACACACATGCTTCAGGAGTGGCCTGAGATGAGTTTATACGTTGCACTCATTTTTGATCCCTGTTGTGATGTCATTTCCAATTCAAAAACTGTGTTCTTCACTTTAACAGAAAACATTCTGTTCCACCTTGTGATGTCATTAATAGGTGACACTATATGTGTTTTTAAACCTACACACCTTCACTAGAATTTTACTGATTCAAACCTCTAATTGGTGAAATTTGAAGCTACAGCTGATGGTTTCGTTTCGTTTAATCTTTTTGATGTCTCAATTGATTCATTCATTTGGCCGTTTGTAAAGAACAACAACAACAACAAAAAAGTAGATAAACATCTTATGAGTGTCTAGTCATTTGTAGAGTGGAGAAATGTACAGTAAACCAGTACTTATTGGTATCACACACAGGTGGCATAGTGCATTTTGAACTTTGGAAATGTAGACAGACTATCAGACAGGATTACTCAAACATTTGAGGATGAAGGAAAGGTTGGGCATGTTTTTTGATACGGTAACAACAATAGAAAGGCTAGAAACTGTAAAATTAGCATAAAATGAACTTTAATTACTTAAGTCTTTGTGCTTTTAGTTTAATAATTGGTCCAATAATTGGTTAATTTGTGGATGAAGGTGGAAGTACATTTTTGTTATTTTTACATTTGAGAGCCATTATTTTTTACTTTATACTGCACATTTTGTTTTTCAACAATCTTGGAATCATAGATCCAATTTTCACAAAATTGATATAAATTTCTAGATGAGTTAAGTCAACAATTTGTTTAATGAAGACCACTTAATAGACTCTAACAGTTCTCAAAACCTGTGTGAAACTAGACTTTTAATTTTCCATGCTGCTGAATGTATTTTTTATTTAATACCTGTACATGAGTAAAACTTTGCTGCTGCTGCTGCTTAAGTAACAGCATTTTATCCTTCAACCACCACTGCATCCGTCTTTTATCATTTTCTTTGGGGTATGGGATGGACACATAAGTCACATGAGATACAGTATATAACTATAAATGTGCATTTTAATTAGGAATCGGTAGAGCCTAAAAGTAGTATTGACTGTACTGGTTTAGGTACATAGAGTAACAACTTTACACCTGGAGTTACACCACTTGAAATGTATAGTCTTTTGCCAGCTTCAAATAACATCAGTACAATGGTGCTTGTTTTTGTGACCTCTTTGTGTATATATCTTTTATTTGATTTGGGTATGGAGCATGCTGCATGTCTCCGAACTTAAACGGATAAAATAATAGGTTAAACATATTTAACAGAAATGAGAATTTGTTATTATGATTTTACTCTGGCTCTCTGTTACTTGTCTGGATTCAAATAATGGTACTTGGCAAAAAATAATTGCTCACCCCTGCTGTAAATTTAATTCAGTAATTTAATGTTAAATATTCGAGGCAAAACTGTACATCTCCATGGAGACGAGCAGGGGCACACTTCCACCAGAAGAGTTAACAGTGCATCTTTACATTTCCAAAAGAGTATTTTGGTTTGGTTTCAGTAAGAATGTAGTTTCAAAATGTGGTGAGTGACTTCGAAAGATTTTAATACTTTCAAATATTAATTCAACTGTTCGTCTCAAGCATTATTTGGAATTACGAATCTTCTCTGCTCTGTTAGTCAGGCGCATTTCTGCAGTCACTTTAGCATTACGCACTAGCGCCCAGGCAGCTCACACCCATACAGTTTAAACACTTTATTTAATTAAATTAGCTGGCAGTGACTATAGGCCCAAATGAAATGACTTTATGGAAAAGTTTCTCACTAGCAAAGACACTTCTTATAGCGACTTTGACACGCACGGATTTGGATTTCGAGCTGGCGCCGAGACAGCTTCCAGAACATAGGACAGGATTAATAATGCTACAAATGAGAAGTCGATTACGAAGGCAAATCCAATGCTCATGTGATGGATTTCTCAGGCTCTCTCGCCTCTGTGCGGTAATATTTTGCGCGGCCGGGTGAGAGCGGTCTGAATTAATTCAGTCAGCTAATATGAAGCAGCTGTCATTGTGCCTGTGTGTTCATGTAGCGGTGAAGAGGGTCCACTCGGCACCTCTCCTCCTGGATACGCATCATAAAACACTGGCCACTCTACAGTCATGATCATGCCATTAGCTTATTCCTTTATTGTTGCTCTATCCCATTTTTCTCGATGACCAGTTTGAAGATATGCCCTAGAAAGTCATTATATAAGAAGGATTTTCAGAATGGATTGGTTCTATGAGAATGTGGATGGCAACGTGAGTTAGTAATGAGCAAATTAATAGTGCTATTGTTTAATAAATAAAAAGTTGTTAAGTGAAAAGAGTCAAATATCAGGACAGAAATGCATTTAGTCTTTTAGTTCAGTGGTTAACAGTGTTGGTCAAAATTTAATTAGTACTGTAACGTTTTATTTTGAAATACAAATAGAATAACAGAAAAAGTTTGAGAGGGTGTCAAGTATATAGATAACATTTGAGAGCTTTTACAGCCTGGTCTAATGCAAATGCGAGAACCAGATTTTGTAGAACTATTATGAAATTAAAATGTCAGTATAAATTCTAATGGAGGAACTTTAGTGTCAACAATGTAATAAAGGGTCATGTAATTGTAGCCCTAAATATTCATAGTCTGTTGGAAAGCTGACTCAAACCCATGTGTCATTACGGCTCCCACTGTGGGAGTTTTTTCATGCTTTGACTGTCATTACTCTGGCTGAAAACCTCTACCACTTGTCCAAAATCTTCCTAAAGTTTGAGGTAAATTGCTGGCTTTCACACTCGCGCTCAGTGGACTAAGAAGAAGCCAGCTGCTGTTGGAGGAACATTCTCAGTTTGGAGGGAGAGACTTCGTTAGTCTGACTGAGGTCCGTGCTGGCTGCTGCTGCTGGTGCTGATATGTGCTCACATGGCTCAAGACCAAAGAGGATTTTTCACAATGGTCTCACTCGTTGCACATTTTGGATCAGAACTGAGTAAATATTTACCAGAAAAGACAGCTTAATGAAATCACACCTAGATATCAAGTGTTTTTTCCCTCTCTGGCTGAAAACGCATTGAAAGTGGCCAGCATAAATGCCAAACATAACTCCCACAAAGTGCTCATTCATTATCAAACCACAATTACCAGGCGAACATCAAAGCTGTGAATATCTCTTGGGTGCACCATAATGACTGCAGAGGACTGCTGACATGGGCAAATTGAGACAGACGTTTTTTGTTACAACTAATACTTACCATAGACATTAAGGACAAAGTAAGTGTCTTGCTGAAGGGCACAGCCACATTATCACATAGAGAAGGAAAACTGAGCTGTCTTTATGGTAGTTGAAGGATAAATTGCACTGCTGTACCAAGGACACCTTCAGCTCAGTTTGTGTCGATGCAGAATACTTCACCTGACTTGAAGGTGCACTAAACAATCATTTTCAAACAGAGCTGTTAAACTGAGTTAAGAGAAGAGTGAGGGCGGGGTGGGATATAAGTGTAGAACCAATGAAGATGTGACTATGTTATAAAAGAAGAGGGTGTTACATTGATTATGGTATGTTGTATAATTTAGACTAAGAGTGTAGGATCTCTTTATGCACTGCGGCAACTAATATGTTATAACTAAGCTTTCTGTATGTGTGTTTGTATTCAGTGTTTAAACATCTGATCAAACCCGTGTGATCTTAGCTTAGCAGAGTAAAATACTGTTTAGGCTCCCTGTCCTTTTCAAAATAGAAGGGTGTTTGTTGGGAGCCATACAGAAGTCGGATTGTATTCATGTGAATAATAGGTCAGCCTTGCAATTCATCTTGCCACTTAAGGAATAGTGTGATTGGTCTAATAATCAGTGTGATGTCACTATATTTTCTTCTACAGTGAGCACTGTTTATGCTGTTTTGCTGCAAATTTGCTTAGTTTGCAATTGACCTCACAAAAACATAAGTCAGAGCAGAAGTAGAGACAACGCTGATTTAGGCTATTCAACTTAATATTCCGAAGGGACAGTGTTTGTTGTTGTTGTTGACTCACCACCTTGTTTAGCACAACTTGGGGTTTCACAAAATATCACCAAACTAGATCTGTGTCATTAAAGATAAAAAATCAGATTGCTCTTCATAATTACCATTCTTACACTGAACCTAATTTCTAATGCTTGGAAAATTAGTTGTGGGACAGATTTTGTAAGTTGGGGACTTGATCTGCCTTGTGTTGAGTTCTTACTTAAGCTAGCTGATCGATGCTTAAAATACTTCTATATTCTGGTAAAGATAAATTGTTGTTGGAAAATGTAATTGTGCTCATATGTAACATGTAATCAAGAACCATTACATTTCTTCCTCTCTAGCCATATGTAGCATGTGTTTGCTTCTTACTTTTCATTATCCAATATTAAAACAGATATTAAAAGAGCATTGAAAAGGATAAAGATTATTACTTGTACATTCATGACACGAGCGTCATTTCCTCCTTCTGATTTACCTGTAAAAATGAACCTTGCATGATAGTGTAATGCATCTGCCCCCACAGTTGTTCCCCTCTGTCTTTCATCTAAGTCCTCCGACGTTGTGGAGTGTGCGTCATGTACTGATAAACCTGGGACACAGCAGCACCTCATTCTGTCTGTGAGGAGAAGATGATGCACCAACCTACAGCCCTGCATTCACCACACTCACTTTGCGCACACGTTGTTATTTTCCAGACCTCTTTGTACTCATGTTGGGTAAAGGATCGAGGAGGCGGGATAAAGATGAGATGCTGAGAGCCTGCTGCACACTGAGGTCCGGGATTCAAGCACTGGCTAACCATTAATTTGAAATAATTTTACGTTTCCCTCCCACAATCCTTGCTCTTTTCACTGCTATTATCCGAGCGCTTGTGGCAACATATTATTCCATCCCTGGCAGCTTTTGTCTTCTTGTCCTCCAGGCTGACAAACTAATCTGTAAATACACAGGAGCAATTGTGCTGCCAATCATCCAGAGAAGACTATTTTTAGTTACATAAGAGGATGCAAATATCCTTACACTGCATATGACAGGTTTTATCGTTTTCTAATTTTGACTTAATTTGGTGGATTCATATTTGTTGTATTCTTTTAGACATACCAGGTGAGGGGAAAAGTTGATACAGGAAATAATAGCATCGCACTCTTCAAATGTTACACAAACTATACACAAAATACATTTCTCTTAATTGGATTTTAGTCAAATGAGCAAATCCAACCAGTCAGTAATAGGTACTTAAATGTTGGTGTCGAGAACAAAAATCACAGACTTAGAAGGTTGGTCTAGTAACACCAAGTTCCTCTGACCTTTAACCATGTGCAGAATGTCATACCAAAGAACACAAGACCATGACAGTTCATAATGAGCAAACTTTTGAAGTGTAAGGGCTGTTGTTGTTGCTGCTGCAGAAGTCTGCTTTGTAGCTCAGTCCTTTGTGTCTGTACTCCAGATGCCATATAATAACACTGAGCTACCATTAGCTTTATTCAAGCCAACAACATTCAAACAGGCCAGACCTTTCATCAGTCAACAATGTGACCCTGCTTAGACTTACAAGAACACAGTAACACTAGGATGTATGATGAAAGTGGCATTCAAACTAATAAATCTATTTCTTTTCCAGTCATTAGTTCTATTCTTGTTTGTGATTGTTGAAACTTCCAAATCAACCCCCAAGTGGACTTGTGTATATGAAACACCAGGTTACTATTTTTGTTTCTTGTTTGTAGCAAAAAATGAAGGAAACACATAGAGAGCAGCATTAAGTTTGAGACATATTTTAATACAAATAAAACTTTGTATAAAAAAAATAACATGCTTCACACACTTCATTAGATTTTTTATGAGCTTTTACAAATACATCGTCAGATAGCCAGGCACTGTATCTTTTTGTACATTTTCCCTCAGTTTTTGGATATGTCAGGACATAAAGCAGACATCATCGGCCTATTTAATAACATACATTAACTTGCCACTTAATTTGGTGAGCACTCACATATTATTCTGCAACACAAATGCAATGTTTAAAGGAACACAGAGGAGACATGAGAAGCAGCATTGAATTTACAACACAAATGATTTCTTTTGTTTATGTTTTTTTCTCTATGATCGGCCCTTCAAACCACACAAAGCCAGAGGTTAAAGGTCATATATTACACAAAATACCAGTGTGTTTTGCTAAAATGTTTTCAAAAACCCAAAGTTGTGTTTCATTTCATTCACAGATATTTGATCAAAACTGCATTAGACTATCCACATCTACATCTTGTGATGTCATTGTTTTTTTTTGTGTGTGTTTTTTTAAAGCTGTTTTAAAGTTGTTTAGTAATTTTATAACCAGGCTCACGCCCAACTGAGTTTTTGACATTATCAATCTATCGCTTAAAGCTGTTAAGAAAAACTGGAACGTCATGGTTCAATATTTGAAGCGTATTGGTCGCAACATCACAACAGCAGAAGAGGCAGAAAAATCGAATTTTTTGTTACACCCAGTTGAGAGAAAAGCACAGAGAAATTGCAAAGGCAAATTTTCTACCAGGAATCAGCAGACAAAACAATTTAACAAAGACATTTAAAAAGGTAAAAATGTCACTTAGTTCTGCTTTAAGCATGTGAATGAAACAAAACACAACTCTGAGTATGTTTTTGATGAGGAAATAAAAATATTAGTGCAATATAGTCCCTTTAGCCTAGCATGAATGGTGAAGACATTTGTAATTAGACTCCTGCTTTGTGATCGTTCCTACTGCTTAACACCCATCGCCCGGCCGTATGAGGATATGAATGTGATGAATTCTGTTTGGGCCGCTGGTAAATGACAGATCTCACCTTCGCGGAGTAGTGCACAATGATCTCAACGGTTCACTTTGTCTTAATTTCCTCCTAATGGATCCGTCCAGCTTCACCCTTTACCTGGAGTAAGCTTGTGGCAGTGATGCGGCGGGTCACCCAGTATAACATCCAACAATATGATCCCACTCTGCTGCTTCTGTCGGCCATTAGCTCCCATTGGAAAGCACAGAGTATATTGGCGGAGGGCAGTGGCAGCCTTTGAGCTAGCTGGTAATACAAATCATGGCCTCACTTAAGCACACAGAAACACTTACTAGACCTTCACCATTTTGAGAACAACGAACAATAGGCGTTACGCCCAAACAATAGTAACAACGCTGCAACGGATTTTTGAAATGCATTCCGAAGATACTCTTTTTTAAATTTTTCTTTTGTTCTGTTTTTTAACAACACAACACTGGATGTTGAAACTGGCATGCTCAAATCAGCAGAGACCATTTTAAGAGGCAAAGTTCCAAGGAATCCCCAAAGAGGGTTAGTGTTTTTGCATTGCGATGATCACTGATTCCAGCCACAACATAAATCTCTTTTTATAAATCCATGAATATGTTTTTTGGTGTCGTGATCTCCTCAATGATTTCTTGAAGGAACGTGATTTCTTGAAGGAACACCTGATATATTCAGTTTGCCCTGTAGTGTTCTGGGCCAAGAGCACAATGTAAACAATCCCATATAGTTTAATCTCAAGGCCTCTGCCATGCAACTCTTCTGTATTCTATTGTGTTTGTGAGGCAGACAGTGGATGAAACCTTACAATTATAGCAGCAGCACAGTTGTTTCTCCCCGACATAATAAGGCCCACTCCTTTTGTGACCCTTTCCTTTGTTTGTACGTGAAATTCTCATGTGGACGCCAACCGCGGATGATCTGTCTTTTAGATTGCGTGGTTACTGTAGCTGATGTAGGTTTGCTTCGTGGCTGTGGGAAAAAGAAAAATAGAGAAAGATTAAGTCCCAGGTTTCTGTGATTTCATTCACACCTTCAAAGGTGAAAGACAACAATGTTTATTTTAAGATACACGTGCAGAATGTTAACCTAACCTTTTTAAATGGCATGTGCATTTGATTTAAACTGTTTTTCTTAGCTTTAGCATTAATAACATCAGTTCTCATTGCTGATATTGATATTGTTTGACATGTTTTCTTTGCTGCACACTGTAACAAAAAAAAACATGCAGGTTGTGTTGAAAGGACTGCATGTTGTATCTGACAATATTACTTTTATACAGCGTAATTGTAGCAAAGGGACAACAAGTCTACCCTTGTTATCACTTACTATCACTTCATTGATGTAGTGTTTGACAAATAAAAAAAATATGGTGCATTTTTTTGGCAGACTGAAAGTACGATTTAGGTTAGGTAATATTTTTAAATATATGTAATAAAAAGTTTTTTTTACTTAAATAAAATCTTAACAGGAGTGTTACAATATCAAACAATGAAACAGTCATTTGTCAATAATGCCAAGTCAGATTGTCAAACATTCACAGCAAACAAGCAAAGAAAATAGATAATTGCCCCAGAACGCACCCTGTTCTTAGACCCTTTAGAAAAATAAATAACATTGTAAATGTAAATCTAGAAAAGCAAGAATTAATCCATTACTCATAACTAGATCTTATTTTGCCTTTATAATCATTACTGAGATATAGTGTGTTGTTTTCTAAAAAGAAAAATTAAATGTAAAAAATATTAAACCATTAAAGTTTACTTTATTAATGCTCCATTTATAGAAACCTTCTCTGACCATTGTTCAACCAATGTTTAAATAATTGTGAATTTCAAGTTTTATTTTCCAAGAAATTGTCTATCGTTTGTCGAATAAGTCATTGTTTGACTTGATACAACAAAATAACAGATTGTGACTCTGTATATTTTAAAAACATACCTGTAAAGCTGCATTTGCAAGTACATCGTAATTTGTGAGTAAACTCAGAACCGAATAGAGTAAATCATGGTCCTTAAAAGTACTAAAATGTGATACTATTCCATACTAAAACTAGACATTTTTTAATAGTATTAACAAAAAATACATCAGATAAATTATATATACTGTATATTTGTCACATTAACATTGGCTAAACCAGTTTAAGATCTTGATCTTTATCAGAGGATGTGTAGGAAAACAAGTACACATACAGTAATTAAATATTATATTGTGCTAAAAACGAAATTAACATCAACATGCCAAGTCAACATTTTAGTACTGTGGCTAGTACACTTGTGCAAGTGCTGCACCATAAAACTGGAGGGAAAAAAGTAGTTTCGTCACAATAGGCAGCCATTTCTTTTGCCCGAGATTAGTGCCGTTTCAGTTTTGGTTTAGATGGACTTTCATCCTGGTTTAGTGGTCTATTTACCATTGTAGAATCACTCTTCCAGTTCCAAAAACACACATCTGATGTGCACAAACCAGTCTATTGTATCGCCATTGTTTCCCTTCCTCTTCATTCACCGCTTTTTATTGGCAATATGGAGGACCGTGGGACTTGGCTGTAAGCCCCACCACCCACACAGGCCTCCCTTAGCCATCAGACCTTAGCTTTTCCCCTGTCTCCACGGGCTGTGTGTTAAGTGATTCGCTGAGGTGGAGCAGATAAAACCCACATATCTCCACCACATCTCCACTGTTGGTGGCGGAGCTTGCCCAGACAGGATTTTTTCAATTTCATCAAACCTTCTATCCACACTGCCGATGACAATGACAAATGATGCTTATTCAAATGTCTGTGCACTGTAGCCACCCAGTAAATGCTAAGCCCTATCAGCACAGATTGCTGTTGCCAATCAATTCTATCTTTCGCTGTTACAAAAGACACCATAAAAACCATGTTAAAAAAAAAAAAAAAAAAAAAAAAAAGTTGTATTAGATAAATTGTATTTCCATGTTCTTGCACATTGTTATTTCACTTTGTCATATGACTGCTGTTCATTTGGAAGACAAGTTTAAAGGTGCACTTAGCAACATTCTGTCTATGGAATGTTCTACACAATGGCATTAAAAGGGACATACAATGCTTTTTCAAGTACTTTTTATGGGACTGTACCCAAGCAGAACATAATTATTATTATTTTTTTTATTCATATTAAGCCGTAAGCGTGCCAATGCCTGATCCTGTTCGATGTCAGATTTTAAGCAGGTTGGGTCTGGGCAGTACTTGGATAGGAGGGAACAGGTGCCACAGTGAGACAAATACAGAAGAAATTTGTTGTGTCCTTAGGCAAGACACTTCACCCACATTGCCTAGTATGGATGTGGTGTATGTGTAGTTTTCCAGCAGTGAGTGTGGAGTGAATGAATAATGAAAAATGTGAGTATCTTTTAGAGTAATTTATTATCATTATTATTATTATTAATATTAAACTGTATTATTCATCTAAAGCTGATTTGTCTATTTACCCCGTTTAGTACTGCCTCTGTGATGTTAAGTGTCAACATTACATTATCACTTGGTGTTTCAGATATGTATAAAAAATTCAACAATTTTAGCAAAGCATACAGATCCAAGGCGTTGGATCTCTACCAGGAAAGTGATTATAGTGTACCTTTATACAAAAACAATGTTCCTAGTAAAAACATTGCTCATCAATGACGAAAATACCATAAAACTATGTTGAGAGATTCAAGGAAATGGACAAACATCTGTGAGTCACCATAATGTGTGATAAAGATACCTGGCTGTTTATTAAGTGCATCATGTTTGAAAAATTGAAAAAGGTCTATGCAACATTAAGATAGAAGGACATTTGAAAACATGTGTTTTTTAATAAACGGTATGTATATAAGTCTTTATGGCATCAACAGAAAATTAATATCTAAACACCACGGAAGCAGTAACAATAAAAGTGAAAACATTTTGTTGCACACTGGAGCTGACAATGTTTGTCAGGGGCACTCGTTCTCACAGATGTATTAAAATTCAAAAGTCAATAAAGATTGACGCCTGTCAAAGATTCACTGTCTTTATAAGCATGGTTTTATTAGCTATAGATGCATAAACAGATTTCAGCCCTTCTTCAAGGTGAACAGACACAGGTGTGCGTTTAACATTTTACACAAGGTCTTGACTCTTATTTTGCTTTTTTGACAGACTTTAATCTCTATTTTGTAACAAAGGCATTCACCGACCTTCTCCAAAGAAACTTTCTTGTCATCTTTTAAAACAGCTTTACATCCACTGTATCAAGCACTCATTAGCTTAATTATTACTTAGGCCAAACAACAACCAATAACCACATTTATTGAAAACTCCTTCTTGTTTGGGAAATAGGAATGAAACAACAGTTTTGTCACAATCTCATTATGATACTACAATCACCTACACATCAACTTCTTCACTTTTTGTTTTTCTTAAAGGAGACATGCATTTGGTAGCATATAGCGTATGTACAGAGATCAGTAATGTACATTTTGTAAAACACATAATTGATATAAAATGGCTTAAAATTCTAAACTGGGCCAATGACCTCTAGCTCACAAAAGGATAGAATTCACTGCCTCTTGTGATAAGCCCCACCTCTTCATTGTGAAAGTTTACTTGAACAAGCAGCAGATTTTAAAGGCACTAGACAGGGGTCGGCAACCCAAATGCTCAAAGAGCCATTTTGACCAAAAAACAAAAACTGATCTGTCTGGAGCCGCAAAAAATTAAAAGCCTTATAAAAGTCTTACAATAAATACAACACATGCTGTAAGTGTCTATATTAGCTTTAACAACCTGTTATCAAAATGTAACAAAATGAACATCTCTTTCCGCTAAATCCAGTTTATTTTCCACAAACTCCATGTGTTATTTCGGTGTCTTCGTGCATTAAAAACAGTCCTTCATTCATTCTTTGGGTAACTTTTCCTCCGCGCTGCTTGTTGTTGATCTCGAGTCTTCATCGTCATGAACAGCTAGCTTCCCCGCTTGTTACCTCCCTGGTTGCGATAAAGCGTCCACATTTGCAATGAAAGCAAATGATTCGGTCCAAAAACTGTTGAATCCGCTGTTCAGTCTCTCTCTTTTTCGCTTTTGTATCCATGGCCCGACGCACCTGGCGGTTTGTTTACAGCAGCGCGCAGAACCGTGGACCTGAAAGAAACACGTGTCGCCCGTCTATGACGTAAACCTTCATTGACAGGAATGTTGAAATTAATATTTATTCTACACGTTAATCAGCATCGGAAAACTTGTAAGTGTTTGACACATTTTTCTCCTACACAAATTATATTAAAACAAAAAATATGTTCACACAATTTCCACTTTTATATTTATTGGACAACTCCAGGAGCCACAAGGGGGCGCCAAGAGCCGCATGCGGCTCTAGAGCCGCGGGTTGCCGACCCCGCACTAGACTCATATTACCATCTTACAAAGTAAACAGGCTATTTTAATTAAGCAGTGGTTTGATAAACACCGCAATGATCATTTTTTTAAATTTTACTGGTCAGTTTTCTCTTCCTCACAGATGGATGCCACTATGTCATAGGAAAGTAATCTCTGGTTAGTGGATGCGCAACGTCTGAAAACCAAAAGCTTAGATTTTTGTTGTTGTTGTTTTCTTGTTGACACCTTATAGCGTGGCTGGTTTAAAGGATTGACCTACAGCGGCCCCAGCACAAACACTGCCTATAAGTATGCTTCTAAAGCTAGGTCAGGTCATTCAGGCGTAACTCTCTGTGTTCGCTTTTGAATCCTACATTGTTTACTGAGAATCTGAACTTTCTGAGTCATTACAAGTAAATACAGTGGGCGGGGATAGGTGACAAAACAACTTTGAGTAAACTAATGCTAATAGAACACTGTCATGACATGGTTACATGGATTTTCCAGAAATGTCTCCTTTAACTCACTGAATACCGAGTGAGACTTAGTAATAAAGGGTTAGTTAATAACAACCTGAAGTCTAGAAAATAGTGTTCAATACAAATGTGCTTTCTTCTCGCCTTTACCTTAAGTTTTACCAAGTAGAACACCAATGTTTTTCTCTCTTCTTTCCTCGAGTTTCATCGGAGACAAGTGCACACTGTGGAATCGCCACCTACTACTTTTGTGACAACAGTAATTCATTCTTTCTTGACTCTAAGCCCACCTCCATCTCTTCTCAATTGCAAAACCCTAATACATCTTACATGCCTGGGAGCAACAGTCACTTCTCTTTCCTTTGTAAATGAACGACCGGGGGAAATTTGCTCAAATCAATGGTGCGTTAAATAAGATGGTACACCGGTTAATAGTTAGGGATATTTTACCCTGCTACGTGTCTCTGCATTCATTTGTCAGATGCCCAAGCAGCACATAATTAAAAAAGCTCTCTTGTGAATACAGGCTTACACAATTTGTGTCCAAAACATTATTTTTCCCTTTTGATGGTATTAACTTTACAAATAGTTGGATTTAAAGTATATTTTGAATATGAACACTAAAAATAGAGATGCATCAATCTGATACTAGGATCAATTATCGATGCCAATCTATAAAATTTTGCTGGATTGGGTATCTGCGGGGATGTTTGGGCCTTTAATTAGATGTATTTACTTACTGGGGCTGATTTTAATCCAAAACGCCTCATTATATTCAAAATTGTATTCACATAAAGTTGGTAAGTTGTTTTTTGAAGAGAATGATTAAATTTCTTTTGTTTTGAAAATAAAATAAAAGCAATTTTACACTAGTAATGGTTATCAGTTTTGGCAGATTATGTTGTGCAAAACCAACTTTCCTTAGTTTTTAATCTTGCTAGAAAAATGTTCTCAACTCATCATTAGTTCACTAAAAGTTGTATTGATTGCTTTAAGCATGTTTAAGTAATATTTCATTATCCTGCAACTGTGTGTTCAGTGCTCAGAAAATCCTCTTTTCATCTGCCACCTCTTTCCACCCATATCCATTTACTAAGATATGAATGTTAAAAAACACAACAGAAACAAACAAAAACTCCTATTAACTCACACCACTTTTAAATAAAGAAATAAAAATCTATATGATAGCTTGTTATGTCACTATAAAGAGGCGGAGCTTATCTGTCCTGTAGTTTTGAACAGGAAGTGAATGGACCTGTTTCTACTACTAGGCCAGTTTAGATAACAAACTGTAAAATTATGCTCTACATACAGATACTATAGCTCAAAACTAAGTACACTACATGTTTCCTTCAAAGCTTCTATTTTAGACAATTTGACTCTTTCGTGTTTTGTTTCATTCTCACGCTTGAGGATGTCTGCTTAGTAAGCTGTCTATATCTCCAAAGCTCAAAATTTTACACTTTGTGATGTCATCAAGTGGTAGTATTTAAAATAAGCTTTATTAAGTCAATTGAACCGCTTCACTTAACATATAATATACTAGAAAAAACATACCATATTTTTTTGTTTGTTTGATATGATCATAGAAAAACTCCTAAACTGTCTCTTTTATTACACATTAGCTGTAGCTTCAAATGTCAGGCAACTCTAAGGCTGAAAATTTTCAAATGCTTCTGATAAAGTTTTGAGCATTAAACATGTGGATGAAAAAGAACACATTTAACATAAACAAAATGTACATTCTCTCCTGTCTTATGCGCCGCTAAACTGATAAGACTGATTTCAATAAGGTTTTTACATTACTGTTTTTACAATGTGTTGTTGTCTGTGTGTGATGCGTGACTGAAATGTCCCCATTTAAAGAAAATCCTTCAATAAATGCGAGGAAACAGCTGATTTAGCTGTGCATTCTTACATTTTCACTACATTATGCACCACTAAACCCATCCGACTGATTTGAATTAGGTTTTTGGACATGCTTGTTATCAGTGCACTTACATTGTGTTTCCAGACTCTCACACAGCTCGGTCTTGGCCTCTCCGTTGGGTCTGAGGCCGGCCTTGGGGTTGAACTTGTTGGACATTGTGGCGGCGGTGACCACGGCCTTCAGACTGCGCGTTCGCTTGGGCACGTTCTGCTCCGGGTGGAAGAGCACCACGTACACCTTAGGCATGTAGAGCAATCCCAAGGACACAGAGGCACTGAGGCTCACCGAGATGGTCAGCGTGGTCGTCTGGATGTACAGCTGCCCGAAGGAACAAAGATAGAAAATAGATTCAGAAATTAATGCATCGATGCCTGCTATGCATATTCTCCTTTGGCAAGACAAGACACCGTCCTTTTCTGTGTGTAAAAGTGGTTTCATAACAAGATTTGTGTTGATCAGAGGTGCAAAGTAGAAGCCACACTTCAGTAGGAAGTCACAAGATCAAATTACAATTTTTGTGAGAAAAATTTTATAATTAAACAACACTTGGGCTGACAAATAGGGCTGCACAATTTATCACAATCGAAACCAAATCAAACTTTCAGTGCATACAATTAGCAAAGCACAAGGCTGTAATTTTTTAACTATCCTCAATTTCTTCACAAACAACTAAATATGTGATGTCTGCATGAAAAAAAGTTAATTATGTAGCTTAGATCAGCTTTAAATATCTTACAGAAACAGCATGATTAAAAGGTGAACACTTTATTTTAAATTGAATTGCATTACAATACTGGTAAAAAAATCTCAATTGTGTAGCCCACAACGAGATTCATCTTTCTGCATAAAAACAGCTAAATCTGAAGTTTAGTCCTGTACAGACATAACTTAAAGTTTGTCAGTTAGGTCTATTTAAATACTTTCTTAAAATAAAAACATAACATCTGACTTCTAAACATTGAATTGCAAATCAAGTCACAATACTTTTCTAAATATTTCCAAAAAAATTGCAATCTTCCTAAAATGAAAATTGTTGAATCTAACTTCTCATTTAACACTTTCTGTTCACTGCTATGCTATATTTTTCAGAATAAATTATGGCATTTCTGATCAATAATCCACATGCAGAACAATACAAGATTACTCAAACATGCATGAATCAATTCAAATACAACTTTGGGTAAAGTAATGATGAGAGAGCAGCGTTGTAACATTGTTAAAAACTCAGAAAAGTACATTTTACATAATCAATCCCCTTTAATATACCACGTTCAAAACATCATCAAAATTACTTCTACTTTGCTATGTATTGTACAATGAAATTTACAGTATATCTCTGCAATGTCCCCCGCACGCAGCTTTCTGTCATATTTTTCTATGAGTAGTGGCCTGCATAGTGAAAGTGACATCTGCTGTGTATCTTTCTAATTAGAGCAGCCATTGACCCGCGAGTTAGCCAAGCTGGTATTCAGCCACGACTACTGAGGCCAATATACAGTTCTGTCCTACAGCAGTGTGATAAAGATGTTTTTAAATGATATCTCATCTGCATTTATAGAGTGCAAGCCCGACCAGCCAAATCCACCTTGTTTGTTTCATTTTCTGCTGTACTAGTTTTAATTTGGATAGAACATCATAATTTCTGCTGCAAGGCCAATGAATCTGTATCTCATAAACAACCAAAAATAACATTAAAAAAAAAAAAAAAAAAAAAAAAAAAAAAAAAAAAAAAAAAAAAAAAAAATTATAAACTAACTCCATTTGCTTATAATTTTTTTTTTTTTTTTTTTTTTTTTTTTTTTTTTTTTTTTTTTTTTTTTTTTTTTTTTTTTTTTAATTTCCTATTTTGCATTAACTCAAGGTGGTTTTGAAATCAGAAATATATATAGTATATATCCTGTACTGTGCCTGATTTTACACAAAGTAACAGCATCCCCATGGAAACTAGTAAACCCCTCATCAGAAAAGTTACATGCTGAATCTTTCATTTTCACAAATTCACATTTGTTTTCTTTAGCTTAGCTTATCTGCACTAAATTGCTAAATTGTAATTCGATCGACCGATAAACCTGTCAATTAAAAACGCTAATTATTGAGATTAAGCAATGTTGGAATCGCTTTACATTTTTGACACAGCTTTATACGCACTTTTGATCATGAAAAGTGCGTATACTTTTCATCTAATTATTCAATATTGATTCTTTTCAAATTTGATCTTGTAAAAAGAGTCATATAGTGACTGGTAGGGCTGTTCTCAGTGTATCGGTGTCGGGATATATTGTGACAAACTCACTGGCATTACGTGTATTGAGACAGGGAAGTGCATCGGGATACGTATCAGGATACTTGAACTCATACATTATATCCTTCTGAACCTGGACTGCTACATTAAGACTGAAACTACTGAGCTGAAAAATGACATTCATAGGATACTTGAATCTAATATTAAATGCAGTGTGGAAAACACAATTCTTCTGCATTTTGTTATTCTACATAATTAAAGATACATTCTTAACATGTTTTTGAGTATAGCCTTCCTTAAATTAGGAAAGCTGTACTCAAAAACATGTTGAATATATATACTGTAGTTATTTCTACATTCTCTCATTTTGGTCAGTATAATACATCTTCATATATATAGTATCATGACCTCTGTATGGAGATACGTAGTGTATCGAAAAGTTCTTGGCAATACCCAGTCCAACTCTTTGGGATGAAAGCTGATTGGCTCTGTAGATGGTGGTAAGCTTGCATTTAAGTGGGAGGAGTCAGACAAGCTAAAATACAAAAAAAGTGTAATCGTAGGCATCAGAATATGTATCGTAATTATGTCTACAAAAAACGAAATATTTCCCAAATTCTGAACACATGTATTTAATTCTAACCCGACCGAGCAGTGACCCCCTTACATCTGTTATTCCCCAAATATTGTCTTTGCCTTGAAGCCATGTCTGTGTGCAGCCAGTGCCCATCTCCTGAGGCCGAGCTGGCAGAAGAAAAGACTGTTGGGAGGAGGGCAGGCGATGGGACAGATGGACAGATGTAGTGTTTCGAACCAGCTGTGGGGACGGCTAACCAGTGCACTGCTCTGGGCGCTCTTTGCTGCCTCTGGGACAGGCTCCTCACATCAACAAAGGTTCTCCTCACATCCACAAAGGTTAAAAGTTAATCTACTCTCACTCAGCTAAAACAAAATGTCCAATATTTTACAGCTTCTAGAAAAAGTAATTTTGACTGAACAGTGTATGTAAAAGTTAGGCAAGAACAAAATGTTTACAATGGCTTCAATACAACTGTCATTGTCCCTTTATGTAGCCTACTTTTAGTGTTTTGGTAGGTTACCATGGGAATAAACCATTTTTGCAGCAAATGCTCAACCTTCATAGGTATATATATATTATTATTTTTTTTTTTATATATATATATATTAGGTGAAACAGTGTAACAAAGTAAACAAAAAAGACTTGGTAAACTGCTGAGTCACTGCTAAATATATCTCACACTGTAGTGTCAGAGGAACATGTTTTAATGATTGCTAATTTCAGTATTTCGCACATGAAATATCTATTGGGATCATGTGTAATATCAGTCTTTGTATAAAACTGTGGCATTCTGAGAGTTCTAATGTAAAAAAAAAAATAGGGTATTAATTTTAAAGGTGCATGGCGTAAGTGGCAAAGGTTTTGAACAAGGGCGCCATCTTTGGCGTTTTGTGGCACTGCACCCATCCTCCCATCTTCAGCTGAAGACGTATTTTACGGCTGAAAGATTCTTTTGACAAATGTTTTCTGAGTTAAGAAGACAAAGTTTTTTGTATGAAAAAGTAGATGCTGGCTATTTTATTTGTTATTTTTGACTGACTAATCTGTTTTCAAACTCCAAAAGTTACACAAGGAAAGGTTGGTAAGAGTTTGAGGAAAAGCTTTGTTTTACCGTGAGAGAAAAGTGCAAACAAGCTCTTTACAGAACTCATTTTACATAAAACTAAATGCTCAATGACAATTTATTACTCTAATAAAGCATAAACCTACCAAGACAAACAGCTAACAGCTAAACCACTAAAGCTGTGTCTAAATGTGCGATGTACTTTGACAGGCCCGAGCGTAGTAATATGTCAAAAGCATTCTCCTCTCAAAACATATACTGTATACGTATCCATTTACAGCAACTTGAGACATCCAGAAAACATGTACTCTGTAAAATTGTCTCATAAAGTGAACCAATTTGTGTCTTGTAGAGCAGCGTATACTGTATACTCCATTATGTACTTGAACAACCAACATATCTGAAACAGTTCCTATTGATCTGTTCAATCAATACCAGCTTGTCTGCAGCATCAGAAGATAACCAAGCTAGGACAGAAATAAATCTATCTGCAACAAAGCTGTCTCCTCATCAGTGCAGCACTCCTGAAACGCACAGGCTCAGAAAAGTTATTTACCAATGGTTACATGGACATCGTATGGTCAGGAAAACACTGGCTCTATGGTTCGTACAGTTTGATAATAGATAAGATAAAGCATCTCACTTCCTACAGAGTGCGACACTACTTATGTGTAAGATTCAGATAACAGTTAAGATATAGTACAAGCTTTTTAGTGAGGGGTGAAATTGTGTCATTTAACATACACAAGTTAGAAATACTAAAAAATAACAAAATACATCCCTTTTCATAGGTTGCATTCACGTTTTACAATTTGATTTTGTTGTTATCTCAAATGATGAGCAGAGTCTATATACTGTAGTCTATGGAAGAAATGTCCAATATTTAAATTCACAAACATTGAACGTCTTCATTATTTGCTTGGAATTAGCTCTGCAAAAACATCAAATGTCACATATAATTTTATGGCCTAAAGTTGTTTCAACAGATAACCATCACGTTTTTGGAGTTGAATAGTTGAATTGGCAGACTTTACTCAAATCTGCTCCTTTTTCTACAGCATTTGTTAAAATATAGTGCATATAATTACAAGTGACAGAAGATCAGAAGATTCAAATTTTGTTAAAGGGGTCCTTTTGTGTGTTTTTTTTTTTTTTATATTTAGTAAGAAACTAGAATGTAGATGACTCTCATCCGAAAGTCATTTTCAATCCAGATTGAAAATGACTTTCGGATGAGAGTCGCAAAGTCTTGATCTTCGGAAACACTGTCCAGATGACTACTTTGAAGACTTCTACCCAATGTTTACACAGTTTTTTGTTGCAGTTAACCACTCAGATTCGCCTTTTTGTGTTGATCTAAAATGTGGTGTGAGAGTCCCTTGACCAGAATTTACTAGTTCAAGTGGAGTGTTCCAAGCCAGCACATTTTTACAAGTGGGAGTTAGCAGTTGCCTGAAATGCACCAAATGTACAACGTTAATAATAGGAAAAACCTGCCTCATCACATTATAGAATGTGGACACAACAAGACATTCTCTGTGCAGTCACATTCTGTACTGCCTTTGTATAGTCTTTCTCCATGCCGATACAACCATACTGACTCTGTTTAATTCTTGTGTTCAGTGATAACTATGATGTGCTGAAATGGATCTTAGCATCAGAACAAAAACATTCAGCAAAATAGTGAATGTGAAGGATAAGCAGACTTTTCTGTTGTTTTCCAGACAGATGAAGTGGAAGGCCAGAAAACATTGTCCCACGATGCCCATTCTCTTTACTATATGGTTTGTTAGCTTCATTTTGGCTCTTGGAGGTTTTGTACACTGAGAAACAAGAGATACAAGCAACCTTTATTCCTGGAGCGTTTTTCTGTCTTAAAAAACTAATGAGAACATGAATCAATTAACTTTTTTATACATTAAAGTGCATTTCACAAGTTAAGAGTATATGATTGTTTATAGGATTTAACTAGATCTAGTTAGAAGTAATTACCTAGTAACTACACTCTAAACAAGTGTCAAATCTATATACAATATCTAATAAGAATACCTGAAAACTTGTTTGATTAAAATGTGCAGTTATGTGTAAATTACAGCTGTGTTTTTGATAAAATATCACTTTTTGTTGATACTGCAGATGGACAAATTCAGTCTTAGAAATTAGCTGTTTTTTTTTTTCAATTTATTTGTCTTTTCTTTCCCCACACAAACTGGTTTTAAAACAATGACACACCAAACTAAGTCATAATTGGAAAATCATGAGAAGTTCTCTGTAGGATTTTAAGTCTGATCATGTATAGGTAACGTGCTTTCCATTGTTATGTAATGTGTTTTCAATATTTTGTATATGTACACACGTGTCTTTTTCTCTTCGCTGCTAAATCTACAGCCCCAATGGGGACACATATTAGATTCTCCCAGTATAACGTTTAACCTTTTAACATACACTGTTCTATTATCTATTCTCATTTAAGCAGTGGGTCTGGAGAGTTTTAGCTTGGAAATGTAAATGATCATATTCACCGAGTACGCACAATTCCCATTTGAGTGCACACTATAGGGACATTAAAAAGCACACTCTGCATTGAAAGAATCCACAACAATTACACCATAATTAAGCTAATAAACAAATACAAGCCGAGGGGGACACAACAGTGCTCTCTTATGGGACAATGTCATTTATTAAGTTCACAACCCTATGGCCTTGATTAGCTTTGTGCTCCTTTCACCCATTACAGGAGCACCCAAGGGTCAACAGCCAGGCTCAAGGGTGATGCAGCGCTGTAGGTTTAATGAACGCAACAACTGTTCTGTGAAGTCCGAGATGTGTCGTATTACCTTCCAAGATGTGTTGTATTAGCTCCCTTGGTGGCACAGCATCAATCTTCATTATGTATTATTGAGCCCGTGGGAGGCCATTTTGAATAATGTTGTTTGACTATAGTAGGACAATGAGGAAATAGCTGTGAGGTTGAAATAGACCTTGTGCATGTGTTGTTAAAAATGAAAAAAAAAAAAGGTGTTTGTAGTATTTTTGTGGTTTCTCATTTTAGTACAGGTCTGGGCACAATAAAAACAATTGTGTAATTTTGTTACAATTTAAAACAATGAGCAAACTAAATTGTTCCTAAATCTGGTTCAATTTATTTAGAATGAAGTTGTAAATCTGCACATAATTTAGTATGGGCTTCATAAAGCCTTAGGTGAGGTTAAACTAAATTCATTGGAGTCTGCTAGTCTAGAGCTATAGCACAATGTTTTTCAAGCTGTGGTATGTGGAGCCAATTACAATTAGAATTGATAATTGATATAAAAAGAAATGTAAATTTAAAACACAACATGTTGAGCTCTTCTGATATTGCACCTTATAAATGTATAAAATTGTATATGGCTCAATAAAAAAATATTGTGACTAAAAGAAATGTAAGTTTTGTTCTCCTTATTTACATTTTATTTTTGGTTTAGCCCATTTAGACCATGCTTTGCCTTTTACTTGACATTCAGACATGCTTCTGAATACATGTACTTGCTGTACATTATAATTTGTAACCAAAAACATTAACACTCACAAAAATGTTTGTATGTCACATTGGTGTGACCCACAAAAAGAATTGACTTTTGGATGCATCTAATTGTAGCAGAGCGAATTACATAGGTGAGATAAACAAACGCTAGCTTGCCACCACAATGATAATGTAAGCAGGCAGTTATACTGAACATGACACGATTAAATATTGTCTCGAGATGATTGATGGGTACACAAAGAGGATAGAAAAAGTGGATTCCTTGACAAAGAAAAAATCTAGAAAATCAAATTTTATCTTGATCTTGATCTTAAAACTTTGAGAACACTGGTATAGCAATACTGTTTTTCCTAATGAAACACGGTCTTGGTTTGTCAACAAGAGTAAATTGTGTGTAACAGGTAGCCCTTCTCAGCAACAGCCTCAGTGTAACATCTGCCTTTATGTTTCAACTTAACTGTGAGTTTGGGTTTGCCCGGCCTTTTTACAGTCACTACAGCAGTTTTGGATCGTGCCAACACTCTGATGGAGACTTCATGGCAAAGTAAACAACCCCACTCAACTCATCAGGCCATTCATGCATTCAAATGGGAGGATGGGCGGCTTTGTGGGGACTGATTGAATTTGAACCAAGCCTATTGTTGCACTAGGCTATTTCGGCGTGTGTCATTGTCTGCCGCCTCATCTCCTCTCTCTCTTTGACAACCTATGATTCAAATTGTTTCTCCAGGTAAGCAGGTGCCACATCTATAAAGCTCTGTAGATAATCCAGATGTCCCAGTTTAAACCCCCATAAGTGCTCCCACGTTGTTTGTCGTACATTTACCCAGCAACACATGACAAATGATGATGATGCATGGAGCTCGAGGTAAACTGTTGATAAATGAATAAGCGATTAGATAGGGTAAATCAAGATGAGGGAAGTGGAGCGTTTAATTGGCATGAAAGTCATGCCAGTGTAGGCCAGGAGGCACTACAGAGGGGCCACATGTAAGATACAGTAGGAGGGTTTTAGAGTGAGTGGCTTTGACATGGTAATGGTTTAAATAAGAACACTGTTTATGTATAGCTTAAGGGTAGTGATCGCTTGTGTTTATGTAAATATGTAGAATGGATAATGCACATGCAAGGCTAGCAAAATATGAAGGCATGTTGCAATAATTATAAATGATAAGAAAATTAAACACTCCCACATGAGACTACAAAAACTACACATTCTTAAAGCGAGAGATGAGAGATTTAATTCATCATGAGCAGATGAGGTAGCAGTGGTTGAAAAAGTTGTTTTTTTTGTCAATTTTTCTCTCAACATGCAGATTAAGCTTTCATATGAAAACAATCTGTTCTATAAGTTGCTTTATTATTTAATTTATTGTATTTCATCCATAGATACTGTGCACTTTCTTCAAATTGCATTTTTATTCAGCAAGACACACCAAACTGCCCAATCTTAGATTATTTGCTTTAGTCTGAACTTACATTTTTTAAGTCTTGAATAAGTTGCAAGTAAAAAAAAAAATGCATCCAAGTCAATTACATTTATAATCAAAAAATAATCAAAAGTCTAAATCCCTCAATAAAAATATTTGTTGTGCCCACAAATTTAACCCGTATATTTAAATCTGAGTTTGTCTCCTTTTTTATTTTAGTCCCCTGAATAATTTTGACTTTTTCCCACATAAAATAACTTATTTCTACATAACAAATGACACAATAAAACACTTGTGATGCATTTTTCTTTACATTTATGTGAGCTAACTACAGGAAAAGTTTTACACTAATAGCTTGAAAGGTTTTTTCATGTGTCACTTTCATTAAGTTGTTACTAACTCTTAATATACTCTTTCATCTATTAATTCATTTTTTTTTCATGAATGAATATAGTGGTATCAAACAAACAAATGAAAAAACTACAGCTGTGGCGAAAGTTAAAAGTTATACTTAACACTGAAACAAGCAGAGTTTATTTAGTGTCGCCAACATACAAAAGATGTCTCAAATACTAGAAGAAGCTCTGACTCGACTAAACCAAAATGTCTGAATATGTACATTGCTACGAACAAACACGCCCCCAAAACCCATAGGTGTTTCTGTACATTTAATATGGTGCACCACACATTAATATTTTTACATATATATTACATTTTACAGCACAACCAAAGCATAACTGTGATAAGGCGCTTTGCAGCTCATGATGTATTATCACCGTGAAATTACTAACCATGTTTCCTGTTAATTTACTGTCTATGTGCTGGGTTAGAATTGGGGTCAGGATTAATCATACTGCCATGAAATACACTAGAATGACAAATGTGTGTTTTTACTATAATTATACCAATTACACATAGAACTATTATTTGACTGCCATGCTAAATCAAAGCGCTACACTGTTTTTTTGCATATACCTGCCTATTATATACTATGCATAATGTGTATATGTTTACCTTTGTTTGTTTGTTTGTCTATGTATATTTAGTCATTCTCAGTAAATATTTGGCACTCGCTCGCAGTGAATAATTTTATGGATGCTGCAGAAGTTGGAAGAAAAGCACCAGTATTTCCAATTGTATGTTTCTTTATGTTAATTTTCCTTACAACTGGAGTGTCTAATAAAGTGTCCAACCGGTGTAATCGTGGCTTTAATGCTGTATGCCTGGGTAAGAATAGCTCTCACCTTTGTACTGCTAATGCTATGAGATGAGATGTGGAAATGGAAAAGCCAGAGGGACCATTTTAAGGATCTTTTTCTCCCCTCTGCTTTGCTATTCAGTGCCAAGCCAGCTAATGGATTACCTCATCCTCCAAAAAGGATGTGTGCGTCTGATTGTGTGATTCTCTTTCATCTTCGAAGAGAGGAGATGGAGTGATTAAACAAAGAACTCTAATGCTAGATGTGCTTGAGTCTTGAGAAAATAATGTCGTTTCGGACTGCTATCCTGCACAGTGAAAAATATTAAATGAATACTTTAAAATACTTACTTGTAAATTAAAATGAATGAACTGATCATGTATGTATCTACGTAGTTGATGCTAGTCATTCTTGAAGATAGGTTTGCTTGATTTTAGTACAATATTCTGATGGCATAATATAATGCATATTTATCAGCTTAGGACATTTTACCCATAAAACTAACATTTCTGATGCATTGTTTAGTGGACTCCCAAAGCAAAGGAGGTAAGGATTAATTTGTTGCATCTGTCAGGTCCACACTGGCACTGGTCGATAATGCACATGCCAGAATAAGGCTTTCCTCACCACTGTCCTCCTGTGAGTCTCTTTTGTTACACGGCCAAAGCCTTCTCTCGGCAGGATCAACACAATTGTACTTTGTCATTGTTGTAGCCTCTTGGCCCGGGACCGCAGCGTCTGCCCTGATTGTGTGTTTGAAGCTGTGCCTACATTTGTAAGTCCCTTTTGGACGGCCCTTGACCTGCATCCTCACATCCCTCCCATTGGACTCTCTCCAGGTCTGTGGTTCAGGAGGTCGGCACATTGATTTGACATGGGAATACGAGCGTGAGCCTGTGTTTGGGTAAACACTTCATTGGCCACTAATGCTTTGTGGCATACAGCCGTCACATACATGTGAGTCACGAGCCGCATGCAGCCTGCACTCCTATTATAGGATGCGCTCCAAAACTCACATGTAACAAATAAAACAAGATTCTCTCAAGACAATGCCTTCATTTTGTTCAGATGAAACCCCCTTTATCTTGATTTTAAAACACTTGTCAGACACATAATAGAATAATACAGCAATAACACGTGAAAAACATGCATTTGTATGCATGCATTTCATGAGTGCATACACAGTATTCTGTCAAAGTGTCAGAGTGCTTGACAAGCGTTATTACTTTTATCTAATGCAACAACGCAAATGTAAATTCGATAACGCTAATGCCTTGGATGGCTTTACACTTTTTTTTGTTATTACTATTTTCTATTTAGGAAGTTGGAGCAGAATGATTTGTATATATTTCTTCTTTCATGGCAATAACTTGTGTGAGTTCTTACCTTTTCTGTAGACTGTGACGTGCCAAAGAAGATGGGGATGAATGCCAGCCAGATGATACATGTGGTGTACATGGTAAAGCCAATAGGTTTGGCCTCATTGAAGGTCTCTGGCACCCCCCTGGTTTTAATGGCGTAGACTGTACAAGTGACCATGAGCAGCATGCTGTAGCCCAGCAGGCAGATGAGAGACAGGTCTGAGATGTCACACTTCAGCACTCCACGGGCCATGGTTGGGTTAGACGTCCGCTGGTCCTCATAATCAATGATGGCCTTAGAGGGATCCATTGCGAACCAAATACACACCCCGATCAGCTGCACAGAGGCCAGTGTGAAGGTGATAACTAGCTGGGAGGCTGGAGAGATGAACCGGGGGGCACTCACAGACATGGTGCCCTGCTCAAAGATGCGGTAAATACGGTTGGTTTTAGTGAGCAGTGCTGCGTAACTAATACTCATGCCCAGACCCAAAAAGATTCTCCTCAGAGAGCAGATTCCCACGTCTGGAGAAGAAATCATTAAGAAGGTGGTGGCATAACAAAGAAAGATGCCAGTCAGCAAGACATAGCTGAGCTCACGGCCTGATGCTTTCACAATGGGAGTGTCATTATAGCGAATAAAAGTGGCCACCACAAACACTGTGGCCATGATGCCCAGCACAGCGATGAGCACAGGGATGACTGCCCATGGGGAGCTCCACTCCAGCTTCACAATGGGGATTGGAACGCAGCCCGTGTGGTTCTCATTGGGCCTCAAATCAAAGCGACACATTTTACAAGTGTAGGTGTCTGCCTGGTACTGATAGCCATCACAACGCTCACAGTGCCAACAACAAGGAATACCCTTCACAATCTTCTTGCGCTCCCCGGCTTGACAGGGCTGGCTGCAGATTGAGGCGGGAATCTGACGAAGTCCACCAGGCCACTGCATTGTGCGAACCTGTAGAGAGACCAACACAGATACAGGAATGAGCTGGGATTTAGAGACACACTGATATGAAGCCGAGTAAGCCGCTCGTATCAGAGGAACAATGACGACGCTTATTGATCCCTGAGGACATAGTATACCTCAGAAGCTCAAGGACACATTATAAGACTTTTGTTTGGAGGTGAAAATACCTATGAACTCTGTTGCTCTGGTAGTGCCTGGATGCCATGAGGGAGGGCAAACTTGGGGTCAAACCAAGCTTTCCAGTTAAGATTAAAGAATTTTCCACTCAAAAGGTCAAAACATGTGAAGGGCAAGTGAAAAGTGGTGAGTGATTGTGGGAAGAGAGATGTAACATAAGCTGTGTTCAAGCTGGCCTCAAAAGTGCCCCAGATTTGATTACATACAATCTGGTTATTAGATACGTGCCATTTCACATGTTTCCCTCTCATACAATTTCAGACCAAACGTGAAAAGATTTCAGGTACACATATCAGTCATCTGTTTTCTAGCATGCAATAAGCAACATCCTACTTTTGTTTAATTATAGTTGCCTTCTGCTGCCTGAGTTTCAAGGGCAAAAACAGCTTAATAAAGATATTTAAAATCAATCAATAAAATGTCCAATAATCAGAAGAAGCACAATTACATTTTGGATACATTACCATATAGTTCTTTTTAATGCGATGCTATCAATTTTTACTCATTTGCGGTTGTTCGTCCAAAGCTGGTGAATTTGTCTTTAAATGTGCATTTAATTAACAACCCTAAGAGCTTAATTAAATTCAGGGAGCTTTAGACTGAGCTGGCATGTTCCTCAGAGGGCGCACACCACAAACCACAATCCTTCTTCCCGGACTTGCTCAATCCTCCTCATGTCTTCACAGGCCTTTTGGCTGCTCATTTGTGTCTGTTATAATTGACTTGATAATGCCCAAAATAATATCTTGGAAAGTCAATGGTGTCGTTCTTAAGCTTCATGAGTGTTTCTTTACCAACGGTCTGGTTAGTTGAGCATTTCAACAACTTGTGGATATTTAATTTTGTAGATGGCTTGATTGACAGTCGCCTGCTCTGACAAAAATAAAATGATTCAGCACAAAACAAAATCACAATTACTGCTTTGCATTGACATTGGCTTTGCTTATGTAAATGAGACTGCCAATCTGAGGGCAAATTCTTTAACTGTCAGCCACCACAATATTCTACAACCATCATTCCCAACATATGGATCAGAGCCCAAATTCTCTTTTTTTGCTACAACATGGTGCAAAGCAGATTTTACTGAAGCAGTAGAAATAAAAGTCATGTACATGGCCTTTAAAGGTTCTGTCATTTTTATAGGAGGTAATGACCAGAAATATTGTAAATTAAACTGGCTTGCTCCAGCTTTGATATTTTCGTTCCCATTAGTGTCTTTTCTGTACTCACATTGAGATGCAGCTGATCGGTCCAGTGGCCTATAATCTTGTATTCTGCTGTCTTGTTGCGGATTTGGTATTGATAGATCTCGTAGCGTCCTGGAGCGTCTCCGTCTGCATTGAAGAGCACTGGGTTTCCTGCGATGCCTAGATGACAGAATAATGCACATTATCAGTAGTGCAACTTGATGGAAATTTTTTTTTTCTTTGACATGACATGGTGAGGAATGTAATGTTGTCACAATCACGTTGTTGCATCAGAAATTGAAAGAACAATAATTTACCTTTTTTTGGGGGTGGGTGAAAATGAGCTGTAGTCAACAGGATTTAACTTATCAACAATAAATCAAATCAAATTAAATCAAATCAAATCAATTTGTTTTGTATCACAACAAAAGTCATCTAAAGACTTCCTAAAATTGTTAATTTAGAAAACATCAATGGTTAAGATAAAACGCCAAACATTCAATAAAATAATAAACATTCACAAACAGTAAAATTATGCACACAAATTCAAAAACACTCAAACAAAGTCTAAAAAAAGTGATCCATTTGCAGAGCCAGAACTTTACATAAACTTCTCAGATATAGATCATTGTTATCTCAATCAGACATTTAAGTCATTATAGCTTGTTGGTGGCCCGCAGCTCTCCTCCTCAGTGTGAAGTCTGCCTGAGGTGTCCTGCGCTATCACAGTGATAAGAGTGTTAAACAACCTATCCCTGAGTGCCATTTAAAGACACGCTTTCATAAAATAAAATGTCAAATATAAAGCACCAAAGATTCCCTGTATGTCTCCTGTGGAAGCCAGACAGACTGCAGTGATGTACTAATCTGAATAATCACGATGGCATATGGAGAGTGTGTCCTTACAAGTTCAAGGGTGAAAAGGGAAGTTATAATATTGTTTTTTATATCAACTGTCTTAACATTCACAGCGCTTAATCGTTTCTAAGGACAACCTGCATAGGAAGGGAAATAAGCAGCTATTTACTTATTGTTATCAGTATTTCTCAAACTGTGGTACATGTACCATTGGTGATACATGCCTTTGCTGCGTGCAGTATTCGTTATACTGTATTTTAAGACAAATCTATGTTTGGGCCTCCTTGAGGTTAATCATTTAGAACTCCTACTATGTTGTTGGTTTACTCCAATTTTTCTGATTACATTGATCAAGGTTTTTAAATGTGTTTAAATCAATTGGAAGGTGAGGTTCAGTTTGTGACTCACATGGATTTTTTTGGAACTGCTTAACAACTTTTTTTCCCCCCAATAATAATGCAATCTATCTACCTACCGAAACCAGTATCACATTTAAATTGAATCAGAATGACTCAGAATAACAATGCAGTTTACAAAAAACAAAACAAAAAAACGAACAAAAAAATAAACAGAAAATCTAGTTATTTCTCCAGATGGATTTTCTTTGTCTTTGTTTCAATGTGGCAAATGCAGCATCCTAATCCACATCTCCGTGAGTAGCTGGATTAGGGCATTACATCTCTCCTCACATGGGTTTCTGTGACAATACCGCCCACATCACAAAACGCACAGTGATCATGCTAGGATTACCCTGACTGTGAGGCGCCAGAGCCTTAAAGCTGATCAAAACGGGTACATATGGAAAGGCAACAGAAGCAGAAGATTTTAATCTAGCTGGCATTTATTTATTCCTTGTTGCTTTCCTGCACACAATGATCGTGTCTTTTCTTTGACCCACCTGGGGTCAGATCTGCATGTAAACTGCTCACACTCAAAGATGGAAAGGCATCTAGAAGGCCACACTGGGGTCTTGAAATGAATAGCACATATGTTATCAGAGAGGCAGTATGAATGGGTTTTTACATATGTACAAATACACAATGATGAGAATGGTCTGAGAAATTGACTTCCCTGTCTTCAGGAAGATTTATATTGTTATACAGTGTATCCTGATGCTTCCCTGCCCTGGAAGAAACAAACTAAAATACTTGGACCCATGTCACAAACACAGACATGTCTTGGAAAATTCAAGACTTAACTCTGCCCCAGCAGTTGCATAAAATAATACAAAGAGATATCAGTTTGGATTCTCCAAGCTAGAGTTCTACATTTACTATTGTATATATCAAATGACCAACCCTCTAGAAATTCAAATTACATGAGGTATTTTGGGTCAAATATAAAAGGAGTGCTATTATAGGGCTGGGCACCGAAAAATGAAAACCGAAAATGTTTGGGAATTAATCCAAAAACATGACTCATTTTCTGTGCCATTTTTTTTTTGTTAATTGGATTTAAATCATTAAAAATCAAACAACAAACACCAAACATGCCACATGTGCGCTCCCTGCAATGACATGAACTACACTCGACAAACAGCAAACACATCACATAGTCTATGTGCATTTTTCCATTTCTCCCTCTTTCTCCAGGTAAAGAGAGGGTAAACGTTTAAAGTCAAAAGCAAATGTTGTGTCGCTCTATTGTTACAGTGCTGTGTGTGGTAAGAAAGTAAACTTAAAGATAAAAGAAACTTAAAAATGTGGGAGTCCACGTGACAAACAGCTGAATCATTTGAATGTGCTTTGTTTTGAGTTGTAACTGAACAGACTACGTATCCATGTGTTTCAAAATATAGTTTGAAATATAGCATTATTAAAGGCTGAAATTGTATATAAAAAAAGAGCAGGAACCAAAAAAAAAAAACGTGAAGGAACCGGTCTCGAAAAGCAAGTATCGTTAAAGTACTGGTATAAAAAAAAAATCGGTAGCCCTACTCTATTAGAGTCAGCTCATAGTTAAATTTCAGAAGCTGTCCATTTACATGACATGTCTCTCATTAGTCAACCATTGCCGGTGTACACCATTGCTGTCCAGTTTCATCATGTTACAGTGTGAAACTAGTCCAACCAGCACTCTCAGTTGGCTGTATAAATTTAGAGCAGTGCATTATGGGCCAGTATGGTCATGTCTGAGTTGCCGGGGAGGTATTAGGCCTGTCATGTGGCACTGACTGCTTGTCTAAACACTCAGCGTTGGACTCATAATAAGTTCCTGTGAGGCCTCCTGCTCCATTGCTGTGTGCACTGAAACGAGTGCCTAGGGCACACCTCCACCTGCGGCTCTACTCTTTGTTTGTACTCCCGGAGAGTTAACAGAGCACGCTTAATTATATGTAATGTTTAATAACTCTATGACCTCCCTCCCACACACACACCTTAAGGAGAGCAGAAGCACTTCCATTAATTCAACATGTGCTGGTTCTGCTCGACTGCGTTAGGGGGACACCTTGGTGAATAGACACACAGTGTGCCACCCTCTTCACTGGTCATTACCTCCTAATGACCTGAGCTGCCTCGTCATGGAGAATTTACCTTTGCTCTTTAAGTACAAATCTACGGCTCTGCCGCTGTCACAAAGACAGACGGATGTCTCAATTAGGGCACAGAGGGCAATGTTGGGCAATGTTGTAAGACTGCATAAAAACAAGTATATTACTCATGTGTCTCAATGCAGGTTGCAGCATATAACAAGCAGTTCCTCTGTATGTGGCTATGGATGCCAAAAATGGTAAGTAGTTCCTATTTATGCAACACTCTTCCAACTTTCAAGGGACTTACGTCTACATCAAGGAACTGTTTTCACATTTACACCAGTGTCTCCCATCCAAATACTGACCAGGCCCTGACTTGCTTACCATCTGATCAGATCAGACTTGGACAAGCAAGGGGGGCCACGTTACCCTACAATTTCAAAGTTTTTCATCCTCAAAGATCACAGGAACTTTATGTTGCTGCTGTGCTAGACTTCCCTTCTAATTTTATTGCCTGATGGTGATGATGTTAGTTCGCACTTTTAGTATCTATAAACCTATTCACATTTCTTTGTGAATCTATAGTGAGAACTAGCAAAATCTGTCACAAGATTGCCACATGTAGCAAATGATCTTGTGAGATTGCAATTGGAGACACAAAAACAGAGTGGCGAGTTTTTAGGAGCCATAGTTCCAAAGGCAACGGTATACCAGCAATGTGTTTATCATAACTTCAGAATTTCATCTCTCATTCTGGTCTACTCACTCTTGTGTCTAGTCTCACCCTAATAAGTCATCACACTAAGCATAAAACTAAATACTGACGAGGTCACCAAAACAAAACTTGCAGATCCCACATGAAGACTTTTGCAGAAAACATATTGTTCTCACTTTTTCGACTAACTGTCAGATTCATGTGAGTGAACTGACATTTCACATTTAACATCAAGCATTTGAGCAGAAAGACTTTGGCACATCCTTGAGAGGCGGCTGGTGTGAAGCAGCCTTCAGAACTCACCTTTGTTCATCTCTTAGAGCGGCTGTCCCTAGTGAGAATGTGCCAGAAAGGCCACTGCTCTTTGTCCGCGCCACAGCAAAATCACTTTGCCTTGACGAGAGCGCGAGAGACATGAAACACTGGGGATGAACTAAAGTTTGGCTCCACACACTAAACGTAAAGGTGAGGGGAGAAGGAACGCCTGGTTTGAGGGTGTCAAACAGCTCTTTCAAATAGACCTAAGGTGCGTTGGTCTGATGTGGGCTGACTCAGGAATGAGCTTTTTATTAGATTTGTTCTGCGCTGTGGAATGTTAAATATTTTGCTAAAAGGCTCTATACTAACATTTACAGTCTAAAATAAAGATAACTATTTAAAATGTATTTTAATGTTTTTGTTGTTTTTTTTTTACAGGAACATGTTTTGCTCACAATTATAGATATGTATATACTGTACTATTGTTATGATTCTTATTTTATGTATGTGCTTTTAAACTTTATTTAGTTTTTTCTTCTGAAATGATCATGGTGCATTGTGAGTAAACTCACCAGAGTAAGGGAGTGAAGCGTAAATATCTGGGAGTCCATATTGACAGAGATCTGAACTAGCACACATTCGTAACTTCTGTCTGTAGCAGAATACATCACCGGCACCATTTTTTTTGCGCAGACTCAGATTATTTGGTGTTTGTTGAAACATCATGTTCATTTTCTATTGAGCATCCATTGAATCTGTTCTCAGATATGGGATCACCAGCTGGTTTGAAAACTTACTCATCAAATCAAAAAGTCAAATTTTAAATCACTGGGAAAATAATGGGCAGTGCTGTCCTTCTGAACCCTTAGGAACTTTACAAACAGGCCACGAGGAGGCAGACCAGCAACATCCTCTCAGACCCCACATATGTGCAGTACCCTGAATATGGACTATTGAGCTCAGCAAGACCACATCTGGGTCTTGTGTTTGACACATGTGACTTAGATGATGTAGATATGCAGTTCAGATCAAGGCAAGGAAGATAGGCCTTGGGACCAACCTCCAGATATCTGTGTGTCTACCAATCACACTGCTCCTTCTATCTTCAGACTCCACCTTGTCTTCCTGACAGTGGCTATTCTGTTTCAAATGTAATTGTGAGCACACTCTAGTGGTTTAGCTTAAATGAATACAAGGCAGGGTTTCCGCTACATGTAATTGATCGTGGTGCACCGCCACGGCTAAATAAAAGCCGCCACACTTCCAGAATGCCTTTTTTTTTTTTTTTGTTGTAGATGCACCGACGGCGGTAACAGCAGGTAAAGTGCTGCTTTTGAACGAGGTTTTCACGGGGGAAGGTTGTAAAGGTGGGCGGGATGCGCGCACGGGACAGGACTCGCTGCTTGTTGACCCGGGAGGTGCTGTGGGCCAGGAAGAAGTGGAACATGGTGCGCTCGATGTTGCCAAACTTTAAAGTGACAGCCCCCGGCCCGCGGCGCCTCTGTCCGTGCTTGTGGGCGGCGGGTGTCGGTCTGTGCGCGAGGCTTACGTGGTTTGCTCGCTTTTGTAGCCTTTCCTTGTGAAAACCTCCGGTGCGCGGAGCTCGTTCGCCGCACGTGCTCTCAGCACGGAGTTCGCGTAGTTTGCTCGTTGCACTTGGTCCGTGCACCCCCCCCCCCCCCCCCCTTCGACAACGAACAACAACAACGACCCTATGTGGAGTTTGCATGTTCTCCCCGTGTCTGCGTGGGTTTCCTCCGGGTACTCCGGTTTCCTCCTACAACTAAAAACATGTCCAATGTGCCCTCCCTCTCCCTTCCCCAGGACTACAGATGGAAATTAGCTGTAAGCTACAATCTGGTACAAGCATCTCTGCCATTGGGCTTAATGTAATTGTACATTGTTCTTAATAAACATTACCTTTAGTCAGCGAACAGAAAGATGTGTCTTTGGACACTTTTATCAGCTGATCCTCTATCACTCAATCTGTCACTTCTATCTCCACAAACTATAGTTTTTCATTTACAGAACATACAGTGTTTAAAGTAAACTACAGTGCAATTACTAAGGGGTAAAACATGGGTTGTTTTCCTCAAAGGTTATCAGTCATCAGCAGCAGACAGCGCTCCCTGTTGACATAACCACAGTCCGCTGATAGTGTTGATAAATGGCAGAGCAGCGACAGCACGGCCAGCAACAGCCTCCAAAATTCTCCAACAAACATCTCTTTGTCGTTTGACCTTTAAACTGTGCATTATTTGAAATGTGACCACAGTGAGATATAAGCGGCGTAACTGGACTGAGTTACGGCGACGGGAGAATGATGGGAGTTGTTTTTCGCGAGTGTCTTTTAAAAACCTGTGATGACAGATGTTGTAGGTTTTTCACAATGCACTTTCATGTCGCATGACAGAACTTTGAAAACCCGTATAATAATAACAAATAACTCTTCTTCTTAAACAGCCAATTGATTGATTTATAAGTAATTAATCTACCATATAATTCAAATTTAAAAACCATAACAAAATAAACTTTAACTTGCACACGTAGTATATAATCTGCTGTCCTAAAAAGACAAAAATATTACCGTTGCAAAATATTTGCAACCTTGTCCAGCCTTTATATTGATGTTGTTTAAAGTAGTGTCTCAGCAAGTTCAAAACAGACCTGTGCACTGCTGATGCAATTAGATGAGAGTGCAGTGTAACCTCAAGGCACTCCTCTGGTCAGAAGATGTTCTAACATTAATGCAGTTTACTCACAACTTCAAGCTCTGTGCGATGAAAGGACGCTTAGGTACACCGACATCTTATTCATCAATGAACAGAAAACAAATCGACTGTACTGGCAATAAGAGAACGGGAGATATAGTAAAAGGTAGAATAGAGGAGCAGTGCAGTGGCAGTGTGCTAACATGCTGTGTTTGGGTAATGCTGAGGGCAGATCAGAGCAAGCCTGGGGCTTCCTAATGGACACTGTTGTAGAGCACAGTGCAGCTATTTTGTCTTCACTTAGTGGACCAACTGAGAGCTATGCAAATACTGATCCTAGAAACAACCAAAGGAAGCCCTCCATTTGCTACTTAAGTAAAAGTATAAATACAGCACAGGTGCAAACATGTACTCAAAAAATAATATATTAAAAAAGCTTTAGCTTTGATAACAATCTCTTCTAGTTTCTATACTAGTTATAAAAAATGATAATGGCAGCCCTAGAACACATAATTAAAAAGGATATTGAAGTACAGTGTTTCTGAATATGTTCTTTGCTTTCCACCACCGAAAACTACAAAACTCTATGACACTGCCAATTCCTGCTGCAGAGTATTCGAGAATATATGACTGTTGATTACACTACTTTCACACCACATTGTACATTTAAATTTTGAGAAAATAGCAAAAAACAACTGCTATGTCGTAACCAATTAAATGCAGTTAAAAGACACAGACTGAACTTATAAGGGAAACAAAAAAAGTCATTATTGGAATTGCACATATTGTGGTATTTCTCTGGCCCTGAAGACTACTAAAAAAAAAAAAAAAGAAAACATGATTATATATTGCAAGTGGTGGGGGAAAAAAAAGAAATATTCTCATTATATTTGAATCCATTTTGGAGCAGAAAATGGTCTCTTTCATTGTGGTATAAATCAGAATTTTTTTCCAAATTAGCAAGGCTTGTGCACAGCCAGGTTCAACTGAACATTAAACTCAGAGCATACGAATTACTCATTCACTTAAAAGGGAATTATTTCCTTTTACTGATAAAATTAAACACCACATTGTCATTCTGCCTGTGCAACAAGTAGATATTAAAATGACAAATTAGCCCGAAGAGCAGGAGTTCAAATGAATAATTTATCTCTACAAACATTGCACACTCAAATCCCTATGAAAGAATTCTAATTGTCTCCATTTTAAAACACCACTGTCTATATAATGAAAGCCTGCAACTCTGCTTTGTGTGCAAGCCTTTAATATTTTATATGCCCGTCATGAACGTGAATTTGAACGATAGCTTTGTAGAATGCAAGGCTTCTCGAAAGAAATAAAAATGGGTCATTCAACAAAAGACTGCTAGGTACAGAGTAGGAGGCACTAGCATATTTTACAAACTGTAATAAAAAGTCAAAATGATAAACACATACATTTAAATATATATTTCATAAAGTCCACAGTTAATGTGCAGTCATATTTAATCAATCATCACTTCAATTATCTTTACCCAACATGCAAAGAGGCTTTAATAGTACTTTTAATTAAACCTGTGATTCAGTAATAGCTTATAGATGGATAGATCTTTTCCAAACCTCTATAGACCTTTTAAATCCCCACTGGCACTATGACTAGTTAGTTCATGGCTAACAATTACAGGCACGAGAGAAAGAATAAAATGCAAACCAAAAACTGTTCATGAGGTGCAGAAGAAAAAGCAGATGTATTAAAAGTTCAAACAAAGTATTGCATTTTCAAGATACCAATGTTAAAATTTTGTATTTGATTCTCCATTTGATTACTAAATCTAAATCCTTTTTTTTGCTACTAAGCTGTGTAGCACGTTTCAAACAGAGCTGGTAAACTGTGGCAGTGTTGAAAGAATAAAGAAGAGTGGAGAGGAGCAGTCTGATTAGTTTTCATACCTACACTCATTTGATCAGTTAAAAAAAAAAAAAAAAAGATTCGGACCAGTAGGCAATGCTCTATGTGACCTGGTTAGCAGCCAAAGAAAGTTTAAATACAATTTTGTAAAGTTCTGAGTAGTTTTTTGGCAATGTTTCTGATCACAAACATTATTTACTCCTCCAGCACTGTCCAGTCTACCAGCTCTGTTTGAATTTTCATTACAGGTGGAGGTTAAGGGTTTGAAACAGAAAAAAACAGCAACAAAGACATCTGAAAATGCCAAAATATAATAATAAAAAAACCCAAAAACATTTGCATCCTGAGAGAGCCACGTATTTATTTTTTTTTACATTACTGAAAACCAGACACTCTTACATGCATTCATTAATCTGTTAGTTAGTCTGACCCATTCAAAATTGATTGGCAACTAAAATTTATAAAGTAAAGAAGATTTAAGCAGAATTGAGAATAATTAAAATGCCAGCTGTGAGAATGAACATTTGCTTCACAGTCCCATCAAAAGAAATGAAAAATAGGTCATGCTACAAAAGCATGAGGTGCTGTGGTGCTAAAGGAGTGTAGAACTGAGCTATATTCCTTCCTCTGTTGTGCAAAATGTGTCCCAATTACAGTTTGTGCTGGAGTAAAGACAGTGCCTAACCTGCAAAGTTGAGTCGTCGGATGTGCTTGAGAAGGTGAGTGCCATTGATGGGGTCCATTTTGGCACAGAGGCCCACCTTCCCGGGACACAGCTCCTTGTGCATGTTATGTAGAGCATGAGCCATTGAGTAAACAGCATCAATGACAAACTGCACTTTCCCCTCCTGCTCGTAGTTTGAGTCCTTCCCTATTCGCTCTTGGTCTGTGAAGAGAAAAAGAAACAAGTAGTAAGAACTGACTTAATCTGTGCTTATATTTGTACAACAAGAAAACATTTTTAAATGCTTTATACCAAAGTGATTAAAAATATGGATGGATGTGGATGTTTTGAGGGCAGCAAAATTAATCACTAGACGTGTAGCTCCAAGGCTTTCCTGTCCCCTCCTGAGCTTTTCACACTTCAAGTACCCACTAAATCAAGTTTTAGATAAATACAATTATCAGTTATTCATTTTAATTCATTTTTTTTATTTTTACAACTCTTTCATTAGGGGTCGCGGCTGACTGGAGCTTATAGTGACTTTGAGCTGTAGTAGCCAACTCATTGGAGGGTGAAGAGAATCATTCAGTCTCTCATTCATTCACTAGGGGGGATTTAAACAAATACTTGGAGTATGAATAATTAAGTAAATAAAAACTATTTTAAAATACTAAAACCCTGAAAAGTACCCCTGGTAAGTGCTTGTGTACCAGTGATGCCCAGGCTCAGAAAGGTGGTTTTCTGTACCCAATCCTCCAGCTAAGGTCTGACCCAAGCCAAACATAATATCATGGAGATGGTCCCTGAGCATTGTTCTGTGGCTGCACACTGCTCCTGACAGACACCCCAGCGACACTGAAATAATTGAAGAATTTTATGCAGAGCCATGTGAGTCACTATATGACTGTTTGGGATGAGAACTGATTGGTGTGCTGAAAACCTATTCTATATTAGTTATAGATTAGATGAGTGAGAAATGCTTAAATACTGTAAATATTTTTATATCACTATTTGACAAGCTTTTTTCACTAGCTTTAAAACCTGCTATCCCTGTAGCTCAGATGAAAGGCCAGCCTAACTCTTTTCCCGTTTAATGTTGGCACTGGGTCATATCTCTGCAGGGTTTGACAGGTGTGATTGGCAGACTGACTGATCAGAGAAAGACAAAGTCTGTCTGTATCAAAAGCAAACATGGCAAATAAAACATAAAACAGAAACACTAAGCACCGTCATAAGGTGAGAAAGTGATTCTATAACAATAAGCTTGATAGTGTATTATGCTATTGATCTATTTTTTGGAAAATGAAACATTTTAAATTGTCTCTGTTTCTACAGTTCTTGACGACCTTTCAAGGCATTCACACTCAACTTATTCTCAATCCAATCCAGCTAACAGGGCCTTTAAACTCTTATACTCACTCTATGCAAGTTGCTTTAGAATAATCAGAAAATAAATGCATAGCTTTCGTTTCATTCAATCAAGACAATTTATTCAGTTAAAGCTCCAGTAGTTTTGTTGAAGAATAATCTCCTTGTGCATTTTCTTTAGCACATTTGACCTTTATTTCAAGTACACTGACGATAAAAAGGGATTTTTAAAAGTGCACTCCTCAGAATGCATAAAACACTGTGTTTGCCAAGCTCTCCCTAGAGAACAGACTATAGTCATTTGGCGGCACACACTAATACCTGTCTTTTAAGGCTTTCCTATGTAACACCCACTTCTAAAAGCATGCTCGGGCTGACTGGGAATAACTGCAAACTGCTTAGAACAAGACGGGCCTTTTAAATGGACAAATGGCGTCAGTCCAAAAGGTATAGAAGGAAAATACATTGCTCCTTGGTGAGTCTTCTTACTGTTCAGAATGAGCTTTGCCTGGTGCAATTAGCTAGAAGGTGAATATGTGGATGGGTGCAGAGAAAAGGATCAATTCCAATATGTGGAGTGCAAGCTTTTTTTCTCCAGGGGGAAATCTCATCAGTTAAAAACCAAAACTATTCTCTGTTCCTCAAACACATGGATTTGTCCTTTGAGTCTCTGAGCAGTAATATGGATTTTAATTTAAAGCAGCTCACAACAACTGCTTTTTGTCTTGGATTGCATCATATACAGTATTCACCTTGTTTTAAACCTGCCAGAATGTTGATATTATTAGAGGAATGACTGTAATCTAGTTAAACCGTATGCTTCTGTGTATACTTTTGCATGAAAAATGAAAATAGTGTGTAACAGTGAAGCCTTATATTTATATACCTACCAAATGAAAATCAATTAGTCTTAGCAGGTTATCAACTACACAGTGGGCAGCGGCCTGCTGAGTTTACGATTGAAGAGTGTAATTCTGAATAATAGGCTTGTCTGCTCCATTATCGCCATCTCAGGAGCACATTTGCTGCATAGTTGAGAGCCGACTTGGATTATAAAACTGAATGTGACATGACACTGTCATCTGTTACAAAGTTTCTTGTCACTGTGGAATACACTGTTGAACAGATAAACACGAGAAGGTTCAATTCTAATCCTCAATGATAGACTTGGATCTTTTTTTAACTGAGAGGCCCACTTTCTGTCTTCTGTCAGTAACAGCAGGTGGTTTGGAACACAGATCACACTTTGGAAGTTTTATTAAAAATCTTTGATTAAAAGTTGAAATGGTTTTGGAAATTATAACTGAAATGTAATTGTATTAGTCTGGTGTCCGTCCACTGCGTGATTCGTCCGTCTGATGAAAGAGTTCAGATTTATGAATGTCACTTTACAAGACATTAACTGCATTATTAATCTAATGTTATATTAAGATATCTTAAGTCACACTGTGCAACAATAGCTACAACCAAGCAAAGTTTATCTGAGGAAGCGTCAGATTCAATAGGCTCCAAGTCACAGTAGTTTTGCAGAATAGCAATGACTAGTGCAAAGAAGTGTTTTTGCATTTTTAAAGGTTGGTAAATGAAAGAAAAATAAGAAGGACATTTTCTTCTGTAACTTTAATAGTCACTTTATGGTCAAGTTTGACTAAGATGGATTGTAGTGTATTTAGTGACACCAGTATCAGACAAGTTTGATATCCATCTCTTAAGTCGTAGAACAGTTCTAAGTTTAATCACTATCCCCGTTTTGTTGTGAAACCAACCATCAAAGATTTTTACCAAGATCAAGTCAAAATTGTGTACACTCGTATGAAAAAAATAATAATAATAATTGAAAATTGTGATTTGTCAATTAGTTTATGTTGCTCAGTGTCAAAATCATGATAAATGACACTGAGTAAAATTGTAAAAATGCAATTCAGGCAAAATCACTTGAACATGAGGAAGTCCTCCTGCTTGTTCCATCCATCAGCCTGCTGAATCACTATGGGCACTATTGGTCCAATTCCAGTCATTTCAGACGGATGGTCATTTATCATGCAACATCTGTCCTCTTTAAGGTTCAAGCAATTTTCAAGAGCCACTTCAATCTGAGAGAGTGCCATAGCCCGCAATCAGCCCCGATCTCCTTCTGTCAGCCATCTTTCATTCTCCCCTCCTCGTTCTCGTCGCAGACCACAGGCATTTAATGTCTCCGATTATCTGCAAAGCTTTTCAGATGCATGAATTATTGTTGGAGGTTATGGCTCAGTAATTAAGGGCCATGGGGCTGAGATTGCACCCAGATTGCTATGGTTTGGACACTTTGCGTTTGCCAAGGGGAATCCTGTGAGCTCCAGGAGGCGTTTTGGATGAATAGTGTTGCATGCTTTTGGCAGACCACCCACACAAACTTTATTGTATCTTCTTTCCTCCATAAGACCATTTCCCTTCTTTAGCTGTGTCCTCATTGGCATTTTGGCTCACTTTCACACATTTTCAAGGCTGCCATTTCACTTTAGACAAATCCATTGCGATTAAGCAAAGCAGTAGCAAAGAGGTGGGTGTCTTTCACAGTGGAGCGTCACACGGGACATTTTTGTGATGTGTGTGGGCTACAACCTTTGACCTACACTATAGCCACAGGGTAGTGTTTTCTCCTTTTATGCTAAAGCATTTTGACGGCTCGTTTAAAGTCAAACCAAAAACTGGAACACTAACTTACTGTGCAGTGCTAAACTTTTACAAATAATCTTCCCTTTTAACTTGAACTTTTTGCGTCGAGAATATGCAGAAAGACAAATAATCTTGCAAAACTACAAGCATCAATTAAATGAATTAGCCAAATGACAGTAACATCTGCTGACTTCTGTTTTCATGACATATCACAGTCTGTTGAAAGAGCCATTTTCTCATAATGTTGAATCTGCGTGTGCATCCTTAGGGGGGAGCAGTGCCTGTAATTAATCACAATTGATGGACAGAAGTGATGACAAGTTGGGCACACAAATCCATTAAGGAAAGTACAAGGATTTACCGAAGGCTGAATGGCAGGACATAAAATATACCTGACACTTGGCTGAGGCGGAAATATGTTTTAAAAGGGCTGTACGCAAATGTTTTCTGGTAATTAGGTTAAGAAAAGCATCTATTTGTGTAAAAATAATGTTTAATATATAATAATTGTTTTCCCCATTTCCAACTTTCCCTGGAATTCTGCTCTTTGATTAGTCAAATTGTTTAAATATGAATTTACTCAGTTGTATTGTTGGAAAATTCACTGCATGTAAGCTGCTTATTTTAATTTTGGTCTTTTGGTGTAGTATTTCTCTGATTTGTAAAGTATTTGACATGTTTTCTGAGACATCCACCATATCTCACTGTTCACTGCCTATTTTCTGAATATTTATTCATTTTATACTGAAAGAGTGACAACCCTATAGAAATGAAGAGAGCAGGAAATGCTCATAAGTACAGAATTTGTTTTGAATGTCAACCAGCCAACCCACATTCCATGCACAGAGCCAATTTCACCCAAAAACACTAACATTTACAGAGAACTCATGGGGCCTGATTTATCAAGCCAGGTGCTAAAAAAAAAAATCAAACTTTAATATTGGAAGATGTACATAACCTGTTTGCACATGAGCAAATACTTGATAATCTGGCTCATAGTGTGTTCCAGTGGTACTCGGAAGCTTGGAAAGTTGCTGTATATGCTGGAATGCTAATGTTGCTAATGGCTACACAAAATTAATGAAATTAAAAACCCATATTCACTCTCTAGCAATGTTTTACAAGTGTAGGAATATATGTAAGAACAATGTTCGAGCTGATAAACTGACATAAAGAGATTTGTATTTTGTCTGTTTTGGGCAATTTCCAAGCTCGGTATACTTGATTGACTCATTACTGGAAAAGTAATCCGTATTGACCACTGGAACACACACCACTCGGAGAAAACATAACTCTGCTGCAATGCTAAAACATGACAGTATTGCAACACATCTATTTGCCTAAACTAAAGCGAATTATAAAAAGAACACATGATGAATATATTCATCCTGCTAAATTACTGGTTTGGTTTGATATGTGAACTGTCACTTTCATTTTATTTCTATTACCTGACTTCAAAGCTTCTTTCCTGTTATTCAGACATCAGCCTAGTTGTCAAGTTAAGTGCACTTTAAAAATAAAGGTGACACAATACAACTCAGATAAAATCTTCACAGTTCTGGTGAGATTTCTAGAAAATATTTTTGTTGCCTTTCATTCACATCTTCAACAACGTCCAAGATATAATTTCAAATGCTTAATAATAACCAGATTCCCCTGTGGCAAATTGAATATTTGTTTATGAACTACTCAAATCTAAGGTGTAATTGTTGAATTTACTAAAGCATTGCCATTCAGATTAGGATAATAATAATTGTTTCTGGTGGCTGACCTCACGTAGAGATGCATTTGGAAGTTAGACAATTTAGAAAAGCAAAATTGTTTTCACGTGGGAGAAATTGTAATATTTACAAAGAAATATTTACAAATTATGCGCTAACTAAGATGAATGTTGTGTTTTTAGAAGTTGATTATTCTCTGCTCCTTCTCACACAATTCAAACTAATTTATCCATGCTTGGGTCTTGCGCCAATCCCACCAGGATGAACCTGTTATGGCCTTAGTAATTTAATTTTGCAGATTAAAACTGAACCTCCATAAAAAAAATCCCAAATCCTGCTTCCCTAAAACATTAATAAGCAGAAAATGAAGGAGTTTGGAGGAGAGTCCTTGCTGTATCTTACATCTGCTCTCTACATTAATCAATATGAGTTTTACATCTTCTTCACGCACAGATAAAAGAAGATACTGGCTGCTCTCCCAGTCACTGCACTCATATGCTTTGATCAGCTGAAGCAGGCTCACCCTCTCAGGACAGATAACGCTGCTACTGCCCCATGTGGTCCACAGACAGACAGCCTCCACTCAACACCAGCAGAGAGAGACTACGCCAACTGTCCCTCTGTAACCTCACACAGTCTGAAGAGTCACACACTCAAATAGTAGCAGTGTAGATCGTGGAGACAGCTCAAAAATAATAAATGCACATTAATGGTTTTAAAGTTGAGATGTTGTGTTTTTTCTTCCTGTGTATTTAGTAATCAACTATGGCATATGTAGATTTAGCAAATGTATTCTGTTCATTGCAAAACACAAAGTTGATCTAAAACAGCTTAAAAATTAACCTTAACATTTTGAACCCTTGTCAGAATACCGGAATAATAAAGTGTAAATGCAGAGAAGTGAAAGGGCAGAAACAGAAGTTTTTTGAGCACGCGAGCATCAGTTGCAGGACAATACAAGATTCCACAAATTTGTATGAATCAATCAGAGCAGCATCTTACAATTATTTTCAAATTTATTATTCTATCAATTATGTTTTTGATTAATCGACTAATACATCAACTCATTTTCAATTAATCGGTTAGTTAAATAACTGTTTTTTATGGCTTAATATGATATAAATTGATTTATTTGTGTAGTTTTTTACTGGTTCAGAATAAGATAAATGTATATTTTAACATAATGCTGCCCCCCCCCCCAAAAAAAAAAAAAATTGAATAGTGAGCACAAATAAATAATACACAAAATCTAAATGAAATACTAACTTGCACCAGTAATTAAGTCTATTGTTTTAGATTTTATGACGGGTTTCGAACAGGCAATGCAACATTGTCACATATACAGCTCCTGTCTGATGAAGTGTTTAATGAATAGCTGATAGGAATCCGTGTGGGTATTGATGAGCGTGTGTACAGTCCATGGCACAATGTCTGCAACTATTCACGGAAATGTGACGTCACGAGGAATGTACACGCAACCGTGGGCACTGTTAGCCATGGAGATGAGACAAACCCGTGTGGGCGTGTGAACTTGTGTCGTAAAATAAAGTTACCTGATGCATAGACCGCGTCCTCAAAGTGGCTTTAACAACATGATGTGCATGTTCTACTTTCTATTCAGCCGCAGTTCACATTAGACCGCTCTCCTGGGCTGAAAACTTTGTCTTGATGGTCTAGTGCATTTCTCACTTGTACTGATGTGCTTTGGGTAGGAATACAGCGCATTAGCGCATGTCAAATTAAAGCTGGGCCATTATTAAAAGGCACGGCTCAAAAAGTGAGTAAACAAATGATGATAAAACACTTTTATAACAAGCTAAAAATTCATAAAAGTAGATTTGACTTAATTAACCTCTTTAAATCAGTTTCTGCAGCTGCAAAAAAGATTTTTTACAAGACTATGCAAAACTGTAAGAAAAAACATTCTGCATACTTGATCTGAATGACCAGTATTCATTCACTGAAGACATCTTACAATAGCCCTCTGGACATTCACATTTTGGTCTTCTTTGTGCTGCTACTATTGTAAAAAATAATTGAAGAAGCTTGAAAGTTTTGAAAACAGACAGAAGAAGTTTATTCAGGATCAGTTCATGACCTGGAGACACAATACCAAATATATAATGGAAGTGCCCATTAAAGTCTGGCCTTATAGCTGCTTTTCAATTTTTGCTGAAAAAGAACAAAATTAAAATAACACTGTGGTTCAGAACCATAATCCTTCTCATCACATGCTTTATTAGTCACACTCTGATCTTGGACTTTTCCACAGGTGTTGTGTTGTTTGCTTTTATCTCCAGCAGCAGGCCACACATCAGGGGTCAATGGCAAAGTATAACTATCTGTTATTTATAATTGTGGCTTGCAAACACAATATGCTTAATACTGATTGCAGTGCATGTCATAACAATTAGTTTAACAGACTACCACTGTGTTAGCGACAGAATCATTCTCTTCTGATGTTGGCAGCCAAGCAGACTTGGTTCATGAATGCTGGCAATACCATGAACCACAAGAGCTATACTGTAAACTGACTTAGTGTCATTCATTGTGGGGCCAATTGCACAGACTGTTAAGCCATGCTTTAGAGAGGCTGCCCCAGGACAGTTATGGCTTATAACAGTATATTCCCAGAGTTAATGAATAATGCATGGACCTGTAAAACAATGTAAAGTTTCTGAAAACTTGCTGCTGGGAAGGTCAGCGGTATGTTATGTTATCACATGTAATGTACTGAATGCGTCCATACACAATACAGTATGTGGTTTAAGGCCATGGAGGTTTTGGTAAGGAAGCTGTCAGCCTGCTTCTTTCCATATGTGGGGACAGCAACAGCAACACCAACAGAGCCACAAATAGGTCCTGATGGTAATAAAGTAAGTGTGAAAAGACCATTATTTGTGTAAGAAGATGGTCATATGTTTTTATTGATATCATCTACCTTTTTTAGATTTAATTATTTCCTTTTGAAAAATGTGATATGAACAAACCAATCCCTTGTATAATAAATATGCATGCAGCGCCAGGTGGATGTAAGCTATTAAAGAATTACTTTTATGACTGTATAATGACTTATTCCCTGTTTTGAAACAATGCTGGGAAAAATAATTAGGTGTGTTGGTGTGTAACATTTAACTAACCTGTTTCAATATCTTTTTCTTACTCTGGCTATATTAAATTCCAGCATTCTAATCAAGTACTCTTTTAATTCCATATTAAACTAATGCATGCAGCCTCTAACACAGAAAGCATAATTTGTTCCTAAATGTGATTCTAACACATTTTAACCAGACTTTTATTTGCAAATGTGCTCTCAAACACAAATGTAATTTCCACATGTGAATTAAGCACTCTATCTTTAGCCTGTGTGAATGAGTTTGCAGTCCTCGTGGAGCACATTGTAAAAGCTGTGTGCTCTTGGCATCAGCAGTGTAGAAGGTGTTTCATTCGTTTGCATAAGACACTGAGATGTCCTTTGTGAATACAGGCTATTAATGTTTGTGAATGGCAAAAAAGAAAGGAGCTCGAAGACTGCATTTGATGTAAGGTTGAAGACAGTTTCAATTATGTTTTGGTCAAAATGATATAGTCAGTATGCTGGGTTCAAGCACTATGTCACTTTTTTGGAAGGTCGGCCGCATGCTTGTCTCCATGGAGATGGTCTGCCTTTTCTCCATTATACAAGGTTTCAAATTCAACTTATATATCTCCGTAGAGACAAGCAGATGTGAACAGGCCAAGACAGAAATCCGATCTGTGGAGAGGCAACACTGCTCAATATATTGCATTCAGGAAGAAGCAGGGCATATGCATATAGCCTCAAGTGGCATTTATTCTTATTAAAGACTTTTTAATACCTACATTTACAATTAAATGTAGCATACATTTTTGTGTGGTGAATGATCAAAAGTTACAAGAAAGAATACTTCAACAGATTACATTCCCTGTTGTATTGTACTTGTAGTTTTTGGTATCATAGTCTTTAAACTAAATCTAAATGTGCCTACTCTTTTCATCTATGCCTATTTAATATGCTTTTTCTAAAAATTATCATAAATTAAATTGTGATTAAGACTTTTAAATACATTTTAGGACCTATTTTAAGCTAATATATAGCAAGTGACCAGATGAGAATCTGAAATTCAGAATGTGGTTTGAGGAGTGGAGTAACAGGACGATCACCAGACTCAAATCTGTGTGGTGAAAGAAGTCTGGATTTTTTTCTTTTTTTTTTTTCTTTTTTCAGAACGTAGATTGGAACTCTACATCTTTTTCTTGTACTGTGAATTATTTGAGTAATCATAAATAAAAACAGATTATGTAAGCAAGCATAAATCAACCCAAATAACAACTAATGACAAGTAAACTAATGATGAGAGTATGATGTAACATGCAAGAAACTCAGAAAAGAGGATTTTAAATATGTCCCTTTTAGGTGCAGTTTCCACAATTGCATCTTAATTACTGTCTAATGTGAATATAAAGAGCAGTTTCTTCCCTACAGACAGACTGCACTGCACATCCTATGGCACTGAGCCTGGAGCTTTTTATCCATGCAGCCCTGCTTCACCGCTCACTTGTTATGGCCCTGCAATGGAACACGCCAGACTCAGCAGAAATCTCGCGGCGCGCCAAGGAAAGCTGAGAGATGAACTGTGATTCTGCGCGTGCAAAATATAGCTCACGCTCAAGACGAGGTGGGCATCGTTGTCAAAACACCTTCAACGAAATGTGTCACCTCCCTCAAGGCTTCCCAAAGAATGTTGTTTTAAAAGTTTGAACAAAGAGGACACTAAATACCCTGTGCTCAAAGGGAAATCTCTTACTTGTGCACTTCTTGAGTCCAGAGCCTTTCTTCACAGCATGCCGGCTGAGCTTGCAGCTGAAGTTGTTCTCCCAGAACTCAGCAAACCAGATATTTCTTCTGTTGTTCTCCAAAGTTCGACTGATGAAGTAGCGATCAAAGCCTGTGCACACAGAAGTATTTGTCGTTCAGTCTCTCACTGTGGAAGCAGAGTATAGACATTACACATTTATTATTTACACAACATTTTAATCAAATCAAGGTTGAGAATTTTTGAGAGGTTTCAAGTGAGTTTCTTCTGTAGTGACACACTAAAATGATAAAATTAAAATAAAGCTGTTAAAAGTCATACTAAAGGATCATTTAAGTTCTACAGAAGTGTACATAGACTAACAGTGGGAGCTAAAGAGATGTTACTCAAACTGAGCAGCAAAACAAACATATTCACTTAATTTGGTATTTTTACATTTGACTAAATGTACTAAATGCTTAGTTTTGATCAATCACCATTTAATAAATGAAAACAATATTATAATGGATGCACTTATTTTAATTTTTTTAATATTTTTTATTTTAAAACTTTGACATTTTGGTGTCTGTTAGTTACTGCAGCTGTCCAGGTAGTTATTCTAACAAAGCATCTCTCTTCATCTGTGTCCTGTGTACCTTCAAAAACACAATAATCTTTGACCTCTGATAGTGTAAATTCAAACTGTTCTCCAAGTCAAAATGTCTAATATGGAAGCCTCTTTACAGGATTTTTTTTTCCAAAAACATGAGCATTTGGGGCATACATACGAACTAAAATTATGAATCGCTACAGCCCGGTAAAATAATGTAGCTATTGTAAAGTAATGAATTATTTTGTTTTTCGACTTTCTCCAAAGTTGTGCGTCTCATGTTGATGTCGTCAGAAGCTTTTTCTATTACTACATGCCCACCACTATGACTTCAGCAAGAAATGTTTGTGCTGTGTAGATAACACTTTTACCTCTTTTAGCAACTCTGGGACTTGAAATTTCACAACTTTTTGGTCTTTCGAACATCGCTATATTGCGTTGTATTCAGGGGAAACGACCATATGAGATGCTTTGATTTCGAGGACAACACACGTAAGTCACATAGGCCTGTTTCCAAAACCTAGAGTACCTGAGAGATTTTTTTATTGTAAACCAACAGTTACTTACCAGGTACTGCTCTAAATTGCTGCTTTGATTACGAATAAAACATGATGCAAAACATTTCCATCAGGACAGATCTTGTAATCCTTATGATTTAGTGTGGGCTTTGTACTTCTCTGTACCTTTGATTGACTGACGCTTAGGCAAGATGGTGACTGCCCCCTCTGCCATCTCCTCCTGGTGCAGGACGGGGGAGATCTTGGAGCCCCAGCTGTCGGAGCCCACCCAGATGAAGTGTCCCGTCTGATTGGCCTTCTTTGCTGCCTGAAGAAGCCGCCTGTGAAGTGTGAGGGAACAGATGTTTGACTAGGATAAGGTTACGCTGATCCCATAACACTTTGATTTTGTTGCACCACACATCACACAGGTTGTCTGGCTGCATCCTCTCCCCACTGCAGTGGTTTAAGTGTATATCATCAAACAGAGATTTCAAAGCTGTAGCCTTACTTGATGTCGTCTTCATTGGCGAATATGATGACCACCCGTGCATTGGGATTTTCACGGAGTCGACGAATAACCTTGTCAAACTCTGTAGACTTTGGTTCTCGGGGAATCTTGACAGATTGGGAAATGCAAACCACACCTGCAAAAATAATAATAAATTCAATGAATACATGAACATTTATTTATTTTGTGTGAATTGTATGTGTGGTTTGTTTTTGTTAACAATACACACTGGTGTTTAATATCTTTCTGCAGACACACATTTTAACACTTATTTATTTAGTATTTTGTTGAGGGGATTTATAATTTATTTTCAGTCCCAACCTCTGCCAGGTTGTTTGCCAGCCTTGACTTTGAAAGAGGGTTTTCAGAACTTAAATATCTGCACAAACATATGTAAAGACTTGAAGATAGTAACAGAGTCATGTAAGAACTATCTATATAACTATATGAGGCAAAGGTTTATGCTGAACAGTTGTGTGCACAGTATGGGCTTCCTGAAGAAGACATTGCTGTGAACAAGTGCTTCTAAGGAGCTTGCAGGTGGTGAGATGGAAATACCCAAGCACATACTGTTCTATAGGTACTGAGCTGTGATGTATTCAAATTGCAGTCCACCAAAGTGAGTGTGTCACATCTGGCCAGGGATCCTCTTTAGTTTCTCAGAAAAAACAGCAAGGGACAGGATGTGATCAAACAAACTAATGGCACAGTCTTAGATAACATATGCTTCACCATGAAGTTGCACAGTCTATATATAACTATATATGTTCATCTGACTTATGGGGCTCAATAAAAGTTCAAGTTGTTTTTCCCCTAAAGCACTAATCGTAGCACAAACCATAATTTCATACCAAACACAGCATGACTTTGTGGTGGTTTGATGGCCAAATGCTGACCAAAAGAATAAAAGTAAAGAGTATGTGTGATTGAAAAAAAAAAAAAAAAGTTGCAAACAGGTTTGTAAAATTATACACATGACACATTATTTGAGGATTTGATACGAGAATTCATGAGGAATTGCATTGACAAAAAGAATCAACAATACCGCTGATACTGATAAAAAAAAAATATTCCCATCCCTGGATGAACATTATGTGGACAATGGCAAGAAGACACAGAGCCTGTTGTAGAATGGGACCAAGGGTCAAATATCCACTACCTCCAAGAGAATGTGGAGGGTATGCAGGTCAGCAGCGCATGCTGTGGTGTCGCTGAGGAGACCATTAGCCATTTAGTGGCAGTTTACAAATACTGGCCCCACAAGAGTACTTGAAGAGACACAACAAGGTCTGAGCCCAGATTCAAGTGAAAACTGTGAATACACAACTGAAAAGTGCTCCGCAGTAGTGTGTTGTTGTGTGACATGACCATCTCTACAGACAGACTGCAAACACTCACCATTCCCAAACAAAACTCTTTAATGAAACAACAAATGCATCTATGTTGGATACAATTACATCTTAAAACATCTTTTCACAAGTAAACTGAAGTGGCCCACCCAAGCACAGTGCTGCTTTTGGCCATCTATGAGAACTAATTGTTGAAGAATAGTTTAACGTTAAATTCAAATAGTACAGTGGTCTGATCTTGTCACTATTTACAATGATGGAAATAACAAAGTTTGATAATACTTATTAGTTTACTAAATACTTAGTAAAACTTAGTCTATTCACAAAACCTCACTCACTTGATTGTTTACCTGTCATTTCACCCACAAGGGGACACGGTTTATTGCTAAAATATTACGGTGTCAGATTTTCAAGAGTGATGCTTGGTTTTCCTGTGCCCCAAAATCATCTTTCATTATTTGGAGCGATGCTGCTAGCGCTCTTTGTCTGTTTGAACAGTGTTTTGTCACTCTGACGATTGTTGATGGCCCACTTGTCCAGTTGAGTCAAACCATCACCATTATTGCTCATTTTGGGTGTTTATACTTAAATGGATTGCTTAGGGTGAAGTGTGAAGGAGCATGAAAGCCTCACGATAACTTTGCCCCATCTCACAGTGGAACAACTCTCTCTTCGCTCTTTCAAATCAAGTTAATGGAAACTAATAGTGACAAATGGCCACCCAAGTGTCTGGCCGTCCACAATGAGTCAGTCTAGGCTCTGTTCCACCGCTGTTTTTTCTATTTTATATATCAAGGTGCCTTCTAAAGTGCTCTAATAGACACAATATATCTGAAAGCTGCGGCGTGCTTTCTGTTTGATTTATGCTCGAGCCCAGATTCACAAATGAGATTACGCCACAGCAGCTCAAAAGTGGACATAAACCTGTGATTATCTTTCTGCCGTGGGAAGGAGATGTGAGAATGTGAGATAAGAAGTTGAATTGCTCTATTTTTTGTAGCTGTCAAACTGAATGCCTTTTATACAAACCATATCAGCGAGGCCCCATGTTATCAAAATGCTCTTGTTTTTCAGAATACTAATGTTCTCTGGGCACGAGAGCGCCATAGAGGTGTCTTTGTTATTTTTCTTTATTTGTGAGGGCTTAGGTGTGATGGTGGACTCCTTATGCGTATTTATACAATTCAACGTTCATTAACTGCCATTTACAAAAGTGGGAGATACAGGTAAAGACAGAAAAACAAACCAATAGAGCCCATGTGTTCTGATAGTTCTTGTGTTAGAAACTTGCAAAAATGATGTTTGATTGTGTAGAACAGTGTGTTCTCTGTAAGTTTGTCCACGCAACAAGCACAAAGCAACTGCAATTGTTCTATGAATAAGTCACTTTTCAGGTCAGCAGATTCAGTCCTAATGTTGTAATCAGCCAGTTAATAAGTGCAAAATCTGCAATTCATAATTAATACATCTTATTTAAAAACATTAAAAATGAGTATCTCTCTCTTTCTTTCTGTTTCTCTTTCTCTGTCTGTCTCACTCCATGTTTTTGTGTCTGTCTATTTCTATTTTATTTCATATAAATAATACAGAGATTTGGATTCTCCAGACTAAAACCTCTCAGGTGCCTAAAGAGTAAAGTTTTGCGAGTCCTCAAAGCTTATCCAATGAAAAAGCAAACTGGTATTGTGCTTGTAGAAAAAGCAGAACAGACAAAGATAACCTGAATCATTTTGTCATTTGTTCAGTGGCCTCTGCAGCAGGCCAGGGACATTCATATAAAAAGCTTATATCAATAAGAGATAGCACAATGACAGATAGTGACTGTGTTATATTGGGAGCTACTTTGGAGAATAAACTGAAAGATAGATCTGTATCATGGTATTTGGTTGTTATTGAAGGTCATCAATTCAATTTAAGAGAACAACTCTGCGAAGTCTATTTCTGATAATGTGCCAAGTGAATAGCAAATGTGTCAGCTAAGGTAACAATAGACTGAAAAAAAGCATGGTCAACATTTGGGAGTGCTACGTTCCAGCAACTGGGGTTGGATCTTTTCCAGTTGAACATGAGCAGTTCCCAGGTATTCCAACTGCATAAACATAAACATATACACAGGGTGCAATTTGCTGCTTCTACGTTTCCCATCCCTCCTTCTGCTTTTATTTCGTATTATTTGTAGGGGGGGATAAAAAAAATAACAAAGACTGTGTTTCACATTCTAATTTTCAGAGTGTTCTATCAATCCCAGCGTAGTCTCATTGATGTTTTTTTCCCTTCTCCCCGGGTGCTGGCTTCCCTCCGCCTCTCTCAGCGCTGTCATTTAGACTCGGGTTTGGTCACTCGGAGCCTCTGTGCTGCTGCTCTGTCCTCTGTCCTGTGAGGTCATGGTTTAATCCACGACTGTGTGCAAAGCGGAGCGGAAGATCAAGTCAGGAACATGTGAGACGAGAATGTGCGATGCGATTTAAAACGTAACTGCACTGCTCCTGTTTGTAGAACCCGGTGCTGCCGTCCCGCCGAGCTGCGCTGAGAGGCAGGAAAAACCCGGGGCTCTGCGGAGCTTTATGTAGACCTACTGAATATAATCTGTTCATTTTGGGAGGAAACGCGCCAGAAGCCTATCAGTTGCGAGTAGAAAAGAAACGGAACGAACACAGGGAAGAAGAGACGTGACTGTGGTGCACAATATGCACGTGTACGTGGTGCGCGTGCACACTATGACGTGGTTCGCGTGTAGAATGACTTATATTTTTTATCCCCCCTTCAGTTTTTTTGACAAATCGCACCCTGCATATACATATAAACAATATAGCTACTGCTAATCTGTAAGTTAAACAAAAGTAACGTTAACTAGCCTACAGCCAATATTTACACTTTAGATTTACGTTTTTATTTTTCAGTTAACCCCTCAGATTTACTTGACGGTTGATCTAGAATGTAAAGTGATAATTTATCAAGGTTTTGCTTAGATTAACTTGCAGCAAAATACAAGAAACTGAAATCACAGTATTTTTTCTGCTGTTGCTGCAATTGTTCATAACTTACCTAGCCAGTTTGGAGCTATTAGAGAATTAGGACATGTCGCACAACAAATAATTTTCTCATCAAACAGACTCAAAGGCATCTTCTTTAAAACCAGTTCAACTGAGTGTGATCACAAAATCTGTGTCAGTGAGAAATGCCTCAATGTTCCTGATGTTTATCTGGTATTTAATTACTCTTTATCTGTTTTTGTCTTGTTTTCAGATTTTGTCAGATACAAGCTCAGTATTTAGCATTTTGAGTGTTTGAGGCTATATTTATTGTCAGACTGTGGCAGCTTTTTCATATTTTAGCTTAGTTTTATATTCAGAAGAAACAGCATGCATGCGTTTTTACCACTCACTGCTGTGATGTCACCTGTATAACCTCTATACAGCAAGTTGCGTTCTGATATTGAATGTCCGCATTATATTTAAGCGGTGTGTGTTATTGCAGTGGTGGTTGTATAAACATTACACTTGTGTCTGTTTTACTGTAATGAGCTAAGAATATCATTTACATTTACAGTTAGACTTACCACAGTCGATACTTCAATTAGAGCAAGGTCAGTCTGGAACGTCATAGAAGAAAATGCAGTCTTCTAGTTTTAAACTTTCAAAAGAATTGGCATGGACACTTTTAATTGTTTTTTAAAGTCATTTTTTTTACATAGTGTAATTATCTGTAGCAAAAACAACATGCAATTTCCTACTTGCCTCAGCAGTTTCCTTGTAAATGTATAACTTTATTTTAACTCTCCACTCTACAGCATTGCTCTCATTATAGATCTGTATGTATTAGCCTCTTTAAGGAGTAAGACATGATTCATCAAAATAGGAAGTTGTTGTATACATTAGGGCAAAGGCATCACTGACGTAAATTGTTCTTGAAGTTGTAGCATATGGGCAAAAAGAACTTCTGAAATTAAAGGCACTCTCATCATCGCTATTTTGAGGATGTTTGAACTGCACTGGATCAGGTGTCCTGAAGTAGTGTTGTGAATGTGAAAATAAGAGAAACTAAAAAGGCTGCTCAAAAAATACTACAGTATTCACCATTGGCCACTTGGCTTGTTTATATTTAGAAGAGCTCCTCCTGTCCTGTTCATTAGTCAAGAACAAACCATTACTGTAGATCAGCCAATGAATATTTGGTTGTTGGACATATCAACTTGCCTGGGATCCACCTTTCAGCGATGCTTTCCTCTGGGTGGGTCTGGACACTACACATTAAACAAGTGCGCTCAATGGTAGTCTAGCCCAAAAGATTCAAAAGGTTATTGGGTCAAGTCACCTCAGAAATGGTAAAATTTAAAATTAGTGGAGTAATTCTACTTTTTCATGGCAAAGTACAATAGGTCTAATTCATGACAGGTTCTAACAAAATGTGTTCTTAAGGGCTTCATAGGAACTTTTGGCATTCACAAAATGTGTTCTTAACTGAAAATGTTCATCTGTAAGAGAGAACCCTCCAAGAACCTTCATGAGCACTCAAATGATTGATAAATGATTTTAGAAACAAAAAAGTTATCAGTTATGCTAAAAAGACAGGGAAAGACTTCTTTAACAGACTTGGCAGCAGCTTGTTTCAGCCCCAGAGCTTCTGTATTCTACCCCCTACATGACCAGAACGCATTGTATTGTATATTAGTCCGGCATTATTTGAATACATCTGTGACTTGAATATGTCTTAGTGTGTTCACGTGTGTTTGGACATTTTTTAAAGATACTGAAGTATTTAATTAGCGATAGTCGGGAGACACGCTGCTGCACTTTCTCATTTGGCTCACTTTACAGCGGGAGAAGTCCTGCAGCCGGCCCATATTCGACATATATAACGCACAGTTTTTAATGTAATAATGTATTTTTAATTTAATTTAATAGAAAAAACTCCCTCTTGCTGGCATTATAACTCCCTTGAATTCAAAAACATGAACGGAGCCTATGAGCAAAATCATGTTGCATTTGAATGTTATTTGTGTACTTTTCCAGCCCAAAAGTTAACTTTATAAAGGTCACAGAAGTTTACTGAGCGAAACACCCTAGATCTGTGCAGCCGGATACGCGAGTTGCACCGATATAACTTTACCTTACCTATGCTGCGGTTACAATACAAAGGCATCTTCCTGGTTTCCCTTGCTTTGCGTCGGGAGGCTGCTGTGTGGATGTGTGAGGAGATTTGAAATAATCCTCTCTTGCAAATTATTCACTTTGCTTGCCAAGTGCAGTGAGTGTAACTCTTCCTGCTGTTCTGACGTCCCTGAAAATCCCATTTAAAAATAGTTCGTTCTAAAGCACAAAAACTTGAACTTGTCCCTTCAGAATAGATGGTAGTAATCAGTTCATCGGTGTCCATAACCATGTTCAATTATAGTAAAGAAATGCTACAATATTAAGTCTGGCAACACAATTTGTTGTTGCTCTGCACCACTGACTCTCATAATTGTACATCTATGCACTGTTTTTGTCATCTACATGTTTGTTTGTGCGTTTAGCCTGTGAGTGCACTCGACTGAGTAATTAACATGGGCGACGTAACTTGGCATTTTGTAAGATCACAGTCATGCTGACTTTGATATTTGAGTTAAATGTTTGTGATGCTCTGGGCCACTTTGGGACTTGGAGAACATTTACACTTAAAATGGGGTCAGTGCTTAGAATAAGATGCAATAATAATAGAGATCATTTATATAGGAAGGTGGTAAAAGCAGTCAGGGAAAACCGTGGAAATGCTGAATCTTAGGAGTTGACTTTTGTAGTAAAACATTTGAAAATCAGTCATAATTGTGTCTAATTCAGTATGCAAAGATAAAGACATTCAATCTTGAAAATGTCCATATTGAAATATAAAAGACATTATCCTATCGCAATTCAGTACAATTACATACATGTTTATACAAGGAAAATGACTACACATGATGAAAATTACTATGCAAAATGTTTGTATTTAATTATTTTTTATTTTTATTTTTACAGTTTGCTCTCAACATAAAGGCTTTCATGTGGAACTACTAAATTATCCATTTTGCTCCCAAACAATATAAACGTATATGTTTAAGAGACTTGAATGTGTTTATGAGCGGCGGCTCTTTCTGCAAGTCGGGTGTGTGCGCATCGCCCATGTTGAAAAACAAAAAATCCCTCTATAGGCGATCAAATGAGCCAAGAAAGATTTGTATGTTTCAGATACTATAGATGTATTTTTGACAGTTTTCACATACAAAATACCTAAATCAATATGTAGACATCACATACGTGTGAGTAAACGAAAGAAAAAAAAATTGATACAGTATCTTGGAATGCATTTTCCATTTTGACATGCAGTGTTTAAAGACAAATTCGTCAAAAGTGAGTAGTCTTCATATTTGAGCAGTGAGCACAAATCCTCTGTGTGCCTGCATAGTTTGGAAAATGAAGAAAAATATAACCTCCAACTAAAAATCAATGCCATTTCTCTGGGCCAGGAAGGTTAGGTTTTGTTTGTTGGCAGGATTTCTCGGGAACTTATTAACAGATTTCAAAAAAGTTGGTTCAGATTGAAGCCAAGGGGCAAAAACCTGTGGAGATTAGATTTTGGCACTAATCTCTGTCTGGGCACAAAGAATCTTTACAGACATGATTCATCCTTGTGACGCCACAGACACCTTGTTTTATCAGCACTATTTGCATGAAAAATACAATTTGGTGTGAGGAATGAGAATGCTTGATGGGTAGTATGTGGTAGTTTTAGGGTTTAGAGCAGGGCTTATCAACACTGAATTAAAAAAGAGTAGGTGAAAGTAAAGTTTATGTAAATCTTACCCCTTTTCGTCCATCTGTCTGTCTGACTGTACATATCCAATCTTACAAACGGTTTCTTAATGGCTGTTTTATTCTTTGGATTATGCCGATATAAGACTATGTGATAAAATTAGTATTAAAGCCATTGTGGTGGATATGTTAACAATATAAACTCTTTTACTAATATTACCCTAAACTTCTTATGTTTGAATGGCCAAACAAAGCAGACTGTCCCTGTAGAGCGGACAGCCTTTTATCTTTGATCAAATTAGTTTAGGGGGCAAAAACAGTTAGTGTGACAGTTGACAGCTGTGATACTGTGATACTCTGAAAATATCACTAATTGTAAGTATTCATTGAATCTGTTTACTCTCTGCATTTAAGAGAGTTAATGCACCATCTTTTCTCCAAGCAAATACTGGTTAGAATAATCGTAACTTCAATTACAATTTAAATAATAGTGATTTTTTTTTTTTTTTTTTTTTACAAAATCAAGGAGTATTAATTGCACCTCTGTAAAAATGAAAGGTACCATGGCAGCATGCTCCTTTAGTAAATATACTAATGTAGTATCTATAGAACTAAAGAACACCAACTGAAAGCACTTAAAAGAACAGAAAAATGTCCTCATATCAACCTTATGTGAATGAACAATTGTAGGACACTGTTTGTTGTTATGGCCAGTGCTTTTAAGATGACTGTGTGAAAACAGTTACCAGGCTACTTTTTGCTAATGTCACCTCATTATGAAACCATTATGTCCTGCTTTTTCATGTGCCTCTCCAAATCTGGTGTAGTTTTTTTTAAAATACATGACTGTTTTTCATGTTGTACTGAAATGTGAACATAATGTAAGGAAACCTAACAAAACAAAAAAACTCAATTTTTTGGAAATGCATTGTATAAAGTATTCTCCCAAAGCATTCTCCCAGCATTAGAAATTACATTCACACGCTAAGAAAGAAAGAAAAGAAATAAAGATGACATAAACATCAGAGAGTTTCTCACTTTAGGTTAATACCACATCTCATTCTAAAACCAGGTTTCGAGATGAGGATGTGTCCTCAGACAATATGACAGACAGTGGCACATGTGCTTGGTCAAATGCATTATAGTAATGACAATGAGTTTGTCAGTGAAGGACAGAATGACCTTTTTCTGAGCCCTGAATGTAGCTGTGATTACGTCAAATCCTGTCAGTGTTTTTAATGCTGACCTTTCATTAGCCTCACCCACATCAACATAATTGGACTAATGTTTTTAAACACCACAACACCATGCCAAAATGAATCATCCTGTTTGTACCACTGGACAAAGGTGACATGTGACATGCTACAATTAGGGACAAAGAAATATATACAGTATGTGTGCATATTTTGTATTCATCGTCTCGGTTACTGGGATGACAAATTGGCTGCCTTGATCACCAGATGTTTGAGATAGCAGACATAGTCCATTCACATAGATCTTTTCAGTAATATAATCATTCTTTAGGGGTCTTTAACAATGTGTATACTCAGTACCTTTTTGTAATTAATTAGAATGTTATATTTAAAATGTATAATATTATATACTGGCTTCTCAAAATTGCATTAAAACTATAAGAATCATTATCACTTAAAAGCAAAGGAATCATCTAAAGCAGGGCTCGTAGTTTCTTTTAAAGCCATTGGCATTAGCCCGACCTCTCTCAGTCCAGCAGTGCCTAAAGGCAGACTCCATTCTCACTCTGAACTGTGAGAGCAGCAGCTTTACACCAGGACGCACCTAATTGACTCTGTAATAGTGTCATAGTTCAGTGCCACCCAATTGACTGAATTTCTAAGCTTGCTTTGGCAGCAGTGATAGTCGGAAAAATGACAAAAACACTGCAAGTGAACCTTCAGTTTATCACTCTACACCCTGACAGCAGCTGACGATGAAACCAAGTAGGACTCATATGTACACAAACCATATCCAAACAGGCACAAAACTATGGACTATAGAACCAAACTCAAGTCTAGATCAGGAGTAAACATAGATCAAATCATGATCAAACAAGAGAAACTCAGAGATACAAACGACTAACCATCTGATATCTAAGTCAACAACCTGCAGCCTCACAGCCAGCACAGACTTCTTACTTTCACAACTCTTTTCCTCTCAGCTTTGGTCCCTTTGTAACTCACACATGAGACTGAATTAGGACAAATACAGATTAAATATTACAAGACAAAAAATAGAAGCTATGGAGATGTTCCGGGTTAACTCATGGACATTTCTTTTGGTTGTCTAAGAAAAGTCCTAAAACATGCACAATAGGCAGTGGCCCTCACCTTGTTTATAGAGTATCTGTACATAGTAAAACTGTGAAAAAATGAAGTACATGCTCCCACAAACATCTTAGTACATCATTAGTTTCATATAGATATTTTGTCCACTTGCACAGCTTTAGAACAGGTGCTTCAGACACAAAAGTGAAACAGATTTGCCAAGCTCTCATCCCAAGAGTCGCAAAGAAACTCAGATGGCTCTTACTTTGAAAAGAAGTCAGATTTTTGTGTTCTCCGTGTCCTACTTTAACAATAAACTTTCTGGAGGAGAAACAAAATTTTATCAGAAAAGGTTGGGTATTCCAGTTCTAATGGAGTGATTACGTTGTTTTGCAGTGACATTAATGAACAACCAAATGCCCATAAGTGCAAACTCTGATAAAAATATAATGAAAGCGTGTGTGTGTGAGTGTGAAAGAAAGTGTGCATTTTTACAGTAGTATTTATATAACAGCAAAATGTTTAATGTATTGTAATATGTGTTGAAAAGCCCAGAGGGGGAAAGCTAGCATCAAGCTTTGCTTAACTGCATTGTCTACGCCTTATTTATTTAGGAATATCTCATTAAAAAAAATACACAACTTTCTTCTTAAACATAGAACAAAAATTTGTTTTTTTTCTGCAAATGTATTGTAAAGTGAAGCACGTTTGTCCTGCCATGAAACAGGACCACACAGACTCTCTAAAAGCACAAATTAAAAAGTGGCACAGATCCAGCGGGGCATATGGAGTATGGACTACCTGATGGGTGCTCCCGCTGTTGTGGAGGTGAGCTGCAGTGCCCTCTCTCTGTGTCTCTGTGCTGATGAGGTCATCTGCTCTGACAGGTTGACAATGATGAGGTAATAGGTCCTCACAAGCCACCAGTGCTGCATAAAACTACTTTGTTGGATCACACGTAGCCTCTTTACAACACAGAGGTTCTTGGGAGCATTTTATAATATCACATAAAACAAAACACAACCTTTGCTATTCGAGTAGGCACCTGTTTTCTTATTCTGAAAAGAAAGGATAGGAGCAGCACAAATAAGATTATGCTAGCGGGTATTTATGCACCATAATTGACATGCCACTAGCATAATTTCCCATCATTAGACAGACCTGTTGCCGTGGAGCTTCTAAGAAGGACTATCTGAGCCCTTAAGCTGCGAGCCTTGAGATAACGGAGGAGAAGCTCTGTCACTTCACTTTAGAGGCTATATAGGCAAAAATATGCAGCAACAAACAAGTGCTTTCTGCCCATTCATTATGCCCAGGCGCTAGAATCTGTGTTATACATAATGAATGCAAACCTAGAGCAGTATTTTCATGGAAGCACAAGAAGGTGCCTGGAGACGGCTGAGTGGAGCTAAGTGATTTCAGAAAACAAGATGACGTGTTCTGTACGTCTTCTGATGTGACTGGAAGAGATGGATGACTTTTGTCCCTGTCATAAATGTCCTGTAGGTAATTAAAGCTGAACACAGCAAGGCTGTAACGTTCGGTGAATCTCTATGAGGGGAAATGAGGTGTTCATTATTAAAGCCAGACAAAACCACAAATAATTAGCCATTTGTGACCAGTGTTTTGCAGTTCCTTCCAGGTGCTGCCCTAAAATGTGGAACAAGGTCAGCTGTGAATGTGAAATTGAGATCCAAAAATCCTTTGTTGTGTTGTATTATTTTTGTTTTGTTTTGTAAAATGGAAGCTATTGAAGGACTAACGCCATTAACATTTCACAACATTCAGAGTTTGGAAGCTTCCACAATATGACTAAATTGTAGTGCTGTCACACACTAAGACATGATTTTGACAATAAGGAATGGGCTAAATTTCAATTGTTTCAATTTTTTTTTTTTTTTTTGGACATTCAATTGCTGGTTCCAACACAGAATAATAGTTACTATAGTAACTTTCTTTATATTGTTCATTTTAACTTTTCAACAGCACAATGGAAAGCATTCTCATCTCAAAAAAATAAAAGAATACACTCCTAGGGATAATTTTCAGCTCGAACGTCCTGTTTATAGGATTGCTCAAATGCATTTCAATTTGTATATGATTTGTGATAGTTTTGACGACCTAAAGTAAGTGCTTTATTTGTTCTAAGATGCATTATGGAACTTTTTGGAACGTTTTTCTGTAGATGTCTATACATAAATTAAAATATTCTTCCATTAATCTAAGCCTAAAAACAAAAACAAATGAAAATGTTAAAAACAGATTCACTGCTTCATCAAAGTAAAAAACCTATGTTTCTGTCTGTTGAATCTGTACAGTTTAGATCTCTAAGTAACAAGTCAGCTCATAGTAGAAATACATGTCCTTCAGACCAATAAGCTTGTAGTGCAAGATAGAGAAACTTAATGTCACAAAATAACAGCATCTCTATAGACATTACCTTTCTACCCTGTATAGTTTGGTGACATTTGAAAAGCTATACTGTCATTAGTTTAGTCCATCACCCAAAGTTACTGTGACTAGTATGACTTCTGAAGTGTCATCTTGTGTTCCTAAACAATTAGACAAGCATGCCACTCTGCAGAGGAGCAGGCCGTTTTCATCTGCTAATTGACGGATTGATTTGGCTGTTTTTCTACTGGCCTTTAAGATGCTTTTATGACGCAGCACTGTTCCATTGATTTACAGGATGCGGCGGGCGCGCTGACTGGAAGGTGATATACTATAAGCACTGGGTATAAATTCTTACGGTTAAAACTTCTGTCTGGCACACAAGCCACACAAGTTTTTTTTGTTGTTATTTACATATTGTCTCTATAGGATTGGCAAATGTGCTTCAAAAATACATTTTCGATATGTTTATGATATCTCCAAGTGGGAGTTGTCAGGCACATTTGGCTGTTATTGTTGTTGTCTGGCGTATATTTATGGGAGCGAGACAAAGATGTGCGCCCTCAGGATGATCTATTGTCTAGGTGCTTTCCATTCATTTGAAAGCTGTGCCCTCCCCAGCCTGAGGACAAACCCTGTTCAAAAGACAAACTTAGCACACAATATTTTTTCATTTGAGCATTTTCCACATTCTGAAGGTATTTCTGGAAAAAAGAAAGATTTGTGAGTAACTTTGACAGACAGGATGTGCACACGTTTATGGCTTTGTAATCTTTGGCATGTTGAAATAGTAATTGTATTACAGTGATTCATGCAGATTTGAGTAATCTTTATTCTTCTAAACGCACAACACCATTTGTCAGTATGTCCCTGGTTCACTGATCACTGTAACACACCAACTCTGCAAAGCTATTTTTGGAGCAAATGAAAAAAAAAATGCTGCTTGCTACAAAAATACTTTTTTAATTAGGTGGTATTAGCTCATTTGTGATTTCAAATGTTGAATAAGTTAATTCACTTGTGTCATATACAGAACTAAACAACAAGCAGTGGGAAATACACAGAAGCAGAAAAGGACTTCTTTAAAATAGTTGCTTGCTGTCACTCAGTATATCGAAAAATATATACTTTTGCAAATGTTGTGAAGATGTGTAAAATAAATTAGAATAGTTACGATCATTAAGTTGTGTTCACACCAAGGTGTCAGAGGTGTAAGGTTTATAAGTAAACTCTATGATAGACCTGCGTTTTGAGTAATATGGCATCTGTGGCAAACTTTCGGTGAAATTTGCAGCGCATCAACCAATCAGGTGCTTCCACCAGAGCAGCAGTTTTTATAGAACAGTCGTGCACAAGGCTGCAAAACAAGGATTTGAGTCGAGTTAAAAGAGCTTCCAGGTGTCAAAGATGATTGGACCTATCGTCTGGTTTCAAAATCACAGACACCCATCTAGAGAATTACACTGCACAAATGAGCACAGCCCTAAACATGAACTCCAAAGGACACAGAAAAAATTCAGGGCTGTAGTTTAGGGAGTGGGCATGCAGAGCTGGATGTTTCTACATTCACGATCTTGGTGCTGTCTGATGTGGGCTGGGTTTTTAAAAAATCCTTCATAGTCTGGGACAGGTCCTTACGGCCAATCACTGTCACTCTCTTTTCACTTGGAGTACACTTATGTGTCATAACCCAATATTCACTTGAAAAAAAAAATCTCCTTGAACCAATACATTTTTATTTTGTTTTGACAAATGCATTTTATTGCCATTTTAAATAGAACTTGTGTAATATTAGTAAAGTGACTGTTCTGACACAAAGCAGGGTTGTAATGTAAATACAGCCTTGGCTTTTACCATGGATTACTAAGAGCAAGATAAAAGAATTTAGTTCGATAAGACATTTTGACAATTTAAAGGGCAGTTGCTAAAACAACAGTTTAAAGACAAAAATGTATGTCTCATGAATGTCGAATATAAACAAGAAGCTGAATATACATACTGTATGATGCACAGAAATATCTCACTTCTTTTCTCATCCTAATTAGGCAGAAAGTTTCTATCTATCAGTGAGAGGATTTGTTCTTCTTCATCAGAACAAATGCCTTTACTAAAAAGCGGAGGCCGGTGCCAGCAGGACAGACTGCAGCACCCATCTTAGCTCCCAATGCCCACAAAGCTTCTTGGCAGCTCTCCTCCTACTCCCGGAGTTTTATAGCCCAGTGCCACTAAAGCAGACAGGAACCTGGCTCAGAGGCTACACATTTTGGAGGCTATCATGGCTGAACAGAAAAGGTCTACAAAGTTAGCTAATCCCTGACCTGACCTATGTTTCCTGTAAGATGATAGAAAACAGATAGGGCTGTTACACTTTTGTAGACTCTAAAACTAAAGACATTTTGTGGTTGAGACAAGCGGTATCTGTACTTCAATTTTTTAAGTGCATTCTTGAACTTCTAATTGGTTAATACTAGATATGATCTATACATCACTGGCAGCCATCTTGATTCTAGTTTCATTGTAAACAAATGTAAACTTCAAAGGAAACCTGCAGAAAATGCTAATCAATCATTAGCATCTGTGATTAGCATTCAGGTCAACAAAATTAACTCCAAGAACTCTCCTAGCATCTTAATCATGGATTGTAAATACCTGAAAGCATCCACCACTACTCACTGTTCATTGCCTGTCCATTTTAGACTAACTTATTGAAGAGGTACTGACCAGTGGTACCGACATAATATGAAGTTCTGTGCTAATCCGTTCTACTGTAGAATGTGAAGTTTTTATAAGACCAGATGGTGGGCAAAGCCAGTTCTTCATATTAATAAAATTGTTGTTAATGATGAAGCATAAAAAGTTATTTTACAAAGTTTCAATATGGTAATTTCTGCTACTGAATTAGTAAGTAAGGGAGTAAGTAAATTATATTTATATAGCGCTGTTCACAAAGTGCTTTACTTAGAAAAACAAGAAACAGTATAAAATACAGAGAATAAAAAAAATGCAATAACTCAGTCAACTAAAAGCTAGGTGTGTCAAATAAGTGCATTAATTGAGATGAATTAATTACAGACATATTAATTGAGTTAATTTTTTTAATCGCATTAATCTATTTTGAAGTCTTTAACTTCATTGTTTCCATATGTGAGTTGCAAAGTGGACATAAGGGTGTTCAACTTGACAACTTAGCAACAAAAGACTTCCTAAAGTCTCCATTTTTTGCAAAATATTAATATTTCCCATCTGCAACAATAATGTAATTAATTAAATTGGACAAAAACAAAAGAAAACACTTAAGTTGAGTGTTTTTTCAGCAATTTTTAGGTGAGATTAAAAATAGATTAATTAATTACAGATCATAATTAATTAATCTAATAAATTTTCTAATCGTTTTACAGCACTACTAAAAGCTTTTTTGAAATACTAGAATCTTTAGCTTCAGCTGAGTCCACTGAATTGGCCTGGTGGACGAGGACAAGGGGCAGAGCATTCCACAGTCTGGGGGTTTTAAAACGAGTCTTTGGCATTGAGAAGGTTCTGATCTGAGGACCGTAGAGTGCGGCTGGAGGTGTAAGGACACAGCACAAGGGGCCTGACCATGCATTGCTCGATAAGTCAGAACACAGAGCTTAAAATCAATTCTATAATTTACCTGCAGCCAGTGAAGAGATGATAAAACAGGCGTGATATGGGCCGTTGTGGGGGTTCCTGTTAAAATCATTGCAGCAGAGTTTTGCACAAGCTGAAGTCTTTGAAGAGCCAACTCATTGAGACAAGTAAAGATTTTGTTGCAATAGTCTAGAGGTGATGAGATAAAAGCATGGATGATCATGGATGATCATCTCACTTTTGAGATGTTTCTGAGATGATAAAAAATAATTTTGGTCAGCTATCTGGAGTGACCATCCAGAGACAATACAATGCCCATTCACACTCTTATGACACAACCAAAAAGTGCATTTAAGCAATATTCATTTAGCTCTTTAGCTTTATTCATCTGGATTAAAAATCAATGATTTACAAAATGTTGCAATGACTGGTGAACACAAACCACTGTATTTAGTCCCAAAACAGGTGTCCTATCTGTCAATTCTACACTGATTGGCCAGAACTTAAAGAATGTTGACTATGTTCCTAAATTAAATCAAACTGAACTTGTTTATTTGTTTTTTGTTTTGAACTGCTAATTTATTTAAGTTTTGTATCGAAGACTGATCTATTATGCCATCACAAATTCATAAAAAAGTCAGACCTACTAGGGATTTCAAGATTAACTGTTTTTTCAAGACAGGTTATGTGTAGAATTTTTACAACTCACGGTATGCCACATAAGTCTTGAGTCTCATGTGTTAATACTTAAATGCTTAACAACATGCATTATGTCCACTTTACCATACACAAATGTAAACCAACGATTCCTTTTGTTGACCATAATCGTTTTAGATTTCTAACTCTCTTTGGATTTGGTAGATAGCATGAAATTTTGCAAGACAGCTTTCGAAACAACATATCCAGTGTTTTTGCATGAGAAAAGGCAAATCTCCCGTGCAGTCTCTGATGTTGTTAAGTGCTCGCCTGGACCAAACCAATTTTGCATCAAAGCAGTAAGATGAAAAGAATGTGAAGCTGCAGTAATATCATTTTTCCTCAAATCTCATACAGCAACCGACTCGCAAAAAATCAAGCATTCTTTATTTTGGCACAATTCAAATGTGTTTTCCAGTTCAAAGCTCCCAGAATGGCAATAAATCCAAATGGAACAGTAAAAAGACTTTAAAGAGCTTGTTGTATTCTTTATCACATATACGACAGATTTTAAAGGCAGATTTTGCTATGAAGAGTACTGCAGATATCATCAAATCTCCAGAGCAACATTTTGTGTTTAAGGACGCTTGCAGTTTCTTGCTAGCAGGGATTCAAAGATCTTTCAGTGGCTTGCTTAGGGAAGAACTTTAATACAGAATTTAAAATTCTCGAGAACAAGATTCCCTTACAAGACATAAATAAAGTACATCTTGACCTTAGTGACATGATGGCGATTAAGCAGCTAATGTTTACAATGTGGTTGTTTTCAGTCCAAAAAAAACATATGTTTTTTTTTTTTTTTTGGCAAAAGATTTTAATAACTTTGCAGTTTTTAGAAACAAATTCCATTTTTTAAATTAAACATTGCTCACGATTTACTAATAGATAGTTTAAGTGGAAAAACAGAATCAAGAGGTAGGCAGTCTCAATAGAGCTCCATAGGAAAGGGAAGTGATAATTACAATTAAAGACATGTGCATTCATTTATAAAACCTGACTTGCTTTACTCTATTTTTATGTCTATCTTGTATGTGTGTTTTTCTATGCCCTATATCTACATAAAGACTAAATAATAAATAGATTTGATTCAGACAAAGTTGAGGTATGATTGTAAATAAGTAGAGAAACAGCCTCTATAAAGGTACGACTTGTTTTTGTCTTTAGAATATAGCCCGCTCACAAACACAGCAAATTATTTCATTTTCACCACCCAAAGGGCAAACTAAAATGCCCCTGAATGCAACTGGATGGACGCGGCACCAGCATAATGCCTCGGTGGGACAGATAGTAAATTAAACTTGGTCTCATTTTAGTGAAGAAGCCCTCGGTCTGCGACGGAAACTCACATTTAATACTGACACTCGCACGGCTCTAGCAGCAGCAGCTATCTTCTCTGTGCTTCACTGCTGCTAACCTGTCATTCAAATAGACTGGACTAATATGAAATAAACAGTGGTGATATGGGCTTGTCACAGGATTGGTCAGGTGAAAAGAAATGTGAAAATCTTATGAAATACACCATAATTTAAATGTGTAATGCATTCTGGCAAAAGGGAAAATTTTTACGAAATGTTTTTAATGCTGTGTGTTTAACCATGGTCAGGTGAGTTTGTGATTGAAATGTATGTTCAAAAGATGTTTACAACTATTTCATCATAAAATAGAGATTCAACTTTTGTGGATAAATCATTAGAAAGAACTAATTTATCTACAGTTTAGTTTATTTATAAAACTGATTTAAACTAATCCCATAGTATAATTTGCATAGTTGATGTCAGAGATTAGAGTTGGTGTTACTCGGTGAGTCAAATACTATTTTAGGTGGTATTTTGTAAAAAAAAAAATAAGTTTCAAAATCATTGATATATACAGTATTGTCAGTAATGTGTTAAAGTAGGGCTGCTCGATTATGATGAAAATAATAATCCCGATTATTTAAATCATAATTGAAATCACGATTATTCCAACGATTGTTTGCTTAGCGAGACAGCGTTAATGAATGTAGAGAGTGAAAAGATAAAATAAAAGGTCTCACAGGAATAAACTGCTGTAAATGTATTCTACAATTGAACAGAAACCACCTATTTTTCTAAATTGAGGAATTAAAGGAGCTCTTATGAACAGACTTACAAGTTATGATCAATAATCACGATTGCTCGATTACACAATTTTTGCAAACGATTACAGCAATAATCGTAATTGAAATTGAAAGTCGATTAATTGCACAGGCCTATGTTAAAGAGTACTCAAATTACTATTAGGTATAGTTTTGCTTTCAAATAGAATAGTACTACGTATTTGGAAATCAGTGATGCATTATTTTTAGCTCCAGCTGGCCAGAGGCTGTTCTGTTTCAGTGTTCAAAGTGTGGATAGAGTCAAGAGCACCTCTTTCTTTCTGCCTCCATGGAACATCTTCCGCATGCTCCTCTGTAACCGGAAAGTCGTACCTCCTTCTCTCATGCTTTCTCTTCACAAAAATAAGGGTCTCTGAGTACATGCAGTATAATCCACATGTGCGTGAGGAGAAAAAGCAAGCCACAGTTGAGATGATGCGCTCCCAAAACCTTACAAAGATAAAATAAAGCAACAGTGTGTTCTTTTCCACTAATGCACAACACAGTGACTTTTCTTTACACAGCTGCTTGGTGTATTAAAATCAGCCTTTACTATTGCATTCCAAAAGTTGTGAAAAGCACTTTTAAACTTATCATACTGCAGAATTTGGAGGTTCAGAATGCATTAAACCAGAACATGTGGGCTCATGTATGAAGGCGGATGTAAAGAGCTGAAATAGTTTAGTTTAGATTTAGTTTACATTTTTCAACAGTCTCTTATTTTCTGGAGTAAAATAGTTTGCAATGTCCTGTCTAGGCTGCATCTAATTACAAAGCGTTTTATTCTCCGAAACAAGGAGGTGCTCTCTTAGCATGCTATGTTATTAACTTGTACCTTCAAAACCCTGGAAAAAGCATTTCTAAACTTAATGTAGTGAATAATTTGGTTACTCAAACTCTATTAGTAAAGTCAGCAAAATGTGACAGAGCTGCAAAAGAAATCGAATCAAATACTTCGGTTTGTTTTTGCTTTTAAGACAGTAAAAATCGGGTACAAGCTGTGAAGTTAGGACAGTTTATGCTCCAGGACTGTACTTTGCCACACTTTAATTATTATTTTTTCTATGCATTCAATATAGGCAGATTACCCAGCACCCTTTAGTAAAATGTACGCTCCCTATAGCTCTAGATTTCTCTCATCTCATTTGGGCAAAACAATGAGTGAAGTCAGATAATGACGAGGCTTTCATTTGCTGATGACCTGAGGAAGTTGAATGTTTTTTCTCAAAGACATGCAGACATATTCAGAGGCACTCATTTGTATTTAGTATGCATAATGTTGTAAATATGCTAACGCTATGACTGAAGGCAAAGGCTTTATTTGGAGATAATTTGGATGAGTGACTGTTGAAAATAAAATTGTGGCAGCTTAATTAAAAGTGGGATTGATGTTGAATTTATGTAGGTGAAGCATGTGGAAAAAGTCATTCTTTACTTGTGTTTTACAAATCCTCTTCTGGTCTATAGCAGGGCTCATCAGGGCTCATACAAAACCACTCCACATTTGAAAACTTTATCTTTGTAATATTAACAAACAACTCAGCCACCAGAAACAAGACTTAGTCCAAATGTAGAACAAGAGCTGGTGCAAGCCAACACTGACAAAGCATGTGTAACTAAGAATCACCAGATGTGTGACCAGGCGCAGCTTTGTCACACATCACACGTGTCTGTTTCACCTTACAGTTGCCAGTATAGGCTCATTTATGATGAAGCGCGATGTCCAACAGTCCAAACGTAAGTCCTCTGGTGCCGTTACACGTAATGTTTCGAGCAGACTTCATAACACAATGAGAGCTCGATGCATGTAATCTTAAATTCATCAATAAGCCTTTATTTAATGATTCAGCAATATGCAGTTTGTGCTTTTTTAGAGCAGTGTTTTCAGATGAACCGAGGTCTGGTGGCCTGCCGCAAACAGTGGCAGAGCTGCCGAAGAAGAGCACAAAGTGTTGGTGCAATGTGCTGCATAACTAAATTATAGTTTTAAATTGTTTGTGCAACCGCTTAGATCTCTTTGTTCACCTATCCAAGCAATTTCCTCACAGTAATTTTTTTTATTTTTTTTTTTTGTAGATAAAATGTAGATAAAATGTTAGGGGTGGGAAGCATCGTCGATTCTTGTAAAACAATTCTGAATCGATTTAGAACTGTTAAAAATCAATTTTTAGAGGAAATTTAAATGATTGACAATGCACATTACAGTCCACAAATTCTCCGTTTAAATAAACTCTGGGTTATTCGCCGCTACTTTTGTCACAACAAGCTTCAAACCCAACGCCTCTAACGGGAAGCACAAGCCGGTAGACTGCGCTCTTAGTCGGACTGGAGAAGTGACTGATCACTGCGTAACTGAATCTTCAACTTATTGTGTCCTTTTGATATTCGACAATCACGTGTGACTCGTAGGCCTATCATTTCTCACCTTAAGCTGAAGCTCCACACATCCCCACTCCGCTAAATTGTGTTTCTTTTGCTGAAACTCCGCGTGGATAAAAGACAGTCCTTCATTTATTCCTCCGCAAGTTTTCCTCTGCTGCTGCAACTCCTCTGCAAGCGATCACCGCTGGCACAAATCAGGAAATGCAGCTAGCAAGTCTTTGTGACTAAATAAACATCAGCGTTTGTTTTTCAAGCGATCACAGTCAAAGGAATTTCTCATAATCAGTCCAAAATAACACCGTCTGTCACGCTAACTTGGTGGAATAAAGCCCTACGCGCTCGCGCTGACGCGTGACTAGGGTCCGTGGCTGCTGCCTCCGGTATGTAGATTTATACTTTGGCGCAAAGAGCACCTCCTCGCAGGTCTGCGCAGCCGCACATCGCAGGCAACGGTCTTGCGGCTCTCTCTGTCGAAGCAATGATGCGTATTAATGGGATTTCAAGCGGTACGTCCCTCGATGTCTCGTAATTTTGAATGAGTTGAATCCGGTCAGTCACAGATGGCCTGACCGCCCGTTTCTGATCATGGTAACAAATAACACCGAATTCACGGGGACAATCAGGAAAACCTGCCTGACGCACTTCTAGTGCGCTGTCACTTAGTGCGCGTGTGGACCGCTGTAAGGTGGAGGGCATTAGTGAGTTTTGTCCTTAATAATATTGTACTTTGCAATGAAATAAAAAAAAAATCTTTTGTAAGTTTAAAAAGTGGTGGTTTCTGGAATGACTAGACCCATTTAAGTAAAGGTGTAAGACCGTAATCTTTATTTATATGGCGCATTTAACCCTAACCCTATCACTAAAATAATCTGCATTTAAATGCTGCTCTTCACCTCATTGAAATGACATTGGCCTGCTGGCCTGTAGAATGTTGTCACCTGAAACCAACCTATTGTTAAATTGGTGCTTTTTTATTGAACATTACATTAAAAAAATCAAAGGATGCAAAGATGCATCGGACCCGCATCAGCTCGTGAGCCTCTGAATCGAAATCGAATCGAATCGTGAGCCACCCAGAGATTCCCACCCCTATAAAATGTGTACAGTGCCTTTAACTAATATCACCATTTACATGACATTATATTTGATGTGTGAGTTGTAATAATTGCATTCCCAGGCTGAAAAGCAGAAAGATGAAAACGCTATCCTAGTTTGCATGCAGACAGGTATTCTGTCACCACAATGAAGCACAGAAAAATCACACTATTTGACGCATGCTTTATCTTTCAAGCCTTGTCAAGAACTCAGTTGAGAATTGGCAGCACAGTGCCAGTGACACATTGTTCATTTCCCAGCTGTACAATAAAAAGATCCTGATGGAGAAATGCGGGCCAGTCATAAAAAGAGGACAAGGTGTCTTTGTGACATCTGTGTCAACACGATTAACCCACTTGGGAGTTAGCAAAACAAAAGGAGCATTAGCCCAAATTGGTTCATTGCAGTAGAAAAATAAAATGATCAAAATTGCTCACCCAAGACATATTCAAAACATCTGCGTGGGACTGTTGATAAAAGATGTGACTTGTGGAAAGGGAGAGCAGGCTAATGAATTACAGTGGCCTAGATAAATGATTGTTGTTAATGCTGCCTTTGTGTCCGTAGTTGAGAGACTTTAGCCTGGTTGCCTTATTAAGCTACTAGGATGCCCTCAATGCAAGGTTTTAGAGTGCAGCCTTTCAACAAAGACAGTCTGCTCTCTTGGCTTTTCAACTATATTCTCTAAACGATTCCTCTGCTGAATCCAGCCAATGCCTTGAGCTTATACCTCCGACATCATTACGCATCTGCAGGTGATCCTCCACTAAAGCAGCTTTGTTCTGTAGTATAATGATGATGGTGAATAAGGAGCTTGCAGACACAAGAGGATCAGAGTGGTTCCTAAAGTAATCCTAGACCTGGTTCCACACTGAGTGTAAAGCAGGCTGTCTCAGTTTGTGGTGGGGCAGAGCTGTGGGAGCCAAGCTAAATGGAGCTAATCTGCCGGACATGCCATACAGCTTCACCACTGCAGGGCTGCACTGCACTGTAGGCCACAAGATTTTAGGAGTTTCTTCTTGAAAAAAAAAAATCTATATTTTCAAGAAGACAAAATAAACTTTAAAGAAGCCCCTTTTTTTTTTTTTTTTTTTTACAGTATTGACTTTTAAGGGCTTTTAAAAAAATTGTCAGATTGGGTATTTATCCTTCTTATTTAACTTTCAAAGTTGTATTAAGAGTGCTAAATGCATATTTACTCATCACAATGTGATTGCTTTGTATGTCCTCATATCACTGAACCCACATTAACTGCTCTTAGTTACTTCTGCTATTTTATTTACGTAAATCTTGAAATTTGAAAGATTCAACATTGTTTTGGCATTTGGCATTCAAAATTGTAACAAGATTTTTTTAGACAGCTATGTATAGTTTATATTCAAGAAGCCATTGCTCCCAAAATGTCAGTATTTTGTTGGTGATGTTTTTGTTTTTGCTAGCTCAAACTATTCAATTACTATGTTGTTAAGTTGAACTGAATACAAAAACGACTTACATGTCTATCTGTTCACCTACGTTCAGCAGTTTTATTTTGACAGCTTGGGAAAATTAATTTGTTGGGTTTCTTTACACCGCACTAATGTCTTCCAACTTTAAACGTCCATATTCTGTGGAAACAATCCTGCTGCCAGAAGAAAGCCCTGTGTCGCTGCATGATGAGCAAGATGACACACTCTTTGGTCTCTAAGTAGCAGCTCCTTTTACCAGTGGGAAATGTCCTGAAATCCTAGAGTAATGGCAGTAACCTGGTGGTGGGAAAACGCCCGGTAGCTCGTGGCTGAGCGCAGCGTGTGTGACTGATGTTGTTGTCACCAGTGAACAGGTGGATACAGGCTTTAAAATTCATGAAAACTCAATAACACTGCAACATGGTGAAAGAAAGTGAGCTAAAGCCTTCTATTATTTCAGTAGGAACTCAAACTTTGACTCAATATGAACCATAAAACCTGCATAAGACATAAGATTTACAAATATGAGACAGAAGACATACATGCCATACATTTCATATTAGTGATCAGAATTATTTTTCTGACAATCTGGGTTAGGTTAAGTTTTGGAAAAAAAAATATTTGGCTAGGGTTAAGCTTAGAAAAACTCATTTGGCTAGGATTAGGCTTGGGAAAAGGCAATTTGGGTCGAGTGAGGACTAAGTTTGGGAAACAGCTGTTTGTTTTTGTATCTCTTTATTTTGATTTTATGAAAAAAAAAAAAAAAAAAAAATGCTTTCCACTCAAACCTATCAATATGGCCACAATATGGCTGCAGCTCTACAGAACTCTATGGGACATTCACAGTTTTTGGAAAACATATTCAAAATCAACTTTTTCTTTTTTGTTTGGGATAAGCTTCACAAACTTCTCATATTAATCTCACGGTTTTCTTTCTATATGACAACAATCATGTGTTTGGGGATGAAAAATGGCACCACTTTCTAAGGCTGTGGTAAACAAAAAAATAACAGAAAAGACAGGGAAGTAGGGCTGCACGATATACCAAAAAAATACCGTTATAGCAATATTGACACATGCAATACACTCCCACAGCTCTACCCCATCATGTGCAATAATTTATTAAATTTTGTATGTATTATTGTATGTTTTTCGCAGAGTGGCTTGACAATTCCGGCACCACTTCCTATTATGGTGCTAGAGTGAGCCATGCTGCATGAGGGACACAACTGTAAACAAAGGAAAAGATAAGTGTAGACGAAAGCTGCCAACAACTTTTTCTAAAAACACTGCATCTCAAAAATTCTGGACTATTTCGGCTCTACAAGACAGTATTTTTCTAGCCATGCCGACTCGTAACAGAAGCCACACAGCCGTTTTGAATGAAGCCACAAGGACAACTAAAGTTATTTCATTAAAACTCCTCAAACTAATCCACTAGACTCAAGAAAACCAAAGGAAAATTCACAGACTGTGGTGTTCTGATTCCATCAAGTTATGTCCGTAGTTAGCTGTGAGCTAGCGCTTTAGCCCTGCTAATAATGGGTCTATTGCAAACATCACGGAAAAACCAAACCATAAACCACAGACATGGATTAAACGTCACACTGTTCATCTTTTCTCTGTCTCAGCATCATCTCAAAGTAAATCTTGCATGTGTTTACTATGTAGGTGTGTGTGTGTAGCAGGTGTGTGTGTATTTGTATGACAGTGCTGCTCTCTTCTCTCCTCGACTCCTGTGGCTCGTGTTGGTTTTAAACCATATTAAAACACACACAGACTATAGTTGTGATAAATATGCAACCTGTCAGACACACAGGTTGTTTAGAAACAATGTGAAACGTGTAAACTCAGCAGAGGCAGAGACCACACTTGCCAGATTTTAGAGAGTAACAGGTGTCTAAGCCTTAGAAAAAATAAATATAAACAACTGCATTTCCATAAAAATTATGTTAATAAAATAACTAAGCAATTATTTAAACAGTCTTGCTGCAGAATGTGTGGAGAGGAAGTTGTTTTTATAGTGGAATTATTTGAATGCTCAAAGAATTTCTATAGTCGCCTAGGACAAAGAGGTAAACCTGTGCTAGTCACTTCCCGTTTCACTGATCAAAAATCTGATCCCTACACAATAGAGGTGTCTTTCCCAGCACTTGCTCTAGTGTCCCCAATGTGTGTGACTGATGTTGTTGTCACCACTGAACAGGTAGATATAGCTTTTAAAATTCATGAAAACTCAATAAAGCTACATGGAGGAACACAGTGAGAGAAAGTGAATTAAATCTGCTCCGTCACTCCTGTCCGCCTTTAGACTTTGACCCGTTCTGAATCATTTGTGTGTCTTGGCAGCTTGGCTGTATAATTGATGCCATTCATTACATGATTGAGGGGGTGTTTTTGTGAGGTTAGCGGAGGTAGCCACACCACTGCTGAGAGCTACGTGCGCCATAGTGATTGATAGGAAGCCGGCGCCGTAAATGCCCGGAGTGGCTTGCCTAAATGCAAGTGAGTGTTACTCTGTGCGCCGACACAGGCCAAGACCATTAATAACCCTGGCAAATGATGATAACTGTTGTATCGATTGTCAGCAGCCGCTCTCTCTCTCCAATACTTTGGCTCAGTAAACACAGGCATTGAAATTGTTGACCTGGTCTGTCTCTACCATTGATCACGCCGCTCATGTTGGGACACCGCGTTCCCTTTGTTTGCGAGCTAGCTTAATCCATTCACACACACAGGCAGATGGGAGTAACTGGATCAATAAAAGGAAACATGGTTTTATGGGATTACAATTTATAGATACAGTGTAGTGCGAAAACGTTAAAGAAATTGCTTTGAACAAATGAAAGGTATATAAATATGCAAAAATACATAAACGAAAAGCATAACTAATAGTAAAGCTACACGCCTAAAGGTTATGCACAGAGGCAAAATCATGAAAACAATTGCTAACATGTGTTTCTTAGCCCTATTGCTTTGTAAAAATTAACTCAAAGCACCAAAAAGTGAAAATATCTTTTTCTGTTGCCGTGACAACTGGGCAAATCTTAGCTAGCTTGTTTGCATAAAAATATCTTTATCATAAAACAAGTTAATAATATAAAGGGAGAAAGGTAACAAGTTAAATTGTATAAGATACCAAACAATGTCAGTGAGAAATATTTTTTAACATTTTCCATGTCAAACACAAGTCAATACAGTTGTAATTGTTTTGTTGTTGTCAGACTGAAGCGTTATGTTTACGTTTTAGTCATGCTTTACAATCTACAATCATGCTTTACAAAAGAGAGAATGTATTTTGTTTCAACTGACTTGACTCTCATGTATTTTTACCACTAACTGTTTAACCCAGCTTTATTTAACGAATCACCCTTTTGCAAGTGAAAAGCTCCAAGCCATTTCTCACAAAGAGACATTTAAAATAGCTTTTGTTCTAAGAAAACAATGACATGGGGCAATTCTATAGATATTTTACCACATAATCAATATCAAATGAGTTGAAAAGTGTTGAAACCTTCATCATTTACAGAAGCACAAACACAGACATTTTGTGTAACTTAAGAAATGCTTAGGGTGAAGCTTAATGTCATGCTACACATTTGTGTCCCTTTAGAGAAATGAGCCTTTAACTCGTTCGTTCAGCTGACGGCTAATTAGTTGAGCAAGAGCTGAGTCACTGCATCAAGCACCAGTTTCTTTGCATTTGAAACATATCCCACAGCGTCCTTGTGCACAAGCTCCATCTCTCCTGCTCTGTTTTTACTAAGGTTCATTCAATTAAGATGGAAATGACTGTGCGTCAGAGTGACTTTATGTCAAAATGTGCCTTTGAGTCTCACCAGGCCCAATCGCTCACTCTATTATACATTCACAGTTTGACAAAACAGACAAAACTCCAAGGTGCCGATAACAGCACCTTGATTTGTACTTTCTTTGTCTAAAACAGGCCTGAACAACGTGGCAACACATTAAGCACCATAGCTTTCAATCATTGCCATTTAGTAATGCAAAAAGTCCTCAGGCAAAGTCTGAGTCAAACCATGTATTTACTGACTGTAAACATTGAATGCAAACTTCTCTATTATAAACACAAACCCTTGTGATAAAAGGAAATGATTGAATCCCAATCAAAATGCAGCTAATTAGGCCTATTCTAGCTTACCAAAAAAAAATTAAAATAACGTGTGGCTTAAAGTATTTGATGTATTTTCACTTTCTAGCACTGTCCCTTTGAAACCACAATATTATATGAGCGCTGTTTAAATTCTACAATAAGCTACGTGTATAATCGCTGATCTATAATGTTGGAAATGAGAAATGTGTTCAGTATTGTTTTTGATGAAGTAAATTTCCCAGGACACAATGTATCTAATGCAACAGTTTTCAAACAAATTATGCCTGTTAGAAAACAACCAGAAATGGTTTTGATTATACAGCATATGATGGTATGTATAACACCAAGGGCATCCTGCAGAGAAACACTAGTTACTGGAGAAACCATGGTAACCAGGTGCTTACACATTATTATGTGTTTTGGACATTTTGATTTTAAAGCAGGCTATACTAACATGCAGCTCTATGTAAATGTTTCTCTCTTTGTGGTGTTTTATTTGTGCTATGTATTAAAAAAGTGAAAACATTGAAAATTGTTTTTGGACAGTAATGAATCTGTAATCAGTTGGTGATGTTTGTCCTAGCCGAGATGTTTTCCTTATTTCATCAGGGCTAATAGGACAATTGGAATCCTATTTGCGGCTCGCTGTGCAGTCTGTTACGTTATGGAAATCTCATTCAAAACACACCAACATAACCACTTTTTCCCCAACAAATCAAATTCACTTCACGCCATCAAGGTTATAAGAAGGCGGTGCTGTGTATGTGTGCGTACAGTGATGGCCACGACTGTGTTTCCAAAGCTTGTATCAGTGGCCCTGCTTCGGTCTCACCGCAACAGCCAGTTTCCATCGCTCCACAATCGACCCTTCAAGGACTTATGCTGGAGTTAAATTACATTTGTGTCCTATTAAGGGAGAGCAGCGTTTTAAGAAATTGCTGTGAAGGTGGTGACGCAGAGATGTGAAATCATCATGGATTTACATAGAAAACAGGGTTATTCATTTTTCCAAGGACTAAACTGATCCCTATGTATTCAATATGCAAAGAGGAAATAGATTTTTGGTAAAGTTCTTCATTCATTCATTCATAGCAGCAAACAAGATAGGATATAAGATTCTGTTTTTGCGAAGACTCACTGAGTAATATTTATTACTACTTAGAGTTATTTTTAAAGTGACACTATGTAACTTTCTGGTGGTGAAAAGTCAACTACACAATTCAATAGAACTAAAGTATAGACAGAATTAATTTTCCTTTTTGTGGCTAGCAAGCTCATTCAAAGTAAATAGACAGATTTTTATCATTTATTCAGGGCAAAACATCTGAATTACAATAAATAAATAAAAAAATATATATATGCACACTTTTTGTTTGTGGATCTTACATGCAAAACACGAAGGGGGTATTTTAATGTGTTCAACTACTTCCTAGCTCCCACTTCAGCACAAGGTTAAAATACACATGAATACATTTTTGGCTAAAATACGTTTTTACAGGCAGCAAAGTAGGGCCATTCAAGTGCAGCCAATCATAACAGTTTTTTTTTTTTTGTTAACTATGAGAAATCTTTTGCCAGGAAATGATGTGCTTACAATATGCTTAGAGCGTCGATTGGATTTAAAGTATTTAGGGGTGCCGTGACTCTTGACACCTGCCCTTGTTTGAGTTAGCAAATATAAAGATATAAGCTATAAATATGCATAATTAGTGGAAGCAGCGACTCGAGCAGTGAGCAATAACTGCATATTTACATGGATTTCTTAGCTCAACTTTACAACGCCTCCACTGTTTCACTCCCACTGGATTTCAGTTTCAGTGCAGCTCCTGATCAATTCTCAACACCTTTTTGTTTTACTACAAATTCATTACAATACTATAAAAATGTGATTTCTCAGGGAAAAATGAGCTGCACAAAAACTTTGATACTGAACAATGTTAATTTGATTGTTACAAGATTTTATGTGATCCTGATGTAATATAATCCTTACTTGTCTTATGCTAATAGTAATTATAAGCCCATTACAAGCACTTATAAGAGCTGAGAACATCCCAGTCTTGCAGAAGTGAAAGTGATACACAGTGGAGCAGCTGTATGGATTAGTTTTACAATTGTAATCCAGATTAGTCATGATGAGCCGACTAATTTACATTATTGTCTTATGTGATTGAATTAAGGAGACTTTGGTTTCTGTTGAGAATCACACATACTTCATCACACTGTCTTAAAATCTAATTATTTATCATCTCAGCAGCCAAAATGTATTTTCAAAGCAAGGATCCAAGGGTTTTTGTGTACTTCTCTTTGCCCGCCAAATCTGAATCTTTTATATGTTTGGCTGCTGTTTGTATTTACCGACAAAATTAATTTCACACGCACGTTAACAGGAAGCCAGACTGCAGAATGTTGACTAAGACCAAAACTAGTTTCAGTGACTGGGACAGACTCAAGCTGAGTAGCATAATCAAAAGGTTGTGTTCATATTCCAGCAGGGGTGGCGAACTGGTCAGAAGCCAAGAGTCGAAACTTTCAACTGTCATCCTTGAACAGCCACACCATGAGTCGACCTGCCACCACCAGGGGGCAAAATATATTTTTATTGAATTACATTTTGACACACACACTGTAAGCTCTAATTTTCCTGCATTTTGGTGTGTTTTAGATGTGATATTTTTATTATGTAATGTAATTTTACTATACTTAAAATAACATAACAAAAAAAAAATCTCAGAAGAAGAAAGAAAAACTAAGAAATTTGGCTTCTTTAAAATACATTGTGAATTATGCAATATTCTCAGTGTTCTCAAGTTCATGAATGAGGTCTATTGCTCTAAAAAGCAATATCACTCATTTTCATTCTGTTCAATTTTATTATTTCTTACATTACCGCAAAATCTTTTCTTTTTAGCTGTGCTCCCTTTAACATGAATGTAACATACTTTATAATCTTTTGGATGTGATTGCAGCTGTATCAATATCAGCACTGAATCATCACATTTCACAGTGACATTCTCCTCCTCAGAGAAGAGCCTGGCGCAGTAAAAAGCCACTTATCCATGAGGTGGACAGGAGGTCCCAGGTGAAAAACTGACAGGAGATGAGCGATGATTATTCAGCCATTTGCTTTGCCCAATTAAGCAATGACAAGTAATTGTTTAAACAAATTGCAGCAGGGTGTATCTGCAGCACTCAGGGGTCATTTATGTGATGTCACGTCATAAATAAAGACATAAGTGCCTGACACCACACGTGCTGCTGTGAACTGAAGATGAAAAGGCCATATGGATGAAAGGAGGAACATTGCTGAGTGTGCGGAGAGCTTCTTCTTCCCATGTGACTGTGGTCATTACCAATACAGATGTTCACATTTACTCCTGGCACGTCTTTTCGTAGAATCAATTAAACGCCACTTTAGGACTAGTTGCCATCAAGGGCTGCAATTCTCAAAAGGTGCCCCCCGCTGTTTTCAGTATAAAAATACTGTATCTGATGAAAGTAGATTTTGAAAAGACGCTTTACAACTTTCTTCAGGTTAAAAATCCCCCATGACATTCTATAATATAGTTAAAACTACATCAGAACTACATCAGAATTTATGCTGTATAATTAAAAACAATGTGCTTTTATTCAAGTGGATTTTAATGCTAAAAGGTTACAGTGGGCCTTTAATGAATGTTCTCACTGACACAAGATAAAAAAAAGGAGAAATAAGAGAAAAAACATCTAAATAAAGACTTACTTGGGCCTTAAAGGTGCAGTACACACCTTTTGTTGGGGATCGTCCTTAAATGGGCTCTATTTATATAGCACTTTTCCACCTTACAGGGCACTCAAAGCGCTACAATCAGGGATCCACTCACCCAGTGTACGCAAACACTGAGGCATGTGAGTTAAGTGTCTTGCCCAAGGACACAACGACAATCCACTCCTGTCGTCCCACTGTGGCACCTGGTGTTCCAGCGATCTCCCATCCAAGTATAACCAGGCCCTAACTTGAATTCTTTCTTTGAGATCACCCTGCCACAAATCTGACTTGTAACTTAGCCGTTTGTCTTCATGAAAGTTTATTGCCAAACTGTGACTCTATGGAGACCAGCAGGTGTCAAGCCCTTCACCAAAAAAGTGACAGAGTAAATTTTAGCCTTGATAACAACGTCTGTTATCTATAAGACAAAATGTACACTTTCACATTTATCATTTCAAACTAATACATTTATTAATGTGCATTCACTGCTCACAAAGTCAAAACAGAAATTCCTCTTAAAAAAAAAAAACACATCTACTTACTATTGGTGGTTTAGCGCTGATATATGCGGCTTTTTGTTAGCTCAGCACGGTTGAATATTTTCCCGAAGCTGTATCTCCAAATAAATCAGCTCGGAGCAATGCAGCACCCTTCTCCAATTCTGCTCCTTTATTGTAAATTCTCCACATGTGCGTCTTTATCCAACTGTGAGCCTAATGCCTATAATCCCCTTCGTCAAACCAGGACGCGCCGCTCACTCCATTAGCAGCCTTTCTCATGTTGATGTCAGGCAGGCCATTGCTTTATAAGGGAGCCTTGTTAGGGCTCTTATTGGCATTGTGTTTCATTAAGTTGATTAATGACATCTACTGGGTGTGCTCCACAGTAATCAGCATCTCTGCAGAGAAGGGATTCCTCTAGTCAAAGATGCTACTCTACGGGCTCTTTTCAGCTAAACTTGAGCAAACTCTCAATCGGCTGCCTTGTCCCTCAGGTTTACACTCAGAAACCTCTGTGTGAGGATTAATACCAAACAGTGAGTCAGAAGAAACGCTGGAGTAGACCCCCGATGACTACACTTCATTATGAGAAAGAGCCCTCTAATGTGTGGAAAAGATCTGAGAGCATTTTTAATTGGAAATTCATTCAGTTACAACTTGCGCAAAGTCTGAAGATATCCACTCCAAAGTGTATTTTGTATTTTCATTTATGGGACAGTGCACATTAATGAACATCTGTATTTACATATTAAATATGCCACATTATAGTTTAGATGCTAATTTCCATCTGTTGTCCCTATAGGCAGGAAACACACAAGACGTTAACTAAACATTGCAAAATGGCAAAACAAAACAATGTCTTCAAAAATGTGTTATTAGTAATAATCTGTCTTGTGTGAAGGTGCAGTAATGGGAGGTGCCGCCCGGGGACCGCTATAGCCCAGTGGTTCCCCAGGTATAAAAGGGCCAACTTCCTCTCTTTAAGACTCCAGACCTCAGGCCACGTCACGCTCCCCAGCACTTCTCTTTGTTATTTTTATGCACCACAGGTTTACTGGTTCTTACTCGCGCTTACAGCACACTACTCATATACACTGATAACAGTATTGTACCGCATTCAACACATACATAAAGGTTCACTTGTCTAAAAGATTTTTTTTCTTTTCATACAATTGACCTGCATTCTTCTAAAACTGATCTTAAGTTACCAGATTATAGTTCCAATTTAAGCTATGAGAAGTGCTAGTCTAGAGTGAAGTCTGTTTTAACATTAGGACGAGATAAGTCCACATAGGTACATATTTTTCATAATCTAATTGTGCAAATCTTTGAACTGATTTAATTTTGTTTTAGTGTCATTTATATTCCTGCTTTTTTTTTTTTTTTTTCCTTTCTTTCATTTTATTTAGTTTTCATTTTTTCTTTCTTTTCAAGCAAATTAACAAATTTGCTGATATTAAATAAATTAACAAACATTACAATTAATTATATAATAATTAAACAAGGACAAATAAGGACAATAATAAACAAACACCCCTTACCCCACCTCCCCCTCCTCTTCCCACTCACATTCTCCACGTTCAACACTGAACATTAGTTCATGTTCCCAATCATACCATTCACTCACATTCACACTCATTCGTACTCACAATCATTTCGGATCAACTTTGATTAACACGCATTCATCTGATTATACATAACAAAACCTTTTGTTATTATTGTAGCTGCGTCCTCTCCAATATATTCAAACACTGGGTTCCATATTGAAAAAACTCATTGGTATTTCCTTTCAAAATATAAGTTAATCTTTCCATTGGAATTAATTGGAAAATATTACTAACCAATCACATTTCAATGGTTCTTTTTCATCCAACATTGTTGTAAATTGTTAATCTTGCACAATATAGCAGTAATGTTAACAGTATTATTTATATATTATATTATTCCTGCTTTTTGATTGCCTGGAAAATCCAGACATGTATATAAAATATTATGAAATATCGTCTGGCCACCATGTCCCTCTTTCGAATTTCTGTAGCCGTAATTAACGGATGAATTAGCCAATCAGAGAAACGCATCTTCCACCGTGTAAAAACCAACATGGCTGCTACCGATGAAAAAAATACATGCAAAAAATATCACGTGGAACTGAAAACATTGCGGATTTCTGCAAATCAATGAGCAAAGCAAAAAATTATTTTATTGTGAGGTGAGTAAAGTTAGATTTTGGTCTAAATGACAGACGACCAATCAGCTTATTTGTTTCATCTGCATCACGCAAATAAATAATCTGATTGCCCGGTATAACGTGGATTTGATCTGAAACGCAGGCGGGGGCGTAGTGACCAGACCCATTCTTAGCAGTTTGCTGAAGCATTAGCTCTGGATTCCCAAACAAGCTTTTTGGTGCAACTTCTCAAAATGCATAATGTCACAATGTCATTCAGACCAAAAAGGTTTAGGCAGAAGTAAAACATACTTATAATGTCCACCAGTTTGACCAGTTTTGTTTGTGTCCAAGCTATCAGTAGGGATGTGATAATATAAAATTATTGTGACAGAAAAAGCCACAACTTTACAACTATTCGTGGTTATCGGCAAATTTAAAAATAACAGTCATGTTTTAAACTCCTTTGTGCAGAGCATTATTTTCTTTGACAGACGGGGTTATTAAATGTTATGGCCTGAGTTAATAGGGAGGGTGACTTTTCCCAACATTCAATATTTTCAAGCCTGTAAAAAAAGAAAAGTGAGAAAGTGCACGGCTAATTCACATACACTAAGTAAATAAGTTACACAGACACGGAGAAAACTGCAAAAACCTTCTAATTGTCACACAAGGATAAATAAGGCGTAACTTCACTCTCATGTTTCACACAAGACACTTTGATATGGGTGAATCTGATGTATCCTGAAGTGCCTTTCACAGGACTACAGTATTTCTCTGCTCACTCTCCATCTACTGCTGCTGTGTGTCCTGCTGTGGGCGAGGTCACGTCCCGGGTCAGTGAATGGGAGATGAGAGAAGCTCCTCACCTCAAAACCCCCTGACACAGACTCTGAGGGCCACTGGTTCTCATCTAGAGGCATTGTTTGCTGGAGATGGGCTAGAAAAACGTTCAAACACTCCCACCTGGCTCTCGGATTTAGCTTTCATCATGCACTTTATAACTGCACTGTACACTCTTGTATTCACATGACCAACAGAAGAGAGCCGAGATGTACTGGAGCTGGTGCACCGAATGACTTTTTTTTTTTTCTTCTTTTTTTTTACTATGTTTGGCACAGCAATGGTGTATTTTTAAAGATGGACTGAAGCGCCATAGTTAGTTTTTTTAACAGGGCAAGAGAAAACAAAGTTCTTATTGGATATTTACAGAGTACAGAGAATGGTATGTTGTTTTTGAAGCATAATGTTGACAAGTTTGTGATTATAGATCATATCGCTATTTACCTAATGTTTTAACAATATTCAAACTTTGAAGCATTGAGTGCATTGTTAATTTAAAAACAATGCAGCAAAGAATCTTGGCTATAGGATGTGGATACATTTTTTTTTTACAGGTTTGTAATCTGAAAACTTCATCTACTAACAATAATATCGACATGTATTCGTTTTTGGTTGCAATTATGGCTTAAAAAACATCAGCTCTATTTTGCCCCTGTCTTAATGCTGATCTTAATTATTCCTCTGTTGGCCACTAGTGGTTCTCTCCAAGAGATATACTACAGGGTTTCCGCTACATGTAATTGATCGTGGCGCACCGCCAGCTAAATGAAAGCCGCCACACTTTCAGAATGCCTTTTTTTTTCAACGTTGTCTTTTGTCATTTGTGGTAGACGCACCGACGACGGTAACAGCAGGTAAAGTGCTGCTTCTGAACAAGGTTTTCACGGGGAAGGTTGTAAAGGTGGGCGGCTGCGCACGCGGGACGGACTCGCTGCTTGTGGACCCGGGAGGAGGTGCTGTGAGCCGGGAAGAAGTGAGAACACTGTGCGCTCGATGTTGCCAGACTTCAAAGTGACAGCACCCGGCCCGCGGCGCCTCTGCACGGGTTTGTGAGCGGCGGTTGTCGGTCTGTGCGCAAGGCTTACGTGGTTCGCTCGCTTTTGTAGTCTTTCCTTGTGAAAACCTCCGGTGCACGGAGCTCGCTCGCCGCACGTGCTCTCAGCACGGAGCTCGTGTAGTTTGCTCGTTGCACGTGCTCCGTGCACACCCCCTCCCTCGACGACGAACAACTACATCGACTTAATTAAAAACAGAGAAAACAAACATAGACCCAAAAAGAACATGCAAACAACAATCAAACTTATTATTATTGTCTTTGTGGCCAAAGTAATAACTACTGTATCACTATGACTGGCAAACTATAATTTTGATAAATTGTGCAGTCCAGAATGAAGGTAAAAGTGCAGTGAAATATAACTGATGATTCTGAGTGCATCTTAGTTGAGTGTTCCACAAATTATACTATTGTGAAGTAGGGGTGTGAATTGCCATGAATCTGGCGATTCGATTCGAATCACGATACACACCTCACGATTCGATTAATCCCGATTAATCCCGATACTGACACAAACGATTATATATTGCAATTAATTGATAATTATTTCTGTTTTTATAGATCTATACTAATAAAGTACACTTAAAAAACTAAATGTTATGAAATAAATTGTGTGCCAAGGGTTAACATTAGATTGTCTTCTTAAAGACAGTGCTGCCCCCTACTGTCCTGGCTGAATATGCACATTTTGAACCATTATTGACATTGAATTCAGTTGAAATCAAGGTTACAAAGCATCCTCATTAATATGCATGACGTCATCAAAAGAATCGATATCGGACTTTTAGTATCGATTCGAGTATCGTGGGATCGAGTATCGCGATATATCGCCGAATCGATATTTTTTGACACCCCTATTGTGAAGCTTAAATACAATTTTAAGGCTACAGAAAGTAGTTTTGTCTCAGCCTTCGTAAAAGAAAAGCAAACTAATTGACATTTCTACCATGAAATTAGAAGTTATAACTTAATTTTTGTTATAAAGACGTAAAGTCCTTGTAATTTAGATCAGATTTCTATTAACCTTTCAAAGTGTCTTAAGGTTGACTTAATTTTGCTATTGTCTCCATTATTAACATTCAACCGCATTTAAAGGGGTCTAAGTCACAAAGTTTACTCAATGTTACTTCCTGTGAAGGACATTCACTTCCTCTACAACTTATTATTTTGTCTCAGGAGAAAATACTTTTTATGCCCCTATTCAGTATTCACCCATGTCTATCACTGACTTTTGTCCAGACGATGAACTATTCAAACCAGGCCAAGTCTGCCTGTTTCTGCCCAGGAACAGAGGGACAGCGGACAGCCGCGACGTGACCAAAGCTCCCCAAAGCCTCATCCTGTTCATTAGAGCTGCGCCACAGTATCTCAGGCTCCTTGGGATCTCCTTGAATAAACTGTAATTTGTTGGATAGGGTATAAACATCAATAAGAATATCAGAGCAGGTCAAATTTTTGTGTATTTATGATGGAGACCGTTAAAGGGACTATATCTGAGCTTTTACAATAAAATAACTTAAAATCATTTACACTTCAGCACAGTTATATGTATTCAGGTGGACATTAGTCTGCAATATTTAGTTTACGTTTAATAATGTTTGTTCATCAAACTCCGCTAAGTTCGTCTATTGTTGTTAGTTAACTGTCATTAGCAAACTGGCACGTCTTCCTCCTAACAGTTGGAAAAAACTAAGGTAGGGAGCTTATTTCATTTTTTTCCTGTCCAAAAATAGAGTTGTTACCTTTGAATAGAATACAAACTCACACATCTTTGTTTTCAGCCCCAAACAGAAAACTAAGAAAATCATAAGTAATCATTAGCATCTGTATTAGCAAATGCTTGAGAAAAGTTCAGAAAATACACAAATTGATAAAAGAGCAAATTTGAACTAACTGAACAGAAAAAAAGAACCTCAAAGGCACAGAAACTAATGAGACGTGGCTATATAATATATTCAAATGCACTCTCATAAAAAACATTGAAACAAATAAAAAGAGGACATGCAAAAGATACTATAAATGCAATTAATAAACAACAACAGTGCATCCTATGGACAGAATCCAACCAGAGAAAACATCAGTTCAAAACATCAGAACAATTAGGCATTTATATCGGTAGTCTTTTTCTTCTTGTAAGAAAGAAAGAATTGAAAGAAGAAAGAATTGAACTGAACACACACTAAAGTCTAAATGAGATAACAGCAGTCGGAGCAGACTGTGAGAGAGACAATAAGAGGGGCCGTCCAGTATACAATCCACTGAAGCATCTGTCAGAGCCCTGCTATGTGAGGAGGGAAGTACGCACTCAAGTGATCAGTGTCAGTCTACTCAGAATACTAATGAACAAACATGGCCACAGCGAGCATCTTTATACTGTCTCGTCTCTGTTGTCATGGGCGGAGAAATGATCTTACCCCAAAGTCAGAATCTCACTGGCATTCCACTTCAGTGATCAAAATAAGACTGAAATAAGACTGAAAGTGACCCTTCTCATCATAACAGAGCTTGTTATATTGAGAATCTGAAGATGCATCATGATCTAAAGATGCATGTTTTAATTAAGTGCTCTGTTTGTCATGGACATTGTAATGTTTTGCCACCATGAGAGTAGCACATAGCGGCATTAAACGTATGGAAACAAGTGGGTTCCCAACCATGGCAAGCCACAGGTAGGGCCAGGTTTGATTTTTTCTAAACCAGTGCTTTAACAGTACTGCTTTTCGAGACCAGTTCCTTAACAGTTCTTTTTTCAGTTCTTGCTTTCTTTTTAATGTTAATTAAATGCCTCAAACTATGTTTTCAGCTTTCAACAATGTAACATTGTTGTCTGCTAATGGACGCAGAGATTTAAAACCAAGAAACGCCATCGAAAATGGTTACAGTATTTCCCGAGCTTTTTCGGTCGATTCCAAATAGGAACCGTTTTTTGGTGCCAAGCCCTATTCACAGATCAGATCTGTGCAAAACAAACTATTATTGTTAAGAATCTATATCTTCCACTGCCTGTGCCACTATCAATAACTTAGTTTTAAATATCGGCTGATCACCAATATCAACCAAATAATGAAAATATCTATTTTGCCCCGAAACACAGTTATTTTCAATGAGAAATGCATCAAATTATTCTTTGTAACTGTTATTTATCCTGTATAAACTAACTGAACAACTTTGCAGGAAAAAAATGCCAAACATGTCTATTCAATTCAAATGAAGGATCAACCGAAATAGTATCATGGGAGCAATACTCAACTCATAGATCAGCGCCCATATCTGATCCCAGTTAAAAGCATTGTCAGTTAATAATACCATGGTGTGTAGTGTTCAAGTCTAAGCAGAGACATCGTCATGTAGGCAAGCAGGAAGACCTCATCCTCTTCACACATTAGTTGACTAGTGATACTTAAGCATAGAAATCAACTCACCGTCCTCCCTGGACTTTTGGATGAATGCATCCACTCCACTCTCCCCATAGTTTCCCTCTGAGGCCACCGTAGAAACAAAGCTCCAGCGCATGGCTTTGACGATGTCCACCATGGCCTGGGCCTGGTACGTGTCAGGAGGGACCACTCTGGAGAAGAAATCGTAGCGCGTGTTGTCGCTGAGCTCAGGAGCCGTGGAGGCGTAGCTCACTTGGGGAATCTGTGAGAGAGAAAAAACATTTTACTGATGCTGCAGGAGTGCTCTCAATGGAACCTGTTACTATCTTTGTAAACATCACACAGATTGTTGGATTCCTTTTGACATTTGAGCGTGTCCTGGGATCGCCAAACAGGCCGGCAACCAGTCAAAAGACTGTTGTTTGATTAGGGCTGTGCAAATGATCGAATTTCAATTTCAATTACGATTATTGCTGTAATCGTTTGCAAAAGTTGTGTAATTGAGCAATCATTATTGTCTGTTCATAAGCACTCAATTATTTCCTTGATTTGGAAAAATAGGTAGTTTCTGTTCAATTGTAAAATATATTTACAGCAGTTTATTACTGTGAGACCTTTTATTTTATCTTTTCACTCTCTACAATCATTAACGCTGTCTCGCTAAGCAAATAATCGTTTGAATAATTGTGATTGCAATTAGAGATCTGCATCGGGCGGGAATTCCCGCGGGACCCACGGGACCCGTGAGTCTCGGGATCGGCGGTTTTAACCTTGCCTCGAGTGGGAACAGGCGGTCAGGCCAAACACCTCGGGTCCCGACCGGACTCGCGCTCTCTCCGCTGTCTTAAAAATATTACGTAGTAAGAAAGAAATACCGCATTGTGCGCGCTGCTGTTCAACAGAGAAACACAACACGGACACCAGCGAGGTGCAGACACGTAAACTCGCTGCTGTATTTCCTAGTCTAGCGTGCGTATCGGAGCATCTGTGCGTCCTCGCGCCAGCAGCAGCCGCAGCACGGGTGTAAGCTTTCCCAGAGGAATGAATGAAGGACTGGCTTTTACGCACGGGGAGATGGAAATAATAAACATGGAGTTTGGGCTAGTAAAGTGTTTGTTTAGCAGAAACTGGAGGTTTGAGGAGCTTTGTATTTCAGGTAAGAAATACACAGACATCATCGCTTTATGATTGAATGTGTCAAACGAACATAATTGCCTTGTTGCAGATTATTTATGTGGGTGCCTAATCATTTTAAAACTAGATGCAGAGAGTTATGCAGAGTTTAGTCATTTGTGTCCATGTTGTTATGCCCTGGGGCCGCCACGCAAACTCCGTGTCACCAAGAAAAAAAAAAAAGTCGGGACCCGACGGGACCCGCGGGAGCTTCTCGGGCGGGCAGGCACACGGGGGCGTCGGGATCGGGCGGGAACGGTCACGGATGCTTCGGGATCGGGCGGGAGCGGTCATGAAAATCTAGTCCCGTGCAGGTCTCTAATTGAAATTATAATTTAAATATTCATGATTATTATTTTCATCATAATCGAGCAGCCATATGATTGATGCACATTTCATCCCCTTTGTGGTAATGATTTATATCCACAAGTGAAAATGTATGGAATAAAATACTCCATTATGACATTATGTAATTTGTGCAGGTGTGCAGTTACAAACTCACAAAATTGCTGCTGAAGTGCGTTTGACACAAAACAATACAGAATTGTTCTAACAGATCTAAAATGACATGTTAATAATGATATTTGCATGAGTATCAACACTGATGCTGTGTCAGTATCAATTTATCCTCTCAATTTTTAGCAGAAGTTAACTCCTGTTAGCAGATTGACACAGTTCAACTCGCTCTGTTTCTAAAAATTATGAAACTAGGCTCTTGATGCATTAAGTAAGTGAGCAAAACATATGACTGCTGTAAAATTTTAAGTTTATTTTTTACATTAAATATAGTAAAAAAAAAGGTACAGCATCTTTAAAAAATAATGGAAGTCATACATAAAACATAACAAATTTTAGTAAAATGTGCAATAGAAGAATATACATTTTAAGAAAAGCCTATAAAATCCACAAAAACAAAATAAAATATTGTGACTGTAGCCAGGGGCGGACTTAGCCATTTGGGGGCTCAAGGCAAAATTTTGTGAAGGGGCCCTCCATCACGGTACCATATGGCCCTTTCCGAAACCGCCTCCTCCTTCCTTTTCCTACGCACTATTCCTCTCTGTGCGCATTCCCGCGAAGGAGCCGACAGGTAAGTGCTGTTTGAAACAGACCGAGGAGGGAGGAAAAGTGTCTTATAAGCTCCTTCAGAGCGAGTCGGCTGTCACTGCACACTAAACACTTGTGTGTAACACCTGAGAGCAGCCCGACGTGGACAACACACGCATATTTTTTATTTTAATGACAGTTGCCTCGATACAACGCCGTTTTTTCATGTTTATTGTGGCTGTTGCAGTATAAATCCTTATGGCTTGTCTAGTTAAATAAAAAAGTACATTTTGACCATGTCAGTGCGTTTTGAAAACTGGGATGAATATTAGTCTGGAGTAGGATATAGTGCTAGTAATATAATTATCATCAAAATGCCTCTTAATAAGAGTCTATTCTATCTTTGTTTGAATTAAACTTTAATAAATGTGCGTCAGGGGGCGTGTCTTTTCAGTCTGAGTGAGAAAAGTCCGTTCGAAAGCCACAGCTCTGGCGTTCTAATGAAGCAACCTCCACTCAGCTGTGAAGGAGCCTCAGTGAGGAGTTAGCAGAAGGGAGGAGGAACTGGTTTCGGAAAGGGCCTATGTGACTCGAAAAACATCATCTACTGGCTGCTCATCATCAAAGGTGGTCAGTTTAGGATGCTTTACTAGAGCCTTGCTTTTTGCTGTCGTCTCTTGCGTTTTTCTGCGCCGCTAGGATAAATCTAGAAATGCTCCGATCAAGATTTTTGAGGCCAATCACTGATACAGATAATTTGAATTTTGGCCAATACCGATCATGGACAATATTGATCAAATTGTTTTGTAGCTTCTTTAAAAGGTGGGGTAGCTGATTTTCACTCTGCAAACACAATTTAGGTTTTTTAATCTGACAACTTCCTCTCATAAATCCTTCGACACATGGTTATTATAGACATGTATCCATTTTTGGTTTCAACTGTGACTTAAATACCACTTTTTAAAACTAGAGAGGACCACCCAAGCTCAGCCAATCAGAGCGCAGAATTTGGCTCCTGATTGGAACAAAAACATTTTTATTATTTAGTTCAGACAATACTCAGTGGTCTCATTTTTACACAAAGTGCTGCATTTATCATCTGCATTTTAGTGGAAAACAGAAAATTTACTAATTTACAACAAAGAAATCAGCTACCCCACCTTTAATATATTTTTTATTACTATGACCAGGTCAGATTACATTTATTATAGCAAATTACAAACAGTTGTTGTCATTTTTTAAACAACAATCAATGTTTTGCATTATGAGTCTGCTGCAGTTTAAATCTAACCTGCATCACATTATCAAACCAACCCAACCACACTATACTTATTATTCAATATGTCTACACTTCACTCGTATTATTTTAAATAAATATTAAACTGATGTGCTTCTCTGCTCTAGCTCCGCCCCCTTTCCCTCTTACGCTGCTGCTGCTGCTGCTGCTGCGCTGACAGAGAGACAAGAGGAGTATCTTCTTCCTTTGGCCTGAGTCATACATGAAATAAACCTTAATATCATTTTGCGGACACTATTTAACAACGTTTAATGGTGCAAAACTCTTCGCTGGACTGCGGTGTTCTCGAACGCGCGTATAAGATTAGATTTTTCCGCGATCAACTTTTAAAATGTTTAGAACTATTATCTCCGCCAATATTGATCCTATCACTACGAAATAAAAACTGGGACAGAGTTTAGACTGTTCTCTGTCAGAATATGTCCGCTACAAGTCTGTGTGTGCACACGAGACTTTTTACAACAGCTGTTCAAAGATACGTAACTTATGGAGAGCTCGTGCGTCCTGTGGCTGCGGGGGAAACCATTTGGCACAGTCTGAGCGCGCGTCACTTCATTCATTCCCTAGATTGCATAATTAGAGCAGGGATTTTGGGGGCCCTACAATTTGGGGGCTCAAGGCAAGTGCGACCCTTTGCCTTATGGTAAGTCCGCCATTGACTGTAGCAGCACAGATCTCCCAAAGCGGATATGTAATGATACATTGTGATATTGTACTACTCTATTCCCTGCTTCATTTTACCCTCAAGACTAAACACTGTGTTTTGTTCTTTAAATGATGAAAGTGTTATACACAGACAACCAAAATAAAAAGTTCAATATGTGCTCCAACACGGGCCTGCTGCCTCGGGCGACTACTCATTTTTCAGATGGTGGATGTTTTGTGCAGGTCCAGGGGAGTTCTCGGCCTGTTCGCTGTCACTTTAATAATGGCTAAAGCTGTGTTGGTGTAAATAGCATACATTTGTTATTGGTCCATTCAGGAAACAGGAGGCAGAGGTGTATCCTGGTAATGAAACCCTCGATGGCTTTGTGATGGGAGCTTGTCAGCGTGTTTTTATGTCTTTTATGATTCCAGTGAAAAACTACTTTTGTTTTAGCTCTTCTCACCCTAGTGAAACACAGATCAACGCAACACAGAACTGTATTTAGGGGAAAAAACACTCCAGGTGTTTGCTATTCTACACAATTGAGCTTAGCTGTATGGGCCTTTGCATTAAGAATGACTCATCATAAACTCAAAAAGTGACAGAGATAATCAGTGAAATGAGTTGAGGTTTAAGTAGTAATTGTCTTCTTTTCATAACATGTGTTTGTTAATAAACAGTGGCACAGCATGATTGTTAATTCACATTTTGTTCACTGTAAAGCACAAAACTGACTAAAGCAGTTTATCAATATAAACAAGTGCAGTGACTTTGTCCAATATTGCAATAAATACTGACAACAAGACTTTTTTGAGGTCTACATTGTACTCATTTAATACAAACAAGAGGGTGTTAGGTGAAAACCTGAGAACTTTAGCATCAGCTGAAGGAAAATGCAAGATTATTCAAGCATGTATGAATCAATCAATCAATCCAAGTAAAATAATGAAGATAAAACACATTTGTTTCCTTGTGTCCCTCTGTGCCCACCTTACACACTCAGTAAGGCCTACTGCTTGTTTTATGACTTGATCTTTACCCTGAATGAGCACCTGTACTGTTTTTTTTTGTTTTGTTTTTGTACTGTATTTTATTTTATTTTATTTTTTACACATTTTTACACACCAGTGAAGCATTCTGCCAACCTCTAACTTTTACCTAAGACACGCTCTTATTTCAAGTGAAGTAGATGTGATATTCCTTTGGTAAATCTTATTTTAAAACAGCCAAATATTATCTGAAGATGAATATTCACACTTAATTACATACTAACTTATTTTTTAACTATCATCAATTCCAGTTCATTACACTCGAGAACTTTGACCTGTAGTCATTTCTTTTAAGGTGTTGATTCAATGTCTCCCACAATGCTTTTGTAACCAGGCTGAAAAAACGCTCTTTTTAACTTGAATAAATAATAATTAATGGGAGCCGTCAGTTCTCCCTACGTGATTACGTCACCGCATCACGTAGCGCGAACGTCCCCACATAGCGTCGGAGCGTGCCCGCGTTCAGCCAATCACGCTGCTCGTAGAGTTTTTTATATGCCAATGGCGCTGCTCTCAGATCAGAAGCTTGTGGGAACGAACACGGAGCTGCTATCAGAGGTTCGTCACAAACAAATGCTTGTTTTCACTCGTATATTATCGTAACGCTGTATTTTAATGCCTGTCGCACTTTCATCTACCTTTAGCCTTCAGCCAGCGCAGAGGAGCCGTTTGGTCGTGTGGTGCGTCGGTTTTAAAAGGGAATTGGTGAGTCTGTCTTTTTGTTTTGCCTGTGTTGTTGTGCTGCAACAAACGCTATTAGCATATCCATAACTATGCACTTTTAATGGACAGGCTACGTCCAAACTAGCTTTCAAATGCTAATGCTGGCACTAGGAACAATGATTTACAAAGGAGTGCTTATTGTTAAGTGTCACTGCAGTTTAAAGTGCACTAGCTGCAGTTTGCACTGAAATTTACTGTGATTTATATTTTGACAATGCTGTGGAAATATTTGAAATGTTATTTATTATGCTATTTATGAATAACTATCTTTTTCTGTTGTGTCTTAAATCAATGCACAATATGTGGAAATGTGAAACTATTTATTCTTTTGCTAAAAGAGTAATGTGAATGAACTGATTATGGTGTACACTGATAGAAGCTAACTAGTTAGAGAATGGTTACTGAATATGGTCCTGTTTATATTGTACAGGCCGGCCAGGTTTTCCTGCTCGGAAAACCACTCGATGGCGAGCTAAGATTGGAGCCGAACAAACCTCAGTTCAAGCGCCTCTGCTGGTCTGGTAGGAGGCTCTGGTAGCCCCCCCATCTTTTCACACACACACACACACACTCAACGGCTTCTAGCCCATGGACTATCATACACTTTGCTTATGACATCCTAACGCAAATGGACAATTGCATATGGACATTTAAGCTCGGACCAGTAACATTTTGGGTACTTTTGGACATTTGAAGTTGTGCCCCCGTTTCTGAGATGAAACTGGTTTTTGAATATTATTTGTGTGAACTGTGAAGTTGGTTTACATTTAGGGAACAAGCCGCCCTTGAATTGTGTTTTCTTTCATTGTGAATAATGCTTATGATTGATCTATTTTCTTAAGAAAGAAAAAGAGAAAGAAATACTCAAACGTTCTGCAGTCTGTAAATATTGGGGTTTCATTATTGTTTTCTTTTGTATGTTTTCACATAATATAAGGTACCAACTGCACTTAAACCATTGTGTTGTGTATTTATTAACTGTCCTAACCCTCCTAGAGTCGAACCAGTCTTCTGCCAGTTAGATGCAACCTAGTCTCATAAAAGTAACTAATTAAGGTATTCAACTCGTTTACCCCAGTTACACTTTGCACAAGAGCTTCTGTATTATTGTAATATTATATATATTTTTTCAACTGATTAGCAAATCATTTTGTTCTTTGGATTTATTCAGTTTCTATTTTCACTCACACAATTGTATGCTCTCCTCCGTTCCTATTTATTTGAGAAGTTTTCCCACACATTTTTAAATCAGCTTCTATTTGTTCCTTTGATTGGAGAGCCCTTCTTTCCCTTCAATCATGTAGACAGTTATTACTGATTGTGATGAAAAAGTATTGAGACAGAAAAGCTTTATGAAAAGCAGGCACATAAAACTGAATCAAAACACAGACAGACTGTATTTAAATGTTTAAGCACGAGGGCATAGTTTCACTTTGCATTTGTGCAGTCAAGGCTTAGACATGCTTCTGAGAAGAATCCACAATGACAGGTTGGAGGCACCATGAAAGTACTTCACCACAGAGAGACCTGAAGACCCTCCCACAGCGGGACACAGCAGGAGCAGTCAGGGAGTTATGACACGGTAAAGACTGGACACACAAAATAGAGTAATTACACTGTGAGACAATTACGCAGTAGGAATTATTGCTTACAAAGCTGGGCAATATGAACAAAAATGTTAAGTTAATTGGTTACTCGGAACTAATCGATTATTGAAATAATCGACACATAATTTATACTAGTGTTGTCACAATGTTTTAAATTATTAATGTATTAGTTCAAGCTCGATCTCAATACCAAGAGCAATACTACAATTGTTTCAAAAATGCTATGATATTTCAATAAGAAATTTATAGTTTTTTCGTCGTTTCAAAATTATGTTTTGTACTTGTTACAGTATTTGAAGTAGATCATTCTAAAACTGGTTGTTAGGTTTAACTTTAATCATCCAAATGTGTTTCATTTTATTGGGAGACTGTTTGCAGGTTATGTTTTTATTACAATGTTTGTTCTTGTAACATCTGCTGAAGTGCATTCTCTGGCCAGACTGTTTGTGGAGTAACACTTGTGAATGAATCTCTTTGTAGGCACAGCATGTTCCTGTAGCTCCTGAGTTTGTTTGGCATGCTGCTGTAATTAAAACATCCTCTGCTAATTAAACTACACATTTGGTTTGTTTTGCCTGTGCTGGGCTCTGATATTTACAAAGCTGACCTTTCTGTGCTGTTGTATTGTTACAGATAGAGCCAAAGAACGCTGCTCTCAGTCCACTGTGACTCATATGTATGCACAACATGACCACAGGAAGTCAATGCAGGGCAGGCTTTTGACTACGGCTCTGGGTCAGGAGTAAACATGGAGTGTACAAATGCAGCTTCCTCTCAGCTCCACAGTCTGCAGTCTGGCTTTCACACGTCTCACTAGGCTGCTGCAGATTTGTGTCTATTTACACTGTGCACTTTTACAGCAGTATTCTATGGAAGACAGGGCAGGCTAAAGGGAAAAATATAAAAAATAAACCTATCTATGTGAAACTTATCCTGTAGTTTAATGCTAGGAAAAACTTCTTTCTCATCATGTTATGTTTTCATATCATTCCAGGTGCAAGACAGCCCAAACTGCTCGTCGGGGTCAGCCAAATCTAAGAAATGGACAGAGATAAGTTAAAATGTATTGGTTAATTTTGTTGACGCTTTAAGGCAGGGGTGTCAAACTCATTTTGACAAAGGGCCACATCGGCATCGGGGTTGTCCTTGAAGGGCCGGTTGTAACTCAAATTAACCTTATAATCTTTGACATACTACAAATAAAAGTTGTTTTGATTTTTGTATATTTATTAAAGTGCCAATTACTGAATAAACATCTGCATTAGTCTTCCTCTTTAAATTTCAAATAATTTCATTATGCTTTAAGACAAATTACTCCTGGCACTATTAAAGTAAACCTTATAAGACCTTGAGGGCCGCATGAAATGAGGTGAAGGGCCACATCTGGCCCCCGGGCCTTGAGTTTGACATATGTGCTTTAAGGCTTATTCACACCAAGACTTGTGAATCAGCAGTGATCTGAAAACCATGTGGAAAACCGAAAATGTCACTTACGGAAAAACAGTAGACCTTTTTAGTAGAGTAAGGATTGCAGTTATTTGCACGAGTTCTCTAAGTACGGGGAATTGCTATTATATTTGGACAGAGAAAAACACAAATGGAAGAGTTACAGCAACCGCAGTACGAAGGCTGAACTGCGGCGAGAAATGGAAGTTGAGGTCAGTTTGTCAGGTAATCTGCTTTCTCATCACTACCTAACGGTTTTTGTGGACCAATGCATGACTTGCAACTACTTGTGCACAACTTATGTTTGTCATTTTCTTCAAGCATTACCTCAAGCGCATGCCCACTCTGCATTTTTTCTGCAACTGGTGGCGGCTTGGATCATGTTTGTGTGAATGATCTTTCCCTACACTGTGCCCCAAAAAGACTTGAACAGACCCTATCGACAGCGACTGTTGGTGGAAAGACCCTTTGGATACAAAGGCTTTTACAGAAATTAAAATATTGATTTGTGACACATTTAATATATTAGGCTAGAATTAGAGATAACATATAAAAATGACAAAAATCTTGCCGAGTTAAAAATGTGGAGTTGGGTGTATTTAAGAACAACTTTAGGGCTGATATTGCTCCTTGTGAAGGAAAATGCATTTGGAGAAAACTGTCTTTGCAGTTACAATGTCACATCCAACTCTTTTAAATGAAAAAATACAACATCTAGGAGCAGACAGACAGATAGAAAAAGTACTTTACATTTACAACAAAAATAATCTATTCAGATTACCAGCTCAACTGAAAACAATACAGTTCTAATCTATGAGACAACTGAGTCATTTCACTGATGATGGGTGAACCTCATGCTGATTTATATAGTGCACAGTCTGGCATTTTACTCTTCTATGTTAATGCTAACATTTAAAAAGTGACATTTTCACAGTCCTTATTTAAACTTGTAAAGTCTCTTGTCACTGATCTGATTGGCCCAGTCTCACAGATGCTGTAATGACTGCCTGCTGCCTGTTCTGTCAAATGTTTGCTTTGTGTTCTACATGCCAGTTTGCACAAGTACAGCCTAATGATGATAATGTTGGGACTTAATGTGGAGCTGCAGTCCTCTTCTCCAAAATGTGCTGGTGTCGTGCAAAGAGCTGACTATATTAGCATGTGTAATTCTGCACCTGACAAATCCTTGCACCCGCAGAGCGCTCCAAACACAGAGCATCTGCTTTCATCAAGTCTGCAATGGAAAACATGGGCGCATAAACATGATGTAAACCTCACGACCTGACTATTTTATTTTACCGGTAATACGGTGCTTTGCAGCTGCACAGACAAGCAAATAGTTCAAATAAATACACTGGCACAATCTGGATGTTTACAATTCATCTTCTGCCTGAGTTTTGGATGCTAGAATAGGTCCAACTATTGGTCATACTGAATGGGTTACATTTAACATTGTTCAGCAAGTTTTGTAATGACTTTTTGAGTTGTTAAAGGTGGGGTAGCTGACTTTTACACTGCAAACGCGACTTTGGTTTTAAATTTGACAACTTCCTCTTCTAAATCCTTCCACACATGTTTAATAACAACATGTATTCATTTTTGGTAGCAATTTCAGCTTAAAATTCTTTTTACAAACAACAAACTGAAACTGGAGAGGACCACCAAAGCTCAGCCAATCAGAGATCTGCATTTGGCACCCGATTCGAACTAAAATCCTTTATTATTCAATCCAGACAGTATTTGTAAAGCACTTTGAGTTGCTCTGAGTGTGAATTGTGTTATACAAATAAATTTTCCTTGCCTTGCCTTACTCAGTGGTCCAATTTTTTCACAAAGTGCTGCATTTACATATACTTTTTAGTGGAAAAGACAAAGTTTAGTTATTAACAACTAAAAAAGTTAGTTACCCCAACTTTAATACTGTTATCATTGCTTCTTCATCAAAAAAAGGTGAAACAGAGATACTATTTTTTCCCCTCAGAACCTCAGAAAACATCCAGATTTGTCATAGGTGATATCATGGGTAGATCAGTGAGATCGTCTGCACTGTCCATAAATCAATCAAACTTGTTTGAAGCATTTCTGCAGCTTTAGAAAATCAGGCAAGATTGGTTTGATCAACTGTGTATTTTCCTTTGTTGGAGTGTTACCTAATTCCTGATGTGGAATACACATGACTGTCATGTGTTATGTGTTTATTAACAAGAACAATGCAAGTAATGAATCATGTTTGTTCTTTATGATGTAAGTATTTTAATTAATCCATTTCATCCATCCTTTTCTCCTAATGCATTTTCTAGGGAGAGTCAGCTCCAAGTAAAATTAATTTTTTGAATGTATATTTTAATTTACTTTGAAATCTGAAAAGGGCTCAAATTTTGAAACTGTAAGCCTTTTGTCATTCAAATCTGTTTTTTGTAAATAAAACCAAGCAAACATTTCCAATTATTTTCTTGACATTTTGAATTCATTCCTTCACCTGTAGAGTCACACCTTAACCCACTCACCAAACATTAATACTTTTGGCCCATAGTGTTAATGGATCTACTCATATTCATAGCTGATGAAAAAGATCTAACAGACACTAACGTAATTAGTTTGTCATTGTATTGTAGCTACAGTTTCCATTTGGGGGTCATTTGAAATCAGTAGAAAGTGGGCCGCCGTTTGAAAAGTTTCAGTTGTTGAAAAGCTGAGTGGATCTGAAGAGTGCGCTGTGTTGTGGCTGATGTCAGAGAGTGAGAACAGTGCTGCTCACTTTACAAAAGGACCTCAGTGTGTCGGGCCTGAGCGCAGCAGTGACAGTCAGAGAAGAGCAGGCACACGCTGGATTCAGACTGATAGGACTTGGAGACGCTTCTTCCTTCATTACTATTCTATTCACTGAAACCATTCATGAGCACCAAAGACAGCTCGTGAATAAAATAATTTCTAAGCAAAAATAAGATATTACCTGTTGAGTTGTTCCCGATAAGATGGTCCTATTAAGAACACCACCATCTGTAATATCAGTTAAATATTCACACGCTTATTATATTTATTAGCATGTAAGTAGCTGCTAATATGTTTACATTTAAGTGGTTAGTTCAATGTCAATTTGTATTTGGCTGTCACTTAGTACGGTCTTATCTGATTAATCTTATATATGCTAATTCAGTTTTAATGAGATTTTAATCATGTTAATGTACAGTGTTCGCTCATCATTAGCTTACTCAAAGTTATATTTGGATTGATTCATGCATGTTTGTGTAATGCTGTTCTGTAACCGAGGGTCCGAGTGCAAAGAAAATTCACCTGCCTCCTGTTGCCGACCACTTAATATTTGAAAAAAAAAAATTATAGTGTTACACATTAGGTTCAGAAGCATTTAGCGTTTCTTCAAAGATAAAAACATCAGTCTGCTGCACTTTAGAGAGAAATTCATTAGACTACGTAAAAGTGGTGATCTGTTTATGTTGTAGCTGAGTTCCAGAAAATAAGCATTACTGTGTATAGGCTGTCTTCTTTAATAAACTTCCTATACAGCTGTAACTATTACGTCAAGAGTTTTTAGTATATACAATATGATCTTAATAGGCTTTTTTTGTTTTGTTTACCACATTAAACTTAATATGCATTCAATCACAATAAACATCTTAATATCAGAATAAACAGTAATACTGAGTTTTTAACATCATGTTTTTAGTACAGTTGCAAACTGTCTTTTCCACGCTGTCTTTTATCAGAGCTTGGCAAGAGTTTCTGTGTCTGCACAAATCACTAAAGAGGAGTTGAAAAGGTTTAAATACAGGCTTGATTTTTCACTATTGTAATAGTTAGCATAAAATTAACCACTTACATGTAAAACATTAGGGCTGCACAATATATCGAAAAAATATCGATATCGCGATATTGACACGTGCGATATCCATATCGCAAGGATGTGCGATAATTTCTTACATTTTTATGCATTATTCATCCGTTTTTAGTGCGGAGTGGTTTGACTCCGGCGCCACCTTAAGCGCGCCACCTTAAATCTGCTGCTGCCGCTTAGCTAGCTAGAGCGAGGCGCAGTGAATGATGGAACTACTACTGTAAACAGATGAAAAGATGAGCGCAAACAAAAGCAGCGAACTCCTTTATCTAAAACCACTGCATCCCGACAATTCTGGACTATTTCTTTACAAGACAAGTGTTTTTCTATCATGTCGACGGCTCAAAACAGAAGCTACATTGAGGGGAAATACAACTGCAGCCGCTTCCAGCAACCCCTCACAAGGAGGACCACCGTAAAGTTTCTTTACTCTGCAAACTCCTCAAACTGATCCGCTAGAATCCGGAAAACCAAAGGAAAATTCACAGGCTGTGGAGTTTTGATTCCAGCATGTTATGTCTTAGTTAACGTTAGCTGTGAGTTAGCATATTATCGCTGCTAACAACGGGTCTATTGCTAACAACACAGCACAACCAAACCATAAACCACGGAGCAAATGGATTAAACGCCACTCTGTTCAACTTTCCTTCGCCTCAGCATCATCTCAAAAGTAAGTCCTGCTTGTGTATCTTGTAATTATGTGTGTGAAGCAGGCGTGTGTGCGTACCTGTGTGTTTAGCGCTGCGTTCTCGTCTTCTTTTTCTCTAAAAGAACGACTCTTGTGGCTCGTGATGGTTTAAAACGCTCAAAAACTATAGTTGTGAAAAAACTGTGACCTGTCAGGCACGTTTAATACGACGCACAAGCTCATCTTCACTTCACAGACAGACGTGAAACGTGTGTAAAGGTAGCAACTGTGGTTGCCAGATTTTCAGAGTAACCAGCAACTAAGCTTTGAAAAAAAGCATCCTAAAACATGACAGCGCTTCAATAAAAATAAGTTAATAACATAATTAAGCAATTACAAAGCCACAGAACGTGTGCTGTTTATATGCACATTGTTTTAATAGTGTAATAACGATTTAAAATAAATGCACAGAGAATTTCTTAAGTGAAAAATAAATATCGCAAAAATATCGATATCGCAATCTCAGAGCCCATATCGCATATCGCATAAATTTTCAATATCGTGCAGCCCTATAAAACATGTAGGCAAAGTGGCAGTTAGATATTATCGGATGTACCCCAAATAAAATTTGACCATTCAAGCACACTCCAACTCACACAGTACTAGATTTGATCGATAACTTGTGGGCTCAGTGTGATATCTCTGACCATAATAAAGAGATTAGTGGAGACTTAAAGCACTATACACTGAACTCTTCTGAGGAGTCAACCACACCACTCGAATATCCAGGCTCTCTGCTTAATTGCGATCAGACGCTGTTGACACTGGGGCGAGATTAGACTTTCACTTTGTTACTGTCAGGGTAAGTGGAGCAGCAAATAGCTCAGTCCTGAATAGAAAACCAATTCCTGCATAATGATCAAACAGGGGAAAAGCAGCATCACTCTCAACACAACACAATATTTGGTTTCAAGTTATCACAGAAAAAGTTGATAGAAACTTAAATAACTTTTTGCTGGACTTTCATAATGTTCTGCTAATTAGTTCAAATTGACTGACTTGTTAAAGCTAATAACACAAAAGGTCAAAAGTTAATTGAAACAAGATGATTGTATTATTTCCAATAGAAATGATGTTCAGGTCCAAGAGATGGTTTAAATGTGTGCGTTTGGGCAGACCTTTTCATATGTATCTTTCAGGACTGACCTTCATGATTTTGACACAGCAGAGAAGACGAAGAGCAGACAGGGCATAGAAGCATTTGTGTGCAGCTGCTGCTTTCGGCCAGTGATAGACAGGTCTAAGTAATATGCTATATGCACTGCACCCATGAATATATTTTCATTCAGAATACATATATTTACACTTCTGTATTCAAAATGTGCCTTGTTTATCTTGTACCACACAATGCCTCTTTCCAGGATATAGAAACAGATGTGATTAGGTGGATCTGTTAGAGATTGTAAATATTTCTCAAGTTAACTTCAGCTGGACAGATCAGCAGAGCCAAAAGCATATTTTTCCTAATCCTTGCTTAAATTGTTAAAAAGTGTGGCATTTATTTTAAAAGCCCATGAATAAGATTTCAGTAAAACGCTGCACGGTGGCAGAGTGGACAGCGCTCTCACAGCATGGTCCGAGCTTTTCTGTGTGGAGTTTGCATAATTCTCCTCGTGTCTGGGTGACTTTCCTCTGGGCACTCCAGTCTCCCCCACAAACATGAACGTTTGGGTGATATCCTCCAGCTCACTGATCCTGAGGAAATGCCCCTGCGATAGAGGTGTGTTTATCAAATTTTAGAAAGCACATACTCTAAATTGAAAATCTTGTTTAGCTGTTTTTTGTTTTGTTTTGTTTTTTATGAGTAGTTCTTTAGTATGCAAACATATCGCTTGTGGTCTAGTTTCGCTTTTAATTCTAAGTCGGCCAAGAACGTCTCTTGTCAACCACAGCTCAATTTTTCTAATTATTAAACTGCAACTAATAGACATACATGCTTCATTTGAAATATCATATGAAGATATGTATATAATTATCGAGATATTCATTTTTTATCAATATCGCCTAGAAGGATGGATTAAACTCAAAGGACATTTTTTTATTTATTTTTTTTTTATGGGGAGCAATAAAGTGTACCTTAACCTTACCATTACTCAAAGTTGTGCTTGTTTCATGCCTGACTGAACAATATGCTTTGTCTTGAAGCTGATGCTTGAGTGCTCAGACAATTACTGCCATCTATCCCTGCCCACTTGCCTGTATTTAAGTGTAAAATAAAAAACATGCTACCTTAAAAAAAAAATTTAAAACTTCCAAAGAAATACTTCAAACATGTCTGTGTTGGAAACAATGTAATATGATCTCAAGGCTCAAATAGATTCTCACTTTCACAAATTGCATCTGGAGTATCTCAGCCACATGGTTAAAGACAGTCACTGTCAGCTGGACCAATCATAGAGCAGCCTTGTGGTTTGAAACAAAGCAAACATGGCACTGTTGGTAGAGGTGCTTTGGTTTATTGAAAAATGTGGACACAGAGGTGATTTATCTGCACTTTCCTCTCAACTGGATATCGTCTAACAATTCTACTATTCTGAAGTTTTGACCAATCAGCCTGACAGCTTTCAGCAACAGTCTGTCTAGATCAATAATGTGTAGAACTAAAATCAGAGAAATACATATACATACCACAGTCCTTCCCATTCATAGAGGAGATTATGGTGGCCCCCCATAGTCTAATTTTTGCCCCCATACTCTCAAACATTTGAGTGATGGGGATATAAATTTACTTGAAGCTGGTAGCATTGCAAAAAACATACATAAGGAGTTACATTTAATCTATAAGCAATGTTTTTGATCAGTAGAGGCAGAAAGTGACTTTTGTGTAACAAAAATTGCATGAAATAACATATCTTCAAACATGGGCCACTTGTACCATCATGATTTCTACATAAACTTGTGGGAAACACTGTACCAGTATAAACTCTGGTGTGCTCTGAACAAGCATAATTAAATACTGTAGATTCTTTCCAAGACATTCCATTCCATCAACTTGCCAGTGATAAACTCTTAGTTTTTGGCTGTGGCCTATAGAAAATGTTCAAAATTACAATGTCTACTTTTATCATTTATCAAAGATTTGTCCTGAAATCACTGTGTTTAAAGCAGTCTCTGTGGAGAAAATTTAGGTTTGGCTTAAATCTGGTATTCACAGATGCATTACATCCATAAGGTTCAACAAAGGAAGTACAGAAAATAGACTATGATGAAGTGTGCGCATTATGTGCCAATTCTGTCATGTGCTTGAAGTGTCTTTTGAAGTGCTCTAAAGATAGCCCTCCCATCTGTTAAGGCGCTGCCACAGTGAGAAGACACGACTCCAGCTATCTCCCACAATATCTCCAATCCCCTCTCTAAACATGTCCACTGACCCTCCATTCACACTCTTACAGCCATCCACGGGACATCACAGCGTCAGCCGCTGGTTAAGTGAAAATGAAACCTCTTCACTGTGCCAGGGCAGTCACCGCATTTACACTGCCAACTCTGATATGTGATATACGGAGCTTTGATCCCAGGCACATCTCCAACACAGCTCAGGCTAAATGGGCAATCGTTTTAAGTACATTTTGCATGAGGTCAAGAAAAAGGTGGTATAACAGGGCAATAAAGAGCGTCACACATACAGCAATAAAGTAGATTATCTCTTGTACTTGCAAGAGATGGTTTCCATGTTCTTTCATTACTAATAAGACAATTGCCTCTACAATAATTGCTTCCATTTAATTGCCAGTAGGTCTATTATATGGTGTAAATGCCTGCTATATGGAATAAGAGTTTTCAACTGAAAAGACACAATAAAATATAGGGTTGTTCCGATATCGTGCATTTTTCAGGTACAGGTATTGATGAGTACTAGGGCCCGACTGATATATCGGTTGGCTGATATTTTTGGCCGATATGAGTACTTACAGGTCGATCGGTTATCGGTCAAAATATCGCCGATATACTGCCGAAATTTAGGGCATGTTGTACCTCATTTTAAAGCTTAGATCTTCAAGAATACAACTATGCTATTCAATCAGTAATCAGATCAATATTTATCGCGGTTATTATCATTTGACCCATCCTTCAATGCCTCTGGGGCATCTCCTCAGGAGCAGTGATCGCCGCAGTGCAGCGCTCGGGGACCCATCTCCAGGTGTTGTTGCTAGGCTTGGTCAGGACTACCGTAGCTGGAGGATATTACCCTAACGTGCATGTTATTGGTTGGTGGGGGAAACCGGAGTGCCCGGAGGAACCAGACGGGGAAAACATGCAAACTCCACACAGAAAGGCCCGGGCCCATGCGGGAATCGAACCCGTGACCTTCTTGCTGTGAGGCAAGAGCGCTATCCGCTCAGCCACCGTGCCGTAGGCTTAAATGCTCATGCACATACTGTATTTACTTCATGTACCAATTTATAACTTTTACATACTGTATATACATAGATGTTTATAATAAAGACATAAAAACATAAAAAAGACAATTAGAACAATGCAAAAAAAAAAAATCAAGTTAAAATTGTTCTAGAATTTTACCCTTCAAAGACATATTTTTCTAATTCTGACTTAGCTTGGTGTGATAGACCTTGTGAAAAATGTTTATCATAGTTTTACAAGAGTTAAGTTGCAAATTATGAAGAAATTGACAAATAAATGCTGAAAATTACAGAAAGTAATTTAAGTTCTAAAACTAAATCTATAAAGTCAAAAAGAGTCAAAATGCAAAGACAATTTACACACACCTGGTGCAGTTTTGTGGGAATTTAAATATTCATTTAACACAATTTATGTGTTACAAAATATTGTGCACGGTAGCCAAGTGGTTAGAGCTCTGGCTTCCCAATAAGGAGGTCGTGGGTTCGACTCCCGGGTCGGACAATATTAACATCTCACGATCTCTCTGGGAGGAGTTTGCATGTTCTCCCCGTGTCACCGTGGGTTTTCTCCGGGTACTCTGGTTTCCTCCCACCTCCAAAAACATGCATGTTTAGGTTAATTGGGCATCACTGCAAATTTCCCTTAGTGAATGAATGAGAGAGTGAATGTTTGTCTGTCTAACTCTGCAACGAGTTGGCCACTGTCCAGGGTGTTCCCCCGCCTAAGGCCCAAAGTCACTGGGATAGGCTCCAGTCACCCGCAACCCCTAACGGGATTAAGCGGTAGAAAATGAAAAATGAAATGAATCTAAAAAATACTCATATTCACTGTGTTACTTACCCTACTACCTTACCCTACTAGCAAATATATATATACTGTATATTCCTATTTTCCCTTCGAACAGGTCAGAAATTAAAACCTTTTACACATTACAGTACATAAGCAATTAAATCTTATCTAGCTAAAATGCCTTAAATCCATGTTTATAATCTTAGTTGAAGTTATTTGACACATATATTCTTTGCAATGAATGCTGTTGTTTCACTCTACCATGCCTCCAAAGACAGTATCCTAGTGTGAATAAACAGCTAACAACAGCAGCGCCATATTGGAGCTCTTGATAAAGTGGCGACAGGCCTCTGAATCAGCTGCTCAGTAATCAGCAGCATATGTACATCAGTGCCAGAGACAACAGTGTGTTTGCCTTCAGCGGAGTGGCCATGTCTGACAGCGCTCTCACAGTCCATGTAAGTCGCGCCTCACTTTTTTGGCAGCTCAGTGTGTCAGCGTCAGTCGGTCCGCTCTCACACATTCATCATTGAACACATCCTCAGTCCATCCATCACCGTCTGGTACGCCTAGGCCTCCCTCCTGCATCTCCACGGCAACTGTGTCACTCAAAGACTGGATGGGCTATCGGCACAGCTGCATCACACCACACACACCTGCAGCATGATCTGAGCTGAGCCTGACAACTGGCACACACCTGCTTTTCAACTCATTGTGTGGTTAGAAATGACTCAGACTTTCAACTAAAATTACAAAAGAAAGTATTGTATGCTTAACATATTCACATCAGATTTTCCTGTTATTTAGATGTGTTTCAGCACCATGGACAGCAGCATTCAGCAGCTTTTAAGTGTTATTTTTGTTTCACTGAATAAATGTGAATGAAGTAGAATAGTGTAGTATTTAGGGATGTGCAATTTCCTACAATATGTATCACAAATCACATGTGACATACAGTATAGCCCCAACCCAGTACTGAGGCCCGCAACAATTAATAGTGATTTTTCATTGACGTACAACAATATTTTTTGTTTGTTTTGATCAACCTTAAAATTAGACACCAAAATTACAATTCACATTTTAGTCAATGGAAAATTACAGTATTGATGCCAATTAACTTTTTTCAATTTGAAAGTGTCTTTTCAAATTTGTGTTAGATTACTGTCAACATTTTTTTTGTTTGTTTGTTTGTTTCCTTCAAAAAGCATATCCAAGTAAATCTGAAACAACAAAGCTAGTTTACAATATGTGATTGAAATTTCCATTTGAATCTGATTTTTAAAAACAATATGACAACATTAAATCTTGTAAGAAATCACTGTGAAAAGTCAGTGGAGTATTTTTCATCCATACAAATACAGTTTACCCTCAGAACAAACTGAACTTCTCCAGCAGCTTGTCTCATAAGTCCACAACTTGATTTGCACAGACCATTGACAGTAAAATTGCAAAACGAAATACAATCACTCCCTGCCAGCACAGAGGGCATTGAAATTCTTTCAACATTTCCAGATTAAATCAACCAAATCCATGCTGTAAGTGCAGAAAATGGACATGGGCCATGGCAGCGTGTTGTAAAGCTACACAGGGGTTTGTGAGTGTGCGGTCGATGGTCTGTCAGTAACTGCTGCTTTGGCCCGACACTGAAGCTACAGTACACAGCTCCAAGGTTCAGCTCTGCTAAAACAACTCACCACAGCAGAGGCCAGCACTGTGATGGCCACTTGAAAACATTGTTATTTTAATGTATTAATTTATTTAAAGTAGTATTTGATTTTAATTAGAAAGAAGCACATTTGTTTCTTTGTTATTGCACCACTTCAAAACTACGACAGAGAAAAATATGATAAAATGTGACATCTGTGGTGTGATGAGTGAGCTAAAGTGAAACTGAACACTAAATAAAGTTTATCTTTGCTACTGCACCAGTATAACAGTAAACAATGTGTTCTGTTTATTTAATTATTTATTTATTTATTTATTTATTTATTTTTTTAAGCACTTTTACTGATGTTCTATAAGCAACAGACTTCTTTTTGTAAGTGACATACTGATTCGATAAAGGGATCATGGACACAAATATTTCACATACCAGTATCATTGTTTAAGATATATTTAGCTGCAAACATCTCCAGATAATCTCTCACAATCGATTAAATCCCATTTAATAAAAAAGATATAGAATGTGCTCATAAAGAGAAATGATTATCAATAGTCTGAGAGTTATTGCACTGCTGCGGCTGAAGTGGCAGGAAGCGGCAACATTAAGTTTAAGCCTGAAGCTAAGCATCACACAGCATAGATCTACAGTCAGTGACCCGTGAAAAGAGGGCACAGCTTGTATGTCAGCCTGTCTGACTCACAGACCTGCTTATGTGAGCTCAGCTATAGGATGTTATTAATACTAAAGAACCAATGCATTGTTTACTCCAAATGAATGGCTGCTGAAATGTGGTTTTATATTCAGTGTTTATACAAAATGCAAATCTAATTCAGTCTTTGTTTTTCAAATGAGGCGATGGACAAAGTTTGTCAGAGTGTCTTTTATTCAAAGTAAAATTCAAAGTTCAGAATAAACACATTTGAAAATAGTCTCCTAACAGAGCAAAAATCCTTTTCATGACTGACTTATATCTAACTTTCTGATCGAAGGCAAACTGTGCAATAATGTTTTTCTGATTTAGGGGTGGACAAAACTTCACAATATATTGTGAAAGTGAGAGAACAAATGTATAAATTGTAAGAAAAATGCCAAAAAAGGAGGTTGTAATCTTCTTTTAAAAGGAAAAAGACTGAACATACCAGAGACAAGGTGAAGTCTGGTCAGGGTCGGTTTATTCAGCGTACAGATGAAGGTACATACAGAATCTCGAACAAAGGCGAACCCAGATCACTTACATGCAGCTATATTTATAATCGTTAGCTTAAGAGACACGTGGCACTATATGACATCATTGCAAGAACATAAAGCTTTCACCAAATGTGGTTTAAGTACACTGGTCAAAAGGTTGTGTACATTTCCAGGCGCTGGGCCCCAGATGAGCTCAAACGTACCGAGTGCTCAAAATGTACAGGAACAAACCTATAAATCCTTCATTAGTGCATCATGACTCTGTGAACTGCTTTGTTGGTTAAGAAGAACTTCTTGAACCCTTAGCGGCTGGGCGATATGGCCAAAAAGTAAAATCTCGATTTTTTGGACCACTTTGGACGATTTCGATTTTAATCGATTTTATTCGATGTCATCGATGACTGCTGCTTTTTATTATGAGCTCATAATATTTTAAAGCATCTATAAAGAATGAGCCAATGAGATTAACTTGTTTTATTAAAACTAATAAGTGTTTGCTGCTGCATCTAATTCATACTGCATTTGCATCTATTAGGCCCTGTTAAGATCATCATTATGATTTTGCTGTTCCCTATCTAAAAGTTTTAAGTTTGCGAGTGTTCACCTCTCACTCCTGTCACTCAAACTGTGTCGCCATGGTTACTCACACACGGAGGGGAAAGGGGCGGGGCCAGCTGGCTGCTGCTTTGGGGAGAAAGCATGGGAGAGAGACGCTGTAGCCTGCTTTTAACTTTATCAGAGAAAACCTCACTAAAAGCACACGCAGCAGCTTGTGGAACAGCAAAGACAAATCAAAAAGACGCTAGATTTTGCGCGGGACTTTTCTAGAAAGTTACCGCGAGGCTTAAGCGCTGAAAGGGGCCGACTCACCCGCGGAGAAATAACAAACTCGTAACTTGTAGAGATTAAGCTATATACACCACCTCCGGAAGGTTACTCGTGGCTGTTATTAAGTGATTAAAAGGTCCGCTAAACAGGTTCTCTTGTCCATGATCATTTATGCAGCAAGCATTGAGTTTGTTCAGATTATTATATTTCACGGCAGCTGTCCCCACCCACTACCTCATTGATTTGCCCGTCTACCTGCTCCACTGTGCACAAATGCAGCGACAAACCGCGTCCCATGTGCACGGGCCTTAAGGACAACAGCCATATTCACAACTTTCTAAATCCAACTGAGCGAGCCACTGTTTCCCAGACACAAGCCAAAGCACAGTGTCCAGATGAACCGAAAAACAAACAATGGCCGCACCAATGAAATACTCAACAAGATTCAAATGCTTATCATGATGCTCTACTTTTCTCAACAACTTTCAATGAGTCTTTTCAGATTTATATGTTGAACACTTAATTCAGAAAGCTATACATATCAGTTTGACATGAGCCAGGTTATTGTCGCCAAGGACTACCTCTGAATTCTTTTCTACCTTGGACTAGCGCTGCATGAGGGATTACCCCAATATGTAATCCTGATGAGCAGAAGAGGCCATACACATGAGCAATGGTTTATAGCAATAGATTTTCCTATAATATTAGCTTCTATCTCAACGCGGATCTTTAATGTACACTCCATAAGTTTAAGCACATCCAAGTTCTTTATAGCACACAGACCCAACATATGTGTTTATTGATTTTCACATAAAATGAAAGCCATTTTGCAAAAAAGAAAAAAAATGAATGAATAAAAAAGGCAAATGGCTGTGTATGTGACACAATGTGAGTTCAATTATAAAAGCCTTCATAGCTACATCAGTCTGACTTCAGTGTTAGTCAATAACCTATTAGGCCTCTTCTACAATGACTGGAAATGCACAGATCCTCATGAATCATTTCTGGGTCAGAGGTGGCCATTTTCAGTCTGTGTCTTTGTTTAAAGTCTGTTGATAAATAGTTCCTACTTAACACAGTCAAAATTATATCATCACTTTATTTTTACATGGCTTCATGTTCACAAAAAGCACTGAGCTTTCATGGAAGAATACTGTGTTTTGCTTTTTCCTACTATACAGATGTATGATTGCGTATAAAACATTAAACAGTCCTTTTTATTCAATGGTCATTGCGACAGTTCAGTAGATGATTTTAAGCCAGATGTTCAGAGTGAAGCAAGCAACCATTTTTTTAACCAACACATTTTCTCCTCCAAATACATTCTGTGCCAAATAAGAAGAAAAAACAGTACAATCGAGGGCACACTCGATAATGAGAGTGTGTCGTGCGGAATTGGACGATTAGTTTTCCCCTGAACTAGTTTTCCCGTCTTGGCACAGTGGAAGATGTTGAATAAATATTATGGGAATTAATCCAAACTGCTCCTCATTTATCCTGATTCATTTAAACATTCACAGGGCTCTAAATTTGACTTCTTCTAAAATGTCTTAGAATGTAAACCGTACACAAAAATAAGTAAGCACAAGCCATGCCATATCATAAACTGCAAACTAAACGTTACAATCTTTAATGTTTCTTATCTTCTTGGAGTAAAGTCTGCCCATCAAATTCTTGCCAATTCTTTATTCACAAGAACAAGACATCTTCTTTCACTGCTATGTCTATAAAAAGGAATTATACCCAGTGTGTCCAAAGCCATGAAATGCAGTTAAAGACAGACAAATGGGATGACACTGCTAAGTTTTATGCTCTGACACAGCTCACATAAAACCCAAAGACACCTTTGTCTCTGCTGTGATCAAGGTTAACTCAAAGTGTCTCGATAACTCACACAAACGGTACGTTGGCTTTAAGTAGTTGTTTGACTCTTTGGTAAGAAGAGATCATAAATACATACCTTCTACCGCTGAATGATCTTTAGATGGAAGGATGTTTAAACAGTTGTTGTAAATAAATAAATCAATTTACTTGTATTTTTGCATCGTCATGGAAATGGAAATAAAAATGCACAGCTGGATTAGCTTGCTCTATATTAACTGTGTATATAACTTCATGTCTTTTCACAAGTTTCAGTTTCCAGCAGAAACATTTTCTGGCATATTTTTTTTTTATTCAAAAAGAACAGAAAAAGATGCTGACCTTGAGGCAAATCTTAACTTGAATATGATGACACATGCTCCAAATGTTACTTGTTTTTGCAACAAAAGATGAGCAGCAACATACATTTTTAACCACAGAAATGACTTTGAATAAATTTGACTTTCTACTAGAAGTATAAAAACTAGTCTTAGCCTAAAATGTAATCTAAGCTTCACAAAAATGCAATTTGTGGTAAAGAATCTATGTCCAGTATAACCTAAAAAACAAATTTTTGTCAAAATATTTTTTAAAATGAACAATTCAAATCGACTACTTTTCACCCAGGCGCTGACATTGTATCTCTAACATGTATCTAAGTGTTTTATTTGGATTTTTATATTTTCCGTTAATCTAAAGTTAATCTCAGATAAATATACCACAACTAACCAATCAATAGTTGTTTATGCATTGAGATTTGGCACTTCTGTTAAAACTTCTAAAAAAAAAACATGGTGACTTGACAAATGAATCTGATATATTTTAACACTGCATATGGGGTTTCAGATTGACAATCATTAAGGAAGCTGTCCAAACAGGAAGTAGTATTATCATTACTAAGTAGGCCCATTGCACTGACAGTTTAGTCCAATTATCGGCACCACTGTGTCGTTTCCCTGAGCCTCCAGACTGCAGCTCACCACAGACCTCTCTCTCTCCCAGCGCAACACATCCACACACTTTCTCTCCTTTTGTTGTTTAATGAATCAACTTCTCAATTATTCATGACCATGTGCTTTCTTAACAATTATATTATTTTTAAAACGTTAACAAATGTAAACAAATACATTAATGAATTAAAAATGTGGTTGAAATATTTGCCAAAATATGTGTTTTTTTTATCATTTTCTATGATGTGAGATTAAAATTATGTGAGATAAAAAGTCACAGAAAGCGCATGTAGGTATTTAAAAAGGTTCTATTATGTAAAATGTATTATTCAAAGATTTTAACCTTATTATAATGGCCTCCCTTCACCATTAGTTAACTCAAAGTTATGTTTGAAATGATTCATGCATGTTTCAGTAATCTTATATTGTTCTTCGGCTTGAGTTCAACTGCTCAGAAAATCCCTGTTCTCACCTACCACCTATCCCCTCCCACTTGTCTGATTTTACTTGTTATAATTCAAAATTATAATACTCAAAATGATATATACTATATGCTTCAAAACTGTCCTATAGACACTTTCAAACAATAATTATTAGTTATGAATGAAACAAAAGGAGGAACGCTTCATGGACCTCCAAACAAGAGTAAAATGTAGAAAGAGGTGCTCATTGGTGAATAGGTCATAGATGCATCGACTTACAGAAAAACCCAAGGCACTCATTTTTAAATAAAATGCCTTTATTAACTATGGCATGTCAAAATGGACTTCATAAAGCCCCAACGCGTTTCAGCCTACTGGCCTTCAACTGTCCCCCTGATGAAGGCCAGTAGGTTCAGTTTTCAACAGGAAGTCAATAGAGCCGTTCCTATTTTCAAGCTGTTTTAGATAAATGTTGTGTTTTACAATGAACAAAAGGTAAATTACTGAGTTGCTTATGTTCTAGTTTCTTACTAAATGAATGGAGAAAAAAAAACAATAGGTCTCCTTTAAATTTGTACTTTACGTATGTGTCAAAACTAGTGTTCTTTTTGTAATATTGTACTTTGTCATGAAATATCAAAATCTGATGGTGTTTTTTGTTGGTGATAGAACTGTTTGTATTACAATAAAATACTGCATTTAACCATTTTTGTTTTAGCTGCCCTCCATTTTTATTGAAATATACTGACCTATTGAAAGTTGTGATGTTGTGAACCTATTTGAAAGTAATGAGAAATGAATTTAAATGCGTAAGAGCAGGAAGTGTTGGTCTGACGATTACAAGCTAAAGTAGGTGTCATAATGATATAATTGCCGTGGCATGTTTAGCTCATATCACAGCACTGATGAGGTTTTGGTGGAAGGAGCAGGTGTCTGGTGCATGTACTAATTGGCATTTTGGCAGCAGTATCCAATAGCAGCTCCTAATTTATGGCACCATTTCTGACACAGGCTAGGCACTGCACACACTTTTGGACTGGTCCGATTCCCTGAGTTTGTAAACATCAAATTATTTTTAAGCTATACCTTTTGGTGGGTCAAGAAAACAAAAAACCTTGTCTAAGCAAAAGAAATGAGTTGTATCAACATAGGGAGCTATAAATGAATGAAATAAACACATATACAGTACTTTGTTTGGAAGAAATACAACACCAACCTCCCAGCACTTGTGATAAATATTTGTTGTTAAATATTGATTTACATTATATACATCAGCACAGAGAGACAACAACAGCAAAGTTGTTTTTTTCAGGTACAAAAATTATTAACAGGTGTTCTGTGGGAAAACATTTGCAACACGTAGAGCTGGTCAATATATCAAACTTTAGACAACATTACGAATGATGTTTTTTTTTAAGATATGCCACTTTAATACCAAGTATATCATTTAGAACAAAAAATGCCACAAAAAGAACTGAATAAAATAAAATGACAAAATTAAGGTACACTTTCAAATAAAGGTATAAAGGATATTTTCTGCAATTACAGATCTATTGAGAATAAAACAGACCTCTTGTGAAAATAGATTTTTAGATGATTTGGTTATAAAAATCACTGCCTTTTTATGTCACAACAATAGACAAACACACTGTTCGTTGTTGTCAATGTCACACAACCCTGTTACACTAAGGTCATGGACAGATTAGTTATACAAATAAATAGAGGTTTACTAACAGGGTTAGGGTTAGTCTATCATAAGTTCAGTGTTATCATAAGGGATGGCTGTATCCCAATACTACCTACTGCGCCTCAAAGTTTGCACTAGTATCACCAATATTATTGTCACAATGCAATTGTGTAATCGTGATAATCAACCGTGACTCATACACGTGTTTACGTTTCATTGATTTGGAAAAGTAGCTCTCACACAGTGTCTTTACAATTGTAGAAAACATTTACAGCTGTCTATTCCTGTGAGATATGCCACTTTTTTTCATTGCATCTGTATTTAAGGGGCACCAACGCTCTGCAGTCTCTCTAAACAAACAATTGTTTGAATAATTGTGTTTTCCGTTATGTCTTTAACAATCGTGATTATTATTTTCATCATAATCGAGCAGACCCATGGCTAATTCAGTTACAATTTTGGATCAGAGCTTACAAAAACTTCCATAGGCAGAGCTTTGAATTCAGGTCATTTTAAATGATTCAATAAGAGCATGTTTGTTTTCGTTTTCTAATAAAGTCAGTTTTACACTATAACCCTCACCTCTTACAAGCTTTGCTAAAATATTAATGTTTATCTATATGAAAAACATTATAAATACATTTATTTTGGATGACACTACAAATACAATAGATCATTACCGTATTTTTTCCCCTCTATATTGTCGATTCCTAGCTGTAGGTTTGCACTCCCCACAACATCTTTTGATTTGAAATACAAAGGTCCTGATTGCTGCAGCCTTCTCTCAATGAGAGCCTTAGAGAGCAATTCACACGCCTCTGTCATTGGTTTTCTCAGCACTGTTTGGAGCCTGATTCTAAGGAGCGCTCAGTGACCAATCAGGTTTACCCTCCAGGACCCCATATTGAGAAAGAAACAGACATCTCCTTCTAATGGCACTGCAAGGGACTCAAATCAAGCTGTGTTTTTGGAGAGGAGACCACGGTTTAATATGGGTTATTAACGGAGAAGGTTGAAGTCTTCTTAATCAGACCCCAGCACCAACTCAGTTAAACTTTTCTGGTCAGTTATATGGATGTTTGATGTTAATGACTTGGGTTGAGAGAAGAAGGAAACAAAACAAGATTATAATTTATCATCATAAAGTTCGGCCAATCACAATTCAATTCTATTCAAATTATTGTTATTGCTTACCCTTTTGTGTGGTACAAGATCTTGTCCCAACTTAAGTAATGAAAAGATAACTAGAGATCAGCGAAGAGAACTGAATAACTATCAAATTTATCAAATTGTATTTATAAAGCACTACAAAGCGCAGTCAGGATAGAGCCCACAGGTTGTTTTGTACTTGGGCAAAACATTTGTTTTGCTTGCTTGCTCCTAGTTTCTGATGACTCTGGTGAATATATGTGTGAATGGATGAGTGATTCTGCCTTGAACGTAAAAATGTTATATAAAGGTGGCCGTATATGTATCCTTTCATTAAACTTTTATGCAGCAATATAATAAACTGCTCAAACATACATTGCTCAAAGTGCATTCATGACAGACTCCCATTTACCTCTTTCATTTCGTTCACTTGTCAATCACCTGCACCGACAGAAGCTTGCAAGCAACATTTACCACCACTTTCACCACAAACACTCGCATAGAAGTGAGTGAATACAACAAATCTACTTCCTGATTATTATTCTGTGCAAATGGATTTATTTCTGATCTAAACCTAGTTGTCTCATTCATAGGCGAACAGACTCCTTGCATGGTAAGCCATATGAATAATTTATAGCATAAATTCACATCATTGACTTGAGCCTGGAGTGGTACATGAAATAACTGACTAATTTCCACACACCCTGATACTATATGGCTCTAAGAAGTCACAGTATAGTGCATACATGCAGACATACAATATAGAAAGGTCAAAACAACTCATTGTGTAGTATAAAATTCTGATCCACTGTCTCACATTTACATTTGACTAATTAAACAGTCTCATGTTCTTTAATGACTGTGGGTTGTGTTCTTCTTTTTAACTGACTCTGCTCCACCATGTGATGTTTTTACAAGAAAGGCTCATTTGTCTTTTCAAATAGAGCACACAATTTGACTCTAATATGTTTAGAGTTTCAGTCATTGAATTGGCACACTTTTTTAGCCTCATTGAAGCTGCTTCTCATCTTGGTAAAATCCCAGAAGAAAAAGAGAATTATGGTTATTCTTCTGTAATTTACATTAAAGTTGTTTGATTAAAAAAAAAAAAAAGTTTAACCCCTATCATTCTACTGCCAAAAGCACAGACAACCCTGATTATTATAATATTTCAATAAATGTATTTTTATAAAAATAAGCTAGTACATTTATGACCGTTTTAAAATGTTATAAAAAATCCACAATACAGGATTACTCAAATGTGTGAGTGAAACAAAGCACATCTTTAGATTTTTGATATATAAATGTGTATATATCAATATGTTTTGATGAAGTACAAACAATCTAACTGGGCTGAAATCTTGTAGGAATAAAATAGCGCAATATATGGATCCTCTATGAATAAGACAGTATTCTCAGAGACTGAACTATTTTAAGTCACCCATCAAATAAGACCCATGTTAGTTGAGAACTCCTGACATGTTGACAAGTCAGTGCAAGCAGAAGGAGAAATGTCATTCTCTATGTGTTAATTACTTTCTGAATTGTGAGTGGAAGTGTGATGGAAAGATGGTTCGGAATATGCCACATCTCGTTGAAAGGGGTAGAAAGTGGATTTCATGGAAGACGCTCAGAGCCCGAGACTTCCATTTTCAATGACTTGCTGTGACCAATAGTATTTTCTCCAGCTGTTGCAATTCTCAGGCTCATTCTCAAGGCCGTGCAGGCTATCTACAGACGTGCCAATAAAATGTCTTTAGCCAGTGGGAAAGTGCAGGAACTGTCAATTGGTTTCACCTTATCTACCTTAAACATGCCGCTGCTGACTCCATGCTTCTCACACCATTTTTCCTTTATGGATGTTTACATTGTTCTCTAATTCGGCCCAATTCTCCCGTGGAACATAAATTAATATGCTAAATCAACCACACTACCGTATTTTAAAGTCAAGCTAAAGCATTTTTTACAAAATGTAAATAAGCTTCTGTCTTCTATCCTAGGTATGAGAGACATACAGGCCTGACTGATCACAGATGGGGGTAGAAGTGAGCTACGCCTCTCCAGTCATTTTAGGAAAGAAAATGTAGCTATAACTAATTACATTTTGAAAGACATCACCTATCAGTTTTAGATTAATATCAGTTGCGTTGTTGTGTTCATATTAAAATTATGTCAATTTTAATGAAAAAAATGAATGAGAAAGAATGACTGAAAGGCCTTCTGCACACACTAAAGGTCAGAAAGGCAGCTAAATCTTTTTAGCCCTTAGAGACCATTATTGGCTACTAAAAGAGACTGACAGACAGACAGACTAATCAGAAGTAGCCTTAGACAGGTTTAAGATTCTTATTGGTTCAGCTCACCAAACTCTGTGTACATGCCTTTCCAGGACAAACAAACAAGTAGAATTTAGGAAAAATTGTTATTTTACACGTTTTTGTGATGGAAACAGACAACAACAGCGGAAGTCACATGCGTTTGGAGTTTGCAGATTATTAAAAAGAATCACGCAAATGAATATCGATGACAACTTTCTCTTCTTATGTCAACTATTATATAGTCTATCCAGCTTATTTCGTCCCGCCCACTTTCACACACAGAACTCGGAAACGCACTACCGGTCAGCTCCTCCCTCACAGCTACAGCGTTAGCTACCTTCTTGTTTATCCCTTTTAGCTACACTCTTTCACACAATTTGTGACTTTTTTGTCTTCAGCTGTCGGCAATACACGTCAAATACATGGGTGGTAAGTCACACAAATAGTGATGGTATAATAAATAGTGTTTCAGATGCTCCATAAAGGGGATAAACAAGAAGAAGGTAGCTAACGCTGTAGCTGTGCTATCTCGTAGATTAATCTCATTTAGATACACAGACAGTAAAAACAAACCCAGCAACTGATTTCTACAGGTCCTAAGCTTTGAAACAAGGTACAGCATGTGTATATTATCTGTGTGTGATCAATACATTTGATGTTTGTTTGTGGCTAATGTACTTACAGGCTAACCGCGGTCTATCGCAGCGACCCGACCGGCAAGCGTTTATTTAAACACTTTAACGGTCGTTTTTTAAGTGATCCAGAGAAAATATGCCTTGCTTATTTGTTGGTGCACATGACCGTAGCGTATGTGGAATAACCTACCTGAAATATTGTTTTGCCGCAAGTTTTCTCAGCAGGTTACGTCAATGAAATGAACGAAGGAGGAGTGTGTTTCCGAGTTCTGAGTGTAACGGTAGAAAAAGTGGGCGGGCAAAATAAGATGGATATGGCAGTCATGTAGTGGCCACGTGTTTGTGATGACCAAATACCAGCATGAGTTGGGTATATACAGTATGTTGTTTATTTCATGACAGGTGACAGATTGTCTTACATTGCTGTTCTAGACAGCTGGCACACATATGCATTTGAGCTGTCTATTGGCTGTATTCATTTTTAGGATAAATAAGCTCATAGCTCATTTTTTATACAATATTGCAAGTGTTTGTTTGAGTGGCATTAAATATTATTTTTTAAACTTGTCTTGAATTGAAGTCTCCATCTAATTAAACTGATAGTGTTGTGGTGTGTGCTATTAAATTACATTTATTATGCAGAGCCCTCCCAAAAGTCACCATCCGCCACCTGGGAGAATTGGAACGATAATTATAGTGATACTAAATGCAAAGTTAGAGTATCATTACTGCTATGCAAATATCAGTATTTATTGTATGTCTTTAGTAAGTTACCTTGCATTATGTTCTTTGGTCGATTACAGTACAGTAGGTGTTGAAAATTAATCCTTGTAATAAAGGGATCACAATTCTACATCATAGTGACAACAGATCGACCCTAACCCATTTGAAAATTTGTCAGAGTTTGTGCTGCTACCGTGATTTGCAACAATAAATGTTTCTTTTTAACAACCATTTTCCATCTTTACTAGGGATGGACGAGATCTCGTGCCGCGAGATCTCGCGAGATCAACTGTCACGATACTGTGCGCACACGTACTGAACTGTCTCGTGAGATTTTTCCATGGTCATGAAATTAAGTTTCGTATCTTTAAGCAGCTGTAGTAAATATTCTCCTCCACACACAGACTTGTAGCGGACTTATTCTGACAGAAAATTGTCTAAACTCTGTCTCAGTTTTATTTCGTAAAGATAGGACCAATATTGACAGAGATAATTAGTCCTAAACATTGTAAAAGTTAGCACGAAAAATTTATAATCTTCAAATATACGCGCGGACATCGCGGGAACAGCGCGGTGTTTTTTTTCTTTAAAATAGATCCACAAAGATATATTTTGGCCTTTGTCATGTAAAAAGTAGGAAAGTCTCCTCATCTGTGTGTGTCTGGGCTGTCAGCAGCGGCAGCGCTGTGAAGGAAGGGGAAGGGGGCGGAGTCTGAGCTACACACGCAGGAGTGGATCAATTTCAGTCAAAACTCATATCGTTGAAATAATAAAAATCCAAGGTGATACACATAATGAAAGGTAAAGCTAAACTAAAAGAATATAAACTAACAATAATAAATAATAAAAATCAAATTTTGTATTTTGCCTTGTTTAAATTCTAAATTGAAACAATTAATGCAAATTATTTAAAATCTTGTCTCGTCTTGATCTCGTGGACCCAATCTCGTGGCTCGTCTCGTCTCGTGAAAATTCTGTCTCGTCCCATCCCTAATCTTTACCAATCCGGTAAAAATCGATGTGTGGATTTGAACTTGTAATAAAACGTATTATGCTCATTATTCAATAAAAAGTATTTTTGCCTTTCTCTCTTGCTCTTCTCCTATACAGGAGTGAAGGGAAAGAGGGGCTGTAGCCAAAAATGAAAATTACTTTTGAAACACAAAAATGTACATTGTATTCTAAGTCTTTTTACCATTTTAAAGAGCCACCTCTCACACTATTGACATCACATTCAAAACAACAGCAGGTTCTGCGTGAGTCAGGAGTCATATGGAAACCACTCAACCACAAGCCTGGAGGTTGGATGTCTGGACAGTGGTCTTTGACATGTGCCTCTTGATCAGTGGCTTAGTCATGCAGGCACGTCTATGTTGTGACTCCTTCTACAATGTGGATAAATGATTTAAACCTTGTGATGGGCAGCTCTCTTTAAAGGGTCACACAGGGCTCTGACACTGAGGAGAGAAGAAGTGGGGAGGACGTGGATAATTAGCGCTGATGGACAGTAGTTAATGTGGACGGAATATCAATGTAACAAAGTCAAAGCAAAGCTATTACGGGAATCAATGAATTAGACAAGCCTTCTCAAATCCCAACTGAGACAAGTCTTCTGTCAAGCAACTCCAAAACTCCTATGAATATGAAGATCACATTTACTGCTTGTTCACCTGAGATTCCATGCAAAAACTTGAAAAATATGTAACAAAAAGCAAATAAGAAAAAGCTGTTTTTCTTATTGCAAATTTACAGTACAGCCAATGTGTCTTTCTTCTGTTTGTGCAATACTATGTATGTGAGGTGCTTAGAACATCATTACTATTCTGCATAAGTGATTAATACAAGCTAATTACACAACCTAATTACCCTTTCTGTCTTCCCCCTCTGACCTCCTCTGCATTGTCTTGTGATATCTCCACCTTGACTGTACCTGCTCCTTGCTCCCGCACCACCGCTATTCAAATCACTGGAAAATGGAGCAATTTAGTCCTTTTGCATTTTGCATTTTAATTTTAGAAGCTTCGGGACGCTTTATTAATATAAAGCAGTGTTGGAGGAAGTAGGGATTTTCATAAGCCCATTAGTGCGCACACCATAGATCACTGGGGTTGGCCGGAGCAATTACCATGTTACAAGTGGAGAAGTCAGTTAGTGAAGAATGTGCTAATCAATAACGACTTTCAAGCATCAAAGACTTAATAAAACAGATTTTAGTCACTACACATTAAATATGTTTTGTGGTTGGAAGTCTGCCATTTGCCGAAACAAGCAACATTAGAGTGATTTGAAACACAAAATCTACTTTTTTCTACTACATTGTATACTGTTCCAAATTATTTTTGGAAATTTCTCTGGCAATGTGATGACAAAAGAGTGATAATCTCCTAAACGGATTCTATAAACATGGAACAGGTTTAGTAAATGTGGGTGACCACTAGGGATGGGACGATTCACCCAAGTCACGATTCGATTCGATTTTCGATTTTGCTGTCACGATTTTCGATTTTCTTCGATTTTGTTAATAGATATCAAAAACTATCTATGTTATTTATTTTTACATTTCTTTTTGTACATATATTAGTTTGTGAACTGGCAACTCTAACATTCTTGCTTCATTTTGAGAATGTGGGCTTCATTTGTGCTTTTATGTAAAAAGCAATGACTTTTCTTATTTTTCCTATAAGTTTGTAAATGTTTCTGATGGACACTGCATGTTTGGCAGACACATTGCAAAGTGCACAGTGCAAAACACCCAAGATTTGGCCCTAACCCTTATATTAACAGCATTAACCATGTTACTTTCTTACATTGTTACATTGTGTCAGGGACACAGTTATTTTTCCTAATTAACTTCCATTCATGTTTTACTTCTGTCAGTGCTTCTGAGAGGTTTTGACTTGTATGGGACTCATACATGCGTGTCTGCAACACTTTAGCCTACTCTTTGTCGATGTAGTGGACCGTCATCGTAATAAAACTCTTGTAGCTCTGGAGGTCCACTCATCAGCTGTCAGCGCAACATATTCACGTGCAATCTGGTCTTGCTCACGTTCACGCTTTGTTTCTTCATACATCGCGGGTGTTACGGTGTTACTGAAGTGTTTTGGGCTCGGAGTTTATAGCAAGGCTCGGCGGTGTTAAACGTGCTTAAAGCCTCCGCGTTCAACAGCGCGAACAAGACAAAACGGCTGCATGTCATTAGCGATAAACTTCCCAATAGACAGTTTTCTTACCGCTAGCATCGTCCTTGGCACTAAATCCAACGTGTTCCCAAACACCGGAGCGATATGAAGTTAAGGTTGAATCTGAGCCAGCGTCTCCCTCCACTTCTTTTCCCCAAACACAACACTCTTCTGCGCACGCGCTCACTCGTTCCCCTTGTCAACAAAACGCCGCTGCCGCTACACGTGTATTTTAGCGCATGCGCAAAATCGTTCGAACTATGCAACGATCGGATCGAAGGGCCAGGATCGAACGATTCGACTCTTTTGCAGAATCGTTCCATCCCTAGTGACCACATAAAGCATTCAAACTCCTGAAACCACTGTATTACCTGAAATTGTCTAGAGAGTGTGGCACCATGTCACAAAACTTAAAGAAGACATGACAAGGAGCTTGTGCAGAAATGTGGCTAAACGTAAACCGAAACAGTGTCTCCTGTGTTGCACGGTAAAAGGAGGAACAGGTTTTTGTAATAAATATTATATAAATGTCAATTTATTACTTAAAGCCCATATGACAGATTAACACATTTTTCTAATTTTGACTTAGTTTGGTGTGTTAGTCTTTGTGGTAAATATTTATCATAGTCTTTCAGCAGTTAAGTTGCAATTTATGAAGAAATTGACAAACAAAAGGTAAAAATTACAGGAAGTAATCAGAGTTCTATAACAGAATCCCTCCACATGTCATCAAAAAGCGACAAAATGCAAAGACATTATACACACAATTAACACTTTTACTGGGAATTTAAGCAATAATTTAACACAGTTAAAGTCTTATAAGTTATAATACTTTGTCACGTTGTCACTACTGGGTTAGTTATGTTGATTTTGGCCCAGATTTACAATGTGGTTGCTAGGTAACATTTGTAGATTCCCCTCCACTTACTGAACAAAAGACAATAATAAACTTCCTAAAAGCAACCAAATTGGGTAAAAACAAGCTAAATGTTTAGTCAAATCTTAATCATAATCATGTTTGCTATATTTTACCAAAAATGTACTCCAACCTGTCATACGCACTTTAACTCTTTCACTGCCAGCCCTATTCTCACTTTGACCCCCCTTCCCCTTTTAGCTAATTTTAAGCAATATTCACAGCTTCACAAAAAACCTTGTGCAACTGGAATCCTGACATGTTATATACCAAATGAGACCTACAAGTGTCTACTTTCATTTAAAAAAATAATTGTTATTCTACATGAATCCGTTCTCTTTTTATAGGCATTTGAAATTAGTTGTTTTCATTAGATTTCAGTATTTGACGATAAACTTTTGAGGAAACGTTCTTTTTCTAAATCAAACTTGTCAAACCATGTCATTGTTATTTTTGTCTGTACTACTTTTTGGTGAAAGAATATGAGCCACTACAATGAAATAATGTCTTCAGGATAAAAAATACAAGCTTCACGTGATTAAAACAATGAGGACGAGTGTCTTTTTCATCTTTAAACCAACAAAAGCTGTGTTACAGACGAGGAGGCAGCTTTACTTTCTGATGCAGATTCTATAGATTCTATGGCTTCTTTCACGGGGCATAGATTTTATTTAACCCCTTAAACATGAAGAAATACAGTAGTTTTACTTACTCTGACAATTTTGGATCGCTCACAGAAGAGGAAGTTTAGTTTTCTCCTCGAGACTCGCTGCATGTGTCGTTCTCCTCAGAGTCCTAGTCCAGTAGGATCGTCTTTTCTTCATTTTAAAGATCAAATATCTGTTCTAAACTTACTCAACTATGTTTTTAGTCCAAGTGTGTTGCCTGTAATCCGTTTGAAAAGAAACCGATCCTTTAGAGACGGATGATCACATAAACACAGCCGACCGCGCTGCATAATGTACGTGCATTTTCCGGTCCTGGGCTTTCCTCTGCGCCCTTGTGCTAATCAATACTGCCCTCCGGTGGTGAATCTATGAAACTCCACAATGTTTGTTTAGTGCTGGTGACTTGGACACGTGCATCAGAGAGCCCTGTATCGCCGCACATAAGAAAAAAAGTTTATGACGAGAATTACCGTCACTGCCAGGTTACGGTTGGGTTCGTTATGAAGAGAATTTTCGTCATCGGCAGGGAAAGAGTTAAAACAGACACAGCACACAAGGAAGTAAAAAGTGCGCGATTCGCCACAACTAAGTCGATTTTGGTACCTTGAGATCTTAGCATTCTGAGGCCTTGCTCTCAAAACTTGTTTTCAGACTCCTGAAATGTGTGCTTCATATGCATACCTGCTTGTCAAAGCCTGATCCCGTCAGATCTCAGAAGTTAAGCAAGAAAGGGCCTGGTTAGTACTTGGATGGGAGACTGCTGGAACACCAGGTGCCACAGTGGGACGACAGAGTAGATTGTCTTTGTGTCTTTGGGCAAGACACTTAACCCACATTGCCTAGTGTCTGTGTACACTGGGTGAGTGGATCCCTGACTGTAAAGCGCTTTGAGTGCCTTGTAAGATCGAAAAGCGCTATATAAATAGAGACCATTTACCATTTACCATGATACGTGGTTGAGATTAAATGTTTTTGCTGTTACATTATTTCAGCCCTAACCTGGCTCACACCAGATGCATATGTGTTGAACTTCGATTTGAGATCTTCCACATTATCCATCTAGAACTTCCCATACTGAAAGCGTTTGGGAAAAGGTGAGAAATACTTCGAGCTGATTGGGTAACTTGTCAGCTAGTGCCTATACCTTAATTGTGTCACTCTGTATTTCTACTAAAAAAGAATTATAGCATCAGAAACACATGCATCCATGAAAGCTGCCATCTTTGTTTTGCTTGATTCAGGCTCTACCAACTCCCCCCACCCCCTGGTGCAATGTGATTGGGCCATTAAACCACTGGTTCGTACTCCAAACTAGGGATGTTCATGGTTAACCGATTAACCAGTTAACCGTAATAAATGACTTGACCGAGTGAGACGGCTTTCATCGGTTAACTGACAAATATTCAATTGCTCCAGCAGATGGCGCTAACTGACCCTGAACAGTTCCGGCGTTTGTCAGAGAAGGAAAAAAAGATCGCTAAAACTACAAAAACACTGTTTATCTCATAAGGACTGAGCAAACATGTGACACTGCAGTGTTTATGGACAAATATCAACAATGCAGGATTAATTAACTTGGATTTTATGTTAATGAAGAAAACAGACTGGGCTATTCAACTTGCTTGGGAAACTATCAATGTTTTTACATGTTCAAGGCAAGCTAAGCTAAGCAGCTATCGTTAGCAGCAACTTTAAAACATGACTCCTTATTTGAGAGTAGTTTTATATAATACATAGTGCAAAAGTGCATTAAAACAGTAGGTAGGTAGGTACTAGGTAGTTTATTTGCCATTTGTAGTTAAAAACCACATTGGAAAAGAAGCTCAGTGCTCATGGACATAACTAAACAAACCAGAAACACAGACACAAACTGGCACAGTAACACAATGACACTGTGAAATCAATAAATAAATCAATCAATAAAAAAGTACAGTTTAAAAAAAGTTAAAAAGTGCTGAAGTCAAAAAGGTGCCTGTGTTTATAGATGCTTCTATTCAGCCATCTTGTGCCCAGTTTATAGACCTGTTGCTGACTCGCTGCTCTAAATTCACTCTCGTAGCGCAGATGTGTCTAATTCCAGTGAAAAAACAGCAATAAAAAAGTATTGCGTTAACGTGTTTGGTTAACCGATTTGACCATGACCATAACGGTCCCTACTTACTGCAAACCAATAGGCAATAAATGGATTTTTCTCAAGTTTGAGAATTCACAAATACTGCAAGAGAATCCATTGGGCTGGCCAGGTTATTTGAGCTCACGTTATCTGTTTCTTTCACCTCTCCTTTACTCTTTCAGCACTGCCAAGTTTACCTGCTCTATTTAAAATGCTTATGTGTTGTGTTAAGATTAGGGTTAGTCACTTAAAGCCGAACTAGATAATCATTTACAAATATTTACTTGCACAGCCCAAACATATACTCAAACTACTCAAGTTGAGTTTTTCCATTTCAGTGTTTTCCACTCTGTTCCCAATTGTTTGTTTATTGTCGTCATCGTTAATGATCAATTTGACCGAGAAACTGTAGCACAATTTGACCTGGTTGGCTAAGTGAGTGATTGGTGTGGGTGGTCCGGGAAACGGGTCCTTCTGGATGTAGAACACTGATTACTTGATAAACAGCATCATTTGTGAGAAGTAGCCCCCGACCACACTGGCACTAATGACCAGGAAATTAATCCATCACTGCTTTTGTAGTGAAGGTTGTTTGTTTAGAGATTGTAGATAATTGATTTTTGATGTAATAGCAGATGGGTTTTAAGAATGAACTCACTCAAGAGATTCAGGCTTGTTTTAATTAACTCAGCAAACTTGTTTTTGGTTGGTTCATGACATGAAAAGTCCGTATGGAAAGTCCCATTGTCCAGGGCTTTTCAAATGGGGGCCTGGCTTTTTGGAGTTCTTAGTGCACTACTAGCAATCATTATTCAATCGTTTTGTGTAATTTGAATCATCATCATCATTAGGAATTCAGATTTTGTGATCTGGTCTTGTTTAAGATGTGGTTTATGTCTAGTGTAATCCAAATTTAGGATTGTCTAGTCCCATTGCTGCTCTGATCTGCTGTAGTTTAGGTCGAATTGTTGATTGACACTAGCTTTCCGTTGTCTATCCTGTTTTATCCTGTTTTTATGTCACAATGTTTTATTTTGTATTTATCTCAGTGAAAACAGTAGATTTCTAGTAATTTCTAGAATGATATTAAACACATTCAGAGTTGGGTTTTGTAGACTGGCCCTGAAAATCTGTCCCACTGGTAAATATAATTGAATTGCCCTCCATTAGCCATTCATGAGGAGGGATTCAAGGTTAAAGAGGGCTTAGCAGGAGGCTTTTTAATTTAGAGCTGTGTTAGGTGACTTTGATGGTTGGTACTGTAAAGTCCACAATGCTACAAATTGACTCCACGACAATTAAGATGTTCACCTTATTCTACTTTTGATTTTTTTCTTCTGCTACAGACTTGCTTGGCGGTACTATTTTAATGTTTTGTTTTTTTCTGGTTGAGCAGAAATTCATTTTGCTCAAGTAGAGAGCGAGAGGAAAAAGTCTGTGCTAAAATGTTACATAAAGTAGGTTTGTTTTCTGTAAAATGTTCACATTTCATATGATTCTTCATGTGAAACTGCTTATTAAAGAGCAAAAAATTATTTACTGTTGAGATCAACAGCTGGATACAACTGGAAGGTTTCTAGTTCGGGGAAGTTTAAAAAATATGTGGATAATGAGACGTGATATTGTCATTATTGCTGTCAGACTGTCAGGTACTAACTACTCTGCCACTGTGTAGTTATTTCCAACAAATGATAAAGAGCAGTGGCTGCATTTAAATGTGGTTTCATTTTCTATTGTTCTACAATGTCTTATCACATACAGCTATCTGATGTTCAACTTTGACCTCAATTCTTCCAAACAAGAACATATGAATGTCATAGCATACAGGCTTTAATTCTGTCTTTAAGCCATTCTGGTATCACATAGGACAGAAGCTCTGATAAACACACATAAAAAGACACCGTGAGCGAACAGAGCAATGTTAAGCCTGGACCCTCAGAAACGCTGATAGTCATGGTCTATTTTAACCAGACTAAGGCGAGCTGATAATGTCACTGCTACATGCTCCCTTCTTATATTCAAGCCATGGGAGGTGGGCAAAGCTGATTGTGAGCTTTAAAGCGAGACCTTCACCACAATAAGAGTCAGACATCAAACACAAAGAAGAATCTACACGGAACAATGAAAGTTAGTTAGGTGTGAAAAGTGAAATGAGCTTGAAATGATGAAAGAGGTAATTATTTAGTAGAGTCAAAAGCGACATTAATATTCTGCCAAATGTCAGCAGAAGCAGAGGAGGAAAAACAGCTGTCGGCCATGTTGCTTTAATCAACTTGTAAAAAGTGTCTTGGGTGGAAATGTTTTTGCCTTTTTCATAGAACTATACCTCATTTTCACATTTTGCAGTGTGAGGCAGTCTAATAAAACATGTTGGCTTTTAGATTCATTTTGGACCCAACCCAAAAGCTTTCCTTAGCAACAGAGTTGGTGAGTCACTGTTGTTTTAGGGTGGAAAAAGGTCAAAAAAAGGATTTGCATTGGGATGCCTTTGTAATGACAATCTCACACAATTTTAGAAAATATTTTAAACAAGAGAAAATGTCTTCGGTTTTAGCCTCTGCAGTCATGGAGTTCTTTAGAGAGGTGTGACTTTGTGACTTTTCTGACTGGCTGCTTGGTAAATGTGCTCCATTTTGTGGTTGAAAAGATTATGTTGTTACACTATCTTCAGCAAAAGATGCTTTCCAAATGTCTGCATAAAATGGGTGACAAATGGCTGCCTCTCAAGTGAGACAATACGGCAAATTTCAAAGTAGGGAATAGATCTTGTGGGATGTAACCTGCTTTTGGAAGTGCAAAATCGGCTGAAAATATGATTGCTAAATCCAGGGAGTATTCTGTCAAAAAGGTTATTCAGTTACAAATGAATCAGTAGCGCCTATTAAAAGTTTGTCTTTTTTTTCTCCGCGCAGAGCTACAGAACACTCAAAAAAATGTAACCGATTTTATTTGGTCAAATATTGAATTATAATGATGTTTGACAAACTTGTACAAATTTGGCTGAAACGATTCATCAAGTAAATTGAGTAAATCGATTACACATTAAACGTTGATTATTACAGCACCTATTTTACACGGAATTTATTCCAGGACTGCAGCTCCAGCACAGCAGAGGAGACAGGGGAGTATTTTAACCTTAAGAGTCTTTGGAGCAGATTTGTGTTTGTGAGAGATTATAAAACAAAGTCTGTGACATAAGACAAAGTTGCGGAGGCTAACTGAACAGTCCACAGAGCTAACGCTGTCGAGCTCTGAAAAGAATCACATGAGCTGCAGATACAGCGCTCAGAACTGTAACGTTATATTCATAGTTTACATGAAACGGAGCTGCTCACACATAAGCAGCCTGCTCTGCTCAGTTTGTGTGGACTTTATTGCTCTGCTGCTATTCTGTCACATTTGGGACACAAGTGGTACTTGAGACACGTCATCGTTCATTGGTTCAAAACCTGGTGCTTGCAAATGTTTGTGGATTTAATATTGAATTTAATGACATCACGAAGAAACAACAAGTTCTCAATCCCCCATTTTAAGACACTTTTGCATCAATGTGAAAATTATGTCAATAAGACAGGGAAATGTGGCTCACTTTTTATATTATGATATTAACTTGGGCATTAAGAGGGAAAAGTTGCTGTTTTTGAAATATACTGAAGAATAAATGTGTTAATAATCTGAGTATCCTTATTACCCTCATAAAAAATGTTTTACAGAATGTAGAAAACGGTAATAGATTACTTGATTAATCAAAGTAAATAATCAATAGCTAAAAAGGATCGATAGCTGCAGCCCTAATACTTTCAAAAACACATTGATCCTTAAAGAGTCAAATTGCAAGCCATTTCAGGCTCTGTCTGCAGAATCCAGGTGTTTCTGACAAGTTTCAGCAGCTATATTCCAGACTCAACTTTGTACCAGCAAATGTATAAAATTATTGTATGAGAAGAGACACCAGTTTAAATCCTCCAGGCTAAAGTTGTTTTAGATTAAATTTCAAAGGAACAACCCCAGAAGCTAAAAGAGTTAAAACAGTCACATTATAGCGGATATTCTTTCTATTGGGCAAGTCTGATTGAAAGAGACATTCAGATCGATGGCTACACCAGCCCAGAGAGCTGTCCAAGTGTGAGTCACATTATTAGATTCATACAATCTGATAGCCATTTTGTTTTTGATTGATCTTTTCCATTCCTAACATTCTGTCCTGAAATCGATGGTCATGCCCCACGGCTACAACTGTCAAAGCTGCGGGAAAAAGGCATGTTATATGGTCATTCAGAGATGTCAAGCAGCAAAAACAGAGTAAATCGTCAGAACTGCACAAACAAACCGGTTCCTTTCACTAGCGGATGTGAATTCAACAGCTTTCAATCAGATAAAAGGCTGATGTTGTGTCATCTAATCTTTCCTCAGTGCATTTTGGGGAGATTTGACAGTGAAGCGAGGCGTGAGCTAAGTGCCTATAGTCTAATTCTCCAGCCTCTTTTCCACAGTCACTGAAGCTGAGGCAGAGAGCTATACCCACCAAAGGCTTGAATGTACAGTAATGGGATTAGCCTCTACACTACACAGGAACAGGCGATTTATGAGGCAGGCGTGGTGGTGGTGTTAAATATCATCTTTGTGTGCCTCATACTGATGCTGAGCTCAGCTTCAGTCTGTGCAGAATGCCAGAGCAAAATCTTCATCAGCCATGTAGAGGAAGCAAAGGGACAAACAAAAACTGTGCACATATACGCACATATACACACATATATACTGTATGTATGCAAAACAGACTGTAGTTTGCCATTGTATTGTCATAGAATTAGTATGTAATAATACAGATATGTTGATTTTAAACATAGCCTTATTATTGCATGCATAGCTAATATCTAAAGATAGACCTGTATGTTTGCAGACTTTTGCACGGCAAACATGATTTAGGTTTTAAATCTGACAATTTCTTTTTCTAAATCCTCCAACACACAGTTGAAATCAACATGTATTCAGTTTTGGTAGCAATTAAGGATTAAAACCACTTCTTAAAGACAGCAAAGTGAAACTGGAGTGGACCACCCAAGCACAGCCAAGAGTGCAGTATTCAGAACTAAAATTCTTTATTATTCAATTCAGACAATACTTAATGGTCAGTGAAAAACACAACGGCTACAAATTTAAAACAAAAACAAAAAAAATAAGACACCCGAGCTTTAACCATACATCTATTCAAAGGTATTCAGACACTTTAATGCAATGAATGTAAGTTGACCTAGCAACTTATCAGATTTCCCAAAACCGTTTTGTGTATTTTTTATTTTGATTAGGTTTTCAAGCAAATGCTTTCGAGATTTCAATGATGGACAATTGATTCAGACATTCAGACAGAAAGAATTATTAATCGTTCTGTTTCTACTGGTCCAGTTTTGACTATGACATAATGAACACAACCTATATTGCTTCCATTCTATTATCTGTGAATGGAAAAACAAGTAAAATCCTGTAACCACTTCTTATTTAACTTCTAAGTGGAACAAGCCTAAGCAATTGAGTGTTTCTTGCAAATCTCCCAGACTTGTGCTAAATCTGTGGCAGTCAAAATACCCAGGGGGTTGGAGAGCGCTGCAGCGAGGCCTTGGGGGACCGTGGCTATCCCTACTGAGTCCGTAATAAACATACAGGCAGTAGCAGCACATAGCCCTCTCAAACTCACTCTGATCCTTTCTCTCTCTGGTAGCAGCACTGACATATCACACCATTGTTTGTCACTGTCATATTTTCCGAGCCTCAGCTTAAGGGAGCATCCATGTGCAGTCGGCTCTCATGCATTTTTCATGAATACCCACCGGAATTCTGTGGATAGACTGCGTTCTTTAGTTCGCTCTGATACGTGGTCCAAGGGAGAAAATTGCATTGCCCCTATCATAAAGGCCACATATGCGAAATAGGGTGCACCTTTCAAAGTAGGTCACATTGCTAATTGGAAACACTGCAAAAAAGTTATCACTAAAACATCATTAGACCATTGTCGGAAGGTTTCTGCTTTTGTGAAATGTTTTGGAGGCTTTAACAGAAGTATAAACGAAACTCTCACTGTTGTCAAAAACCATTTTATCAGAGGAAAAGTCGTGTTCAAAAGGCACAATCAATCTGAGTATTACAGAGTTTGACATCAGACAGCAGCTTAAGGGGTCCCAAAGAGAGTCTAACACTAAATGGGACTAATCTATGAGAGAAGGAAGAGGATAAAGAGAGGGTAAAACATAATTAGAGTGAGGGATTTTTGGTCGACGTCACTTTCTGCCCTACTGAGTATGCATTATGAAGAAAGACTCGCTCTCCATTTGCTTAGCTGGGGAAACTTCTTTGAAAAAAACAACAAAACAGGATGAAAGCAGCTGTTTCGATCAGGTATGAACCGGTATAACAGACGTCTGGCTTCTGAAGCTTGAGACTGTTTTTCTCGCCGTTTTTCCACTCACCTGAATGTTACTTTTAAAGGTCGCAGGGTCGCATTTAATTCACAAATGTTGATTTAGCAGCATAACTTTTGTTTTTACACAGTGATAAACTCTTGTAGTTAGCGGACAACGTGGTTTTTCGATTTGTTTCCACTGTTTGTCTTCAGATGTTAGGGTTAGGAGGAGACAGAATCCTACCTGCTCACGCTGTGTTGTTGTCCAACCTACAGCAGTTTGTTTGTTGTTGATGCGAGTCAAAGGAAAGCTGACTTTCTCAAGCCTCTCCCGTCACTGTTATTATGGGGGGGTAACTGTAGCCACTCACTCATAGGCTACAGTTGTTTGAAGAGCAAGTGAGGTGGTGATAGCTTGAACTTTTTAATGGCTTTTTTGTTGTTGTTTTAGCTTTACCTTTTAACAGGTTTATAACTTGCATTTTAATGCAACATTATTGCACTGTTAAAGAAAGTCTATAGTCAAGTGTGTTTCAGTATAGACTAGTGTAAAAATCAATTTTTTCAACATTCCTAAATAAATAAAAAATTATGTAAATCCATAGGTAGATCTTCGAGCTGTGCTCAGACTAAAAGTAGCTCACGAGCTGAAAAAGGTTGGGCACTCCTGTCCTGGTCTAAATGTTGTAATATCAAAGTGAATAATTTATTTATAAATCAAGCAAAGTCAAATTTTTTAATTGAATTTAATAGCCTATTTACGCTTAATATAGGTCTAACCCTTTAACATGGATACGTTGGAGCAAGCGCAGTTTTACCCCTGGGACACACTGCAAGCGTATTTCGCGCTACGCAAGCCCTATGTGCGTTAAAAATAGCCCAGCGATGCACGCGTATCGTTTAGAAAACATGCAAAGTCAATGAAACCGGCCACACCACCAGCGCTTGACGCGCGTAAAAAGAAAGAGTAGAAAGAGTGACTTCTCCGATGAACAAAAACAATTTCAGCTATATTTTCGAGGAGTTGCGGAATCACAAGTATGGCAAAAGACGTTTAATTCGACATACAAGCTGTCAAGTTCACACATGCAGGCCTGCTCAATTTTAAAAGGAATATTTTTGCACAAATGAATGCAACGGAAACACTGAATTCTATTGTAAATGAATAGGAGACTCAGTCCCGGCCTTTACATTGACTGTTTGATACTACAAAATATAGAACATAGAAATATAAAAAAACAAATCTGAGTCTTCGCTGACAAACTGCTTTGCACCTAAACCTCCCAGCATTATAGATTTCAAGTTGCCTGCCGGCATTCATACTTTTGTGTGCAATTTGAATGTTCTGCTCCCGTTGCAATTGCATTTTTTGAGATCCGACACAGCATGATTAATAACTGCTATTATTACAAGTGAATGAGCGTTTAGTGGTAGAGCAATCCTCTCAAGAAACTATTTTATTTCTGATCTATGCAATTTAACACATAACACTTTGTACTTCTGAGACTTTGCTATTAAGAGGCTGCTTAATCAACTCTGTTCACCTCTGAGCTTAATAAAGAAATAATCTTTCCTCGCAAAATGTCAGACAATTAGAAGCTATACTTAATCCTGACAATTCAATTATCATCAAACATAAAATTACCCATTTTGCCTCTTATTACATTTTTGGCTTTTGTATGAGTTAAATGCTATGTGGCAGCAGCCCATGCATTAGCAGAGGGTGCCATGTTGAAAAGTTGGCCCGTGACTTTTAAGCCTTTCTTCTCGCGCGGGGCTGTACAGGACTGATAGTGTTCCTTGCTCAGATCATTTCCACAGTGTCAGAGGTAGCTTGTGTTAAAGCAGCTCCAACACAAAATCTCCTTCCTCGGCATCACTCCACACAAAGATTTGATTTAGTGTTGCATGTATCTGCAGGATAGTGATAAACCTGTCTCCTCCGAGCTATTCGCGGCTCCGCTCCTCTTGTCCTCACACACAGAGAAATTGAACATGAAGTAAAGGGAACAGCATACAAATAGGAAAGTGCAATAGGGTATATCAAGATGGCCTTTAAAACTATGATTCCGGGCAATAGAACAATGGAAAGAAATGCCGAATTTCACTTTCTGAAGTTGTTTTCAATCTGTTAAGCAGTCAACGTTTATTTATAGAGCCCTTTACAACACTCAAGGTAGCCAAAGTGCTTCCAATAAAATCAAAACAATATAAAGATAAGAAGAAACTGTAATACAATATGTTCAAAGAGAAACAATAAAACAAGCATTTGCATTTTGGAAGAGATGCTATTTCAAACTCAGAATGTAGCGACTGTCTAGAAAAGAGCCATAAAAGGTCTGTGCTGCAGTAATAACAGCAGTAGAGTGGAGATAAATTGAGTCTGTGCAAAAACAATTCATTAATATTACATCACTTTGATCTGTGTGAATAAGGGATGAATCAATCCAGTTTTTCCAGTTTTGATGCACATACCAAGGCCTTACAAGGGTCCTCCAACTTTTTCCTTCACATCTAGTAAGACTAGTATACCGGCCTGTGCATATTAAAGACAAAGTAAACTATTTATTTTTTCGAACAGAAATAACGTGGTCAGAGACACTCTGCGCACAACTGCACCTCAAACAAGCTCGCAAAAGTGGGAGATGCCCGGAGGACTTTTAACAGATGCCCAGGTGGGTGTGAATAGGCATTGATTGACAGCACCAAATATGTACAGCGAGCTTGTGAGTGATGTGAGTTTTGTGTCGGAGCGATCCGGGTCCTGAGATTTGCAGCTGAGGAAGTATAGCACTAAGTCTAGTTGCTTACTTGCACGTCAGGATTTTTTAATCTACTTTGCAAAACATGTTAGAATCTTTTGCTTTAGTCCACATCAGCTTATGTTGTGAGTATTTTCTAAAATTACAGTAAAAACGAAAAATTCGCCAATGACACACATTTTGAACCTGGGAATCTTTGCACTTCGCACCACTTGCTCAACAAGCTGAACCAAATGACTAATGAAGTCATCAAGCAGCGAGTTATCCTTTTCAAACTCTCCACCACAGCGGTGTCAGAAAGAAAAGTTTAGAGTACCCACCTGCACAAAAATGTCCAAAAAAGGCCTGGAAACAGTAGTTAATTCAATTTTCACCCCATGGTTTGACAGTGAAAAAACTTAGATTTTCTCTTTAAAATCAACAACCTGTTGGCACAGATACTGTATATTGATAATGTATCTAAAAATGTGTTCTCATTGTTTCATTTACGTCAATGTCATTTGTTCACCAAAACCAGGGATCCGTAATGTTTCTGTTATTGGAATTGTGGCTGCCTGTTGTTAACATACCAACACGCATCTCTCCTAAAAGCTGTGAAAAGTGCTTCATTATAAATTGTGGTGATCAATTGAGAGGCTTAATCATTCTGACGTGAATTCTCTGACTAAGAGGCCAAGTTTGTGTTCTAAACCAAACAAACAAAAACAATAAAAAAAAAACATAACAAATAACCAAAAGGGGAAAAAAAAAGAAAAGAAAATGACTTTTTGATGATTCACCCAAAATGACTAAAACTATTTTTAGTTAAACTACCTACAGCTTTTGAAGAGGAACTTTTGTGCAAAGCTTGTTATTAAATTTTAAAATCAGACATCGAAGGACAAAACTACAAAGCTTCAACTTTACAAAGAGTCCACCAAATTTGTTTGCAGTTTGAGCATCTGGCATTTTAGGGAAAAAAGGTTGGATACTCAAAAAAATAAGTAAATACTGTAGCCTCCTCTACCCTACTGTAGGTTATATCATTATTATTATTAGCACTGATACTCGATCCAGCAAAAATGTGTACAGTGCACGTTTTGGATGGAACAAGATATTATGGCACAAGACTTTTATTTGCATTAGTTCAGATTGTCTTGAAAAGCTGTTCAAGCACCACAATGACAGAATGGCTAAATGAATGACAAACTGTATGTAGCCCGGATAGAATTAATGTGCATTCAAAAGAATGTTACATAGTTACACATAAATGTATAGCCTAATTCATTTTATTTTATTTTATTATTAATTAAAATGTAGTTAATATTCAGAGTTAAAACATATTTACAGAAAAAAAGGTTAAAATGTGCAATGCGTAATAATATTTTATTTACAATGCAGTATATGTGGTATAAATGTTTTTTCCTATTTTCTGTGTAGTCTGTGAAAGTATCGCGAGGTATCGTGAGAGGGAGAGATCCAGGAGGATCCGGTTAGATCCAGTCAGAGGCCAGAGGAAAGAACATGAGATAAAAAGTTATCTCGGTTTTTGCTACGTTTTCTTTTGTAAAACAAAGATTTGTGCCGTGGTTTATTTTTACGAGAATCTACCGTAAGTTAGTGAGTGATTTGTGTTTTCAACGCAAAACTTCGAGACTGTGTTCGTCGCTTATTACGGAGTCATTGAGTTTGGAAAAACAACAACCTCGCTAAAATGAATGTAAGTTTTGTTTTCGCCAACACCGCGGGACCACGAGGCTTGCAGATCGTTACCGGACTGGACAACGAGCAGACGGATCCCAGATAGCACTCTGAGCGCCTGCGTTGTTTATAGTACCTCTGGCTACGTTGGAGACAAAATTGAGACCTGCTGGAGACATTTCGGAGCAGACGTGGATCATGCACCTGCAGGACCACTGGAGCTGCGTTCTTTCCCGGTGCCCGGAGCTGCTTTGTCGGAGGAGACGAGGACCTCGCGGGACTGGACCAGACGGATCGGTTGGGATTAATACTTGTACACCATGTACTGTTTTGTATTTTATTTTGCTCCCTGATTGAAGTGACCTGGAGTTTTTGGTCACCACGTTCACAAGCATCAATACAGGCCTGCAATGTAGGGTGTATTTAGATGCCAGCTTTAGGACTAATAAGCAAGTGTTCTGTAGTACACTGTAAAAAAGTGTTGCTTTCTGTGCTGCGGAGCTTACAGTACAGTTTGTGAAATCTTAAAAAGAAACAACTTGCACTTTTATTTATTTTATTCTATTTTCGTTATTAAAGGGAGAACTATTATTTTTCTAAAACTTTACCTTGTATCTGGTGTTAATTTAGCTTGTAGGCTTAGCAAGATTCTCTTTGACCCAAAAGTATTATAAAGTAGATTAGGGTTGTAACCTTTCAGTACGAGAGTACACTGTAAAAAACCCAGAGCCCACTGTAGTAAGTCTGAGTACACAAGGGCTACATACGGCGCTCCATAGTACTCACGAAAAAATAAATATTTATCTCGTAATTACGAGATAACTTTCTCGTAATTACGAGATAATTTTCTCGTAATTACGAGATAATTTAAATGGCTTTTCCCACATTCTGTATACCCACACGCTTCGTATAGGCTAAGCTAGTGACTTTATCAACAACGAGTAGTCTTTTCTGTGCTAGCTTGATGTTTCTAAATAGCTAGATGTACTTGTGGATTCCGTTGAGTTAAATTAAGTGCCTGTGGTCTTCACTGCAATGTTTAAGGTCTACAAAAAGTATGAAACTAGTTGTTAAACGTAACGTATATGTCTGTGGACTCCTGCTACAGTTAGCAGGCTATAAAGACGGCCAGTGTGTGGAGCTGTTCACCCACCAGAAAGAAGCTAGCGGTAATCGGCAGGTTTTTTAAATAAAACTCGATCTTCTTGACTGTTGGCAGTTATCTCACACATCCTTAGAAATGAGCGGCAGTTTTTCTGTGGCTCCAGCGTCTGGTTTTCAATTTATTTGGTCATAAAGGAGAGAAGTGCTGCACATTTGCTACACTTCGCCATCATTTGACTTGCAACATACGGGCATTTTTGCAGTACCCGCCCACTCTGGGTGATCCATGCGGAAGTGTAGCAAATGTGCAGCACTTCTCTCCTTTTTGGCCAAATAAATTGAAAACCAGACGCTGGAGCCACAGAAAAACTGCCGCACATTTCTAAGGATGTGTGAGATTAACTGCCAACAGTGGAAGGATTGTGTTTTATTAAAAAAACTCTTTCTGGTGGGTGAACAGCTTCACACACTGGCCGTCTTTATAATAGCCTGCTAACTGTAGCGTGAGTCCACAGACATATACGTTACGTTAAACAGCTAGTTTCATACTTTTTGTAGACCATAAACATTGCAGTGAAGACCACAGGCACTTAATTTAACATAACGAAATCCACAAGTACATCTTAGCTATTTAGAAACTCAAGCTAGCACAGAAAAGACTACTCGTTGTGGATAAAGTCACTAGCTTAGCCTATACGAAGCGTATACAGAATGTGGGAAAAGCCATTTAAATTATCAAGAAAACTATCTCGTAATTACGAGAAAGTTATCTCGTAATTACGAAATAAATATTTATTTTTTTCGTGAGTACTATGGAGCGCCGTAGCTACATGTATTACTGTATACTATGATCTTGTCTCATTCTAGTGGACTCAATCTAGTTACTTGCCTCGTCCTGTGGGATTGTGTCATGTCGTACTAGTGTGAATTTTTCATTGCGAACCTGATGATTTCCAGACAGGCCACACAGGTCAGATCAAATTAAAAAATCTGTGTGTCAAGAGCAAACCTCAAGAAGTTCATCAATATTTTATCACTACAATGTGTTGGGTAGACTCAATTACATTACCTAGGTGCACATGGCTTTTCTTTTTATTTCTTTTGAAGAGTAATATGCATTGGTGGTTTTTGGTTACCGGCACACACAAAAATCAATCACTGATTTAATATATTGCTTGGGTTTATGGGGCTTGACTGACAGATTAATTATCCAATATGCAGAATCAATGAGTAAAAAAAAAAAGCTATTTTAGTGAATGTTGATTTTGTTCTAAATGTCAGACAACCAATGTCTACCAGCAATGTCTATTTGAGACACTGAGCAGGCCCACTCTTAGTATTGCGGAAGTGTGGGTTCTGAATCCAAGGCAATCTGTTCAATAGGTTGTAAAATATTTGTTGGTATAAAATCTTTACTGTTAATATTTTGAAAGAAAATTGGAAACTTATTTCACACTTTCTTTGGCCTTCACTGTGAATAACTGCAACTTTATAAAAGATGAACCTGTAGTTTTCTATTTATGATTTCTTTTTTCCCCCAACTACAAAAACCCAGAACACACTTCCACGTCAATGACAATCTATTCTGCAGTGATGCTACACATTTTAACAAAACAAACAAAGTCTGCTCTGGTGCTGGCAGATCACTGAAATAGTGGGCCTGTTTCATTCCTCCCACAATCATCTCCTCTGACAGCCCTTTCACACCATCTTTGAAGATCATCAGCCGTGACAGCAGTAATTTGGTCTGCCCCACACATCTACTTCTGCACCGCAAAACTTCAGGAACCCATCTCAACTTATTTTCACTGATTCCTCTGTGGAGCTCAACAAAGCTGATGCTGCCAATGACCCATGACATCAAAAAGACATCTTACTTCCACTTCACAACTATGTAAGCTCTATTTTCAAGGGATTAGTTTGACCTCAGCAGCTCAGGTAAAATTAATAATTACAGATATCTGAGTTTCTAGACTCGTGTGAATCATCTGTGTCTGTAAAAATGTCTGAAGTTTTTCCCAGATTTTGCTCAACGCCCAAAACTAAAATGTAATGTCCCATTGTAATTCTAGTCTTGTGCGAATGTGTATGTTTTAGTCAATGATTTGTCACGGATCATTCACATCCGTTTTTTTTTTTTTGCATTTAAAATTGCCTAAAAGTTGTTTAGCGAAGATTTGAAGGTGCTTTATCAGTGTAATGAACTCAAAGAGACTACCAATCACATACACTACAGCTACAGCCCGTAAATTACGCAAAAGCAAACCTAAAATTAAATGACTTACATTACTTATCCCATCTGAAAGCACAGAAAAACTCTTTGTGAAGTAATTGTCATAGTATTGTTGACCCCCTTTTGGTAAAACTAATCTTATGTAAATAAAATTTTATTCAGCGTGTGCTTGACATATGTGATTAGCAGTTCTAGTGGGCAGTAAATAATTCAAAAATCACTAAATAGGTATTATTTGACAAAGATTAGAGAGTTGTGTTGTAAAATTTATCTCCCACAATTTGATGCACGCAAGCGGATACTACTCACTTGCATTTGCATCTTTTAATAAGAGTTGTCATTTGGAGTCTAATAAATCATGGCATGGGGCAAAAGTAATATAAAAATTCTCCTTTCTAATTTCTGCGAGGTTGACAGGAGCATGGATTCTCCTGAGCTCTGGACCTGGAGAAGGCTTAAATTAGGGCTTTTCTCAGGGTCAGTGTTGTCCTTGGCTGTGTGGACCCCTCGGCTCTGCTAATGAGCCCACCTCTTGTCCTGTCATCCATCTTCCAGGGACAGTGTGATGGAGCTGGCTAACACACTCCTGCACCTCGCTGCCCCTTAAAAACCATCAAAGGTCAAACTACTCTAGAAATGAGACAAAAGACATGTATTTCTCAAGTTTCTTTCTGGGTGATTAGAATGGTCAGATTGTCAAGTTTTGGAAATATAAAACAGAGCAGGTACTGATTATAATTTACTTTCTGAAAGTGAGTAATAAAGAGGTGAAGACGAGAAATTTGTGCTAAATTACATAAAACAAGACCCCCAGACATGTTTATTACGTAAAAACCAAGTAAAATATCCTTAATTATGAAAAGCTTATGAGTCTTAATAGATTTAAGAATCTGTGGTGTGATGTAAAATTAAATTAAATATACAATTCTTTTGCCTTCTGTTGGTGGCAGTGGGTCGGCGCATGGTGGGCTCTTCCAATGATGAAAGCAAACATTTTGGCTCTTGGCATCTGATGAGTTAGCCAGTGCAACCAGCTAATATATACTGTATCTATTTTGTTTTTTGTTCATGTCAAATCTATACCTCTTATACAGTGTAGAATTTCCATTTTTCCATTATCCAATCCAGAATTTCTCCATTAGAGGTGATAAATACAAATGTTCAGCAAATAGTAAAAGAAAAAAGCAGCACAAATAGAAGCAGAGGAAGCCCACATACTAAAGGCAATGACATCATGCGGCTAAACGAGACAACTGCACAGCTAAATTCAAGCACAGGATGAGAAAACTTTCATTTGTGTGTTATCAAAGCTGGTAGGACAGTGATTTGTCTTTCCAAATGGACAAGATCAAGTGTATGATGTGTACATGATGCAGTGTCTCTCACCGTGACACAGCTGTGACAGCCTTGAGAAGATATGCTGAGGGAGCAGAGCTGCCATGATAAATGAGTCTGCTCTGTTGCTGACAGCTGCATAGCACTTGTTTATTTTTATAAGCAAACAAAGCTCATGTAATTAAGTACAAGTAACTTAATATTGTTTGTTAAAATTATTATTCATGTTTACAGTTAGTTTATGTGCTTTTCAAAGTGTGAAAGGCCTGTGTTGGAGAAAACACTTGTATGTATTCTTCAAAACCCCAAATGCAGGTTACTGGGATTAAAACTTTTTTATGTTTTCTATTACTTGGTTCTTTGTTTGTAATGCAATAATGATTTATAAGATAAGGGAACCTTCAGAAATCAAACATGAAAAAATTTTTTTTTTACTATTCAATAATGTGACAACTTGAACCCTAAAGTGTGTCCTTTTTGAGTCTGTAAATGTGTTGTATGCTCAGATAATGTAAATTAGACTTATTTAGAATAAAGAATAAACTGGATACATGACTGTATTAAAAAGTTGGTTACAGTAGAGCCAGTGTGACTTCTTTCTATGGCAGAGAAGGTGTGCTCATTTCTTTCTATTATTAACACAGGAGTTTGATTCAAGAGCACCCCCCGGGTATTTCTACATGTGTATGTTATGTGGACAGCACAGTGTATGGCCTGCGCACAGCACCATGTCCAGGGGCACTTACTATGGGAGGAGCGAGTCCCAGATCTCTTCATCATCCACTGCCTCTGAGACGTGTGCGTAATAGGCTTTCTCAGACCTGCCTTCAACAGTCTTCACTGTAAAACTACAAACAGAATTAGGCGATGGTGAGCTGGAGAACATGCCTCGTTCAATTCCCTGCAGATCCTGTGCCCTTTTCACGAGAACACGACAGGCCGGCCTGACACACCTAAGCTTCCTGCACCGCCGATGGAATATTGTAGGTGCAAATATTCACAGAGACACAGCACAAGAGAGAAGATTGTTTGCCTGCTCTCAACATTGTTTGCCATTTGTAAATTCCAAACTGACACAACAGGTCAGGCCAAATTGACAAAGTGTCGAGAAAACAAGCTTGCCTAAAAAATTACTCACTCGGTCATTCAGCAAGAACCTCAGGAGCAAGAGGAAAGGCTAATTATTTATTTGGCTCTATTTATTTAACCAATATTCAGTTATTACTATTAGTTACAAATCTGCTTTAAACATGTGTACAATATATGCATTATCTCCTTCATGTAGGCTACTTGGTAAGATGACTGGCATGTTAAGAAACAAAGAAAAATCAAAAATGTTTCCTTCTATAATTACTGGTTTAGGTAATACAGTATATTGTGGGTTTGTTTTGCACACAGAAGGCTTGTGGCTGTGCAAACATGCAACAAGAAAAAACACTGTTTGTGACTGGTAAAAATGCGCTGGTTATGTGCTGGTCAATATAGCAAAACTTAATAGTTTTTACAACTGCATCTTAGTTCTCATTAAAAAATAAGTAAGCATAGTCTTTAGTGCAAATTCATGAATGTAAACAAGAGAGATATTGATTCATTGCCGGTTACTAAAATAAACTTTAATCAAAGCACAAAAACCAGTAGTGATTGTGAACTTGTTAATTAAATGAGACAATTTTTGAAGTGCTTAATGTTGAACTATTACTTAAGTGATCATCATTTTACATCGACATTTTACATTGCACTATTGATCTTAACTGTTGTAAAAAAAAAAAAAAAAAAATTTAGTTTTCTTTCTGTTCAAACCTTTAGAAATTATAAGTCCCGCCTATTTTACCACAGCAAGAAGAGAATTACGGGTATACATTTCAGAAAACTCTTTGTGACATTTTAGAATCCCACTTCAGCAGTAACGCTATCCTTGCAGCTCTCTTGTGTATACACCATCAAATCGAATGCAAAAAATATTATGTATTTATTTATGTTCTATTTTTGGATCTTTAGCATTGAAATAAGACAGCAAAACACATCCACACACCTTTTACACTGCCAAAAAAGCAAAGTGCCAAGGTTTCTCAAGAGAGCTGGTGTGTCGTGAGCCGACACATGCTTTAAATGTCCCGAAAATAAAATTGTAACATCATGGAGACTTACAAAGACATTTAACGACTTAAAAATGCTGCTGTTTTCATTCACACCTATACTCATAAAACTTAAGACTTATAAGCCCTTGAGTACAAATTGCATTTTATTCATTAATAGGTTTCAAGTAATGGTTCCAATCATGCAATGTTCTGTTTTCTAATGTGAAAACAAGTTATTTTCAAGCCAAAATATTGACCTTAGTCCTAATACTGATTCACGCTTATTTAAGTTGATTTTGCATAGCATATCGCTTTTAAGACCACTAAGCTGAACAGTGACATTTTCAAAAGAATGAATCTCATTTCCATTGTTGTTTAATCAATTACAGCATCTGTCCAAGATACCAGCCTGGACCAGCACACAGAAGACATCCATACAGTATATTGACTGCTACTATAGCACTTGATTGACGGTGCAGACGACCTCACCTTCCCAATCCTGACAAGACTGTGAAGCAGACATCAGCTGTAATCACTTGTATCTAGTGGTAATGATAATGATGCCTCACGATAGCTGGACCTGGACATCAATACATCATCTTGTCCAATAATAAACCACAATGACCTTTCTCCTGTCCACTGTTGCATCAGGGCTTGTGTAAGGTCAATGCAAAATCAATACTCAGACAGATTAGCACATGCTCCAAGATCCCGAATGCTGAAGTCTATGAAAAAGAAACAGATTACAGTGTTCAATTTAGTTTCACTCTTGTTTTGTCTGACTTTAGTACATCTCTGAGTTATCATCATAAGTCATTGCGGACAGGGTTCTTGAACTTCACTTAAGTCCTCATCTGTTATAAATTACCCAGGTCAAAGTTCACTTGTAGAGTGAATCAGAGTGGAGAGTGGAGTGAAGGCAGTTACGCACAGAATCCACTTGAACTTGCTAGACATAAATAATGCATTGCCATGTTGGATTCTTTGATTGAGTGTGGCAATTCACTCTCAATTCCATCCAACCCAGACTTCTTCTCGGTTGTCATAACTGCAGGAGCCATGTCAACAAGAGAAAAGCTGGTTTTGTTCTCGAGTGTGGACTGAGAGAACAAATTCAATACTGGTAGGCTATTCAAACAGGGGATCTTTCCAATGTTTTTTGAAGCTGAAGACATCTACCTCAAAGTTAATCAAAATATTTAGTAAAGTTACTCATACTCATTAATTTCAGGTATAATTATCCCTCATGATGTCACCATGGGAAATCAGTGGAATGTTATTTTTAATTAAGTGGGTAATTTTTAGAAACAGCAGTCGTTCTGAGGGAGAAATTGATTAGGCAGAACAATGGGACATAATACTGGTTATAAGCGTACAGGTAGTTCTAAGAATTACTTCACATGTCATGCTCTTAAGATTCTTAAAATATGGCCCTGAGATATGTTTTTCTTGCTCTTCAGGTTTCAGAAAGTTTCTAGTTTTTCAAATGATAAAAATCTATCTTTTATAAAAAACAATATAGTCTCTCATTTCTTAAAGTTTGCTTGGAAAATGTGCAAAACTTCTGCTTATACTAGAGAAAACTGCAGCTAATTCATAACGTGTTTGTAAGCAGCACAATTCATTCTTAACTTACAGCCAGCATGTCACTCATACATTTATTTACATAAAAATTATTTTGTATTTTATAAGAAATACGAAAAAAAGCAAGTCATGTCACGTTTACCCTTAGTCTATGGAAGATATGGATTCTAACCACACAGTTTTTCTGCAGATCCTTTGAGTTTTCTGTGTGTTGGAGCGTCTGTGGCAGAGCTCCAAATCTCGCTTTGAAACAATATCTTTCATTTTGGCAATGTTTATTCAGATGGCAAAATACTCAGATTCAGACCCCTTGGACTCTCTCAGACTCCTGGTTAGCTGTTAGTTGTTGTCAATGAATTTTCAAAAAGCTCTGCAAAAAATAAACTTGTTTTGGTGTTATTCTTGGAAAAACTAGAGATTGAGAAAATCTTGAAAATGACAAATGCAAACTAATTTTACTCAAATAGATACTTTGACAACATATCTGTTCTTAGCTATTAAAAAGCACAGGACAACAAATGCACAATATGACGGTTAAACAGCAGATTCTACCACAGAAGTCGAACCTGCTTTTGCTCAATTTTATATAGCAAAGGTCTTCTAGAATGTCATTTCCAGTCAGTATTCACAGTGGGCTTGAGTCCGGTCTGCAGGAGTATGAAGTGAGGGCATCCATCAGCTGGACTTGAGCAGGTGAGGATTGAGATTTATCAAGCTGTCTGGAGATGTGTGTTTATCCACTGCACTTCGTAGCTTTGCCCACACTTTCATTTCTTCACTGTCACCAGATCTGTGCTTTGAGTTTTCTCATCACAAATATGTAATTTGCTTATTTTTTCATTATTCAACAGCAGGTGTATCCAATAAAATATTTACAATGGCACATCTAAAAGGACACTGTGCATTTTTTCTGGTTGAAGATGGCTACCTGCAGTGTTCCACAATATGGCATAAAATGTATTTATTTCACGGAAGACAAAAGGAGGCACAATCAAGCCAATTCACAAGTCAGAGTTGTGGAGAGGCAAGTTTCCTCACAGAATACGTTTTGTTGATTTTTGCTTTTATTATCTGCACCAAAGTCACTCTCAGATAGATGCCAAAGGTTAGATTATTTAAGACAAAAATATAATAACTTCATCAAAACAAGCAGGTAGTCAACATGAAACCCAGGTGAAAGGCGTTATTTTAAAAGCCGTTTTCTCCTACTCATACAGCGTTTCCACTGCATTCATTTGCACGTAGGGGCACGCCAGCATCCTAGCCGTCACTATAAAATGTTTCATTTAAGATTGAGCTGCGAGAAATTGTTATGTGTACAAAACTGCAGCTTCATAAAAACATAAATGGAGTCTTTTTTGTTCATTGGACAAGTTGCGCTTTCTCTCACTCTGCGCTGCTCTGCCTCCTGGAACCAGGAGGAAAAGCTAAATACTTTCAGTATTTCTGCTGGCCTCAAAGGCTTGGCGTGGCGCGTGGTGCGTGCTTTTCTAAGCTTTTTTAAAAAAAATTATTTAAACCAACATTTAAAAATTGTTCTGTTTTTTTTTAATTTAATGGTATACTACGCTTATGTGGGTCTGTCCCTTCAACATCAGTAAGTTGGAGCAAGTGCAGTTCTACCATGTCCTCGCTAACAACAGCAACATGAGTCTCGACAAAGCAAACCACAGACTAAAGTGTTTATAAGGAGCGCTATCGTTCATCTCATCTCTGTCTCATCATTGTTTCACTGCAGCTAAGCAAACTGCTCAGATGCAGGGCAGTTCAATTTTAAAGGGAAGGTTCTTTGCTGTGGCGTCCAGAATGCAGCGGAAACACTGACCTTTGTCCATGGTTTGCTTTGTCAAGACTCGTGTTGCTGTTGTTAGCGAGAGCTAGCTAAAACTGCACTAGCTCCAACTTATCAGTGTTAAAGGCGGAAAGGGAAATAATTTCTGACATTGCTTGATATATAAATGTGCTACATAACAAATGCTTGGGATATTTAAACTCTCGCGCTATATTACTTTGATATGGACTATCAAATTTGCGCAGCGAAAGGATAATATTGTGAATGTACTTTTTTACTTGGATTGCGATTGTTAATCAAATGGCCATACACTGTTTGGGTTTAATGTTTTGTCTTTTTCAACTCATCAAAACACACACAATATGTACAAATGTCAAACACAATATGGTAAAACCAGCCAAATTTAATTCTGTGGTTCAGTCTACCTCACTCACTCCACTCCTAGAGCCAAAAACTAAATCTTCTGACCTAGCCCAGTCACATCTATGACTTAAGTTGTTTAGGCATTGTTCCTGCTTACTCTAAAAAGAACTGTAATATTAGCTAGCGCAACATACATGCTACAAACACCCACCTGAAAAGACAAACAATTCATCTTTACCATTAATTATTTTACGTATTATCATTATAAATAAAAAATGTACCGACATGCAACAAAAATTGTAAGATTATGATTAATGATGGAAAGACCAATCAATGATCGATCTGTTTGGTCCCAAAACTAGTTAAAAATGTTTTTACATGTATCTTGAATAGTTAAATATTCATATATCACTAAGGCTAAATAGGGAAATGCTGATTTCTGATTATAAATGCCACAGTAACATATTTGCCTCTCAATCTCTCAATGAAGAAGGTCGAGAGCGATAGAGTGAGAGTGTGGGAGAGAGAGATGATTGGCTTATTGACTATATGTTTGAGTAATTACCCATGGTGCAACAGTAGGCTTCTATTCCCATAACAACTGGGGATATTTGAGGTTGAGGAAACAGCTTAATGACGCACTCATCTCTTCTTTCTCAACAGGAATCACATCTCCTGCAAAGAGCGCACTACTGGACACTTAAAGGAGCTCTACTCATTTGTTCATAATGTATAGAGATTCTTTTTCCTTTTCTGTTAAGATCTATTTAAAAACAGCTCTTATAAGGGTTTACCGGCAATTGACATTCATATTATTTATCAATGTTAATTACCCTGAAATGCTGTGACTATCTGTATTTCTTAGACTGTTCCTTTATTCAAATTAAAAAAAAAACATCTTGAAATAAATATAAAACATGCAGCTCTTGGGACATTTGTGTGCTTCTTGCATCGAATTCTTAAGTGTGGTATGTCCTTGAGCCGGAAGGTGGCACAGATTGTTGCCGGTGTTATTATGATGGCAAAACTCACCACTGGCCTCTGAAAATTGTGACAGGTGCTTGTATTTCACATTTTTGGAAATAATTATAATGCTAGGAAAGTATAGTGCTAGGAAAGTAAGCTTGCATTGCAGCAAACGGTTTACAGTATACTTTTTGCTACATGTGGGTGGCAATAGAAATCAGTGGTAATCTGCAAAAAAAAAAAAAAAAAATTTAGCCTGTATTTAGTAGAGCCCGATCGATATATTGGTTGGCCGATATTTTAGGCCGATATGATTACTTACATTCTTATTGGTTATCGGCCAAAATATCGCCAATATTTTCGCCGATATTTATGGCATGTTGTACCTCATTTTTAAAGCTTAGATCTTCCAGAATACAACCATTCCATTCAATCACCAATCAAATAATTATTACATTTATTTGTGGAGGTGTTTAATTGTCGGACTGCACCTGAATGCAGCACCAGGCACTCTGAGGCAGCGCTGGATTTAAACGCTTTCAACTCCGCTACTAACTCAAGAAAAGGAAATAACTTCTTCATAGATGGCGCCCGCTGCCCGCAACAACAAAAATAATTTTCATTTTATCAAAGTGTCAGTGTGGAGAAAAGGGACAATCCTCGTCAGAAAGGATACACTGCTGCTGTCAACAACAACAACACGAAGTTGGCTTTTCGTTTGGAGACTTGGGATCTAAGAAGAGGTTATCTGGGCGGTGAGTTTTTAAAACATGTTCACTTTACCTTTAAATGTAACGTTAACCTGTTTCTCACTGTAGCGGTTAGCTCCTGGTGCTACAACAATAACACTGCCTCAGCTCGTTCTTTCTGTGACTGTAAAGTGTTGTGTTTGTGTTGATGATACTGGAGGTACATTGACATGTAAATTAGTCATGAAAAGAGGTGTTAATGGTCGGCATTTACGCATATTAATTACGGCGAAGTCGTGCATATTAATGAGGCTAACTGCACCTTTAGCATCTTGAATTCACTTCAGTAGTACAGGACTACCAAAAATAATGTGATACAAACAAGTTTCAAGCCTTTAAAGTCACTCATAAGAGGAGAAGTAAGACTAAATGTTCCATAAATAAACCCAAATTAAAATCACTCATACAGTCATACAAAGATTTTTTTAACATCTGCTCCTAATAAAAAAGTATTTTTCTATTTCTTATTATATCTGCTGTCATATTGGTTATCGGCACCCGCAGCCTCCTCTATATCGGAATCGGTTCCCCAAAAAGCCATATCGGTCGGGCCCTAGTATTTAGTCTCCAACTTACACTATGAACCTTTAAAAATATGAAGTAATATATAAACTAATATATTCTGAGACTGGGAATATAGACTGATATATCGGTCGGCCTTAATTTTGGCCAATATTTGATCAGGAACTTGTTTGGGCGCCATTAGCCATAACAGTCTCAGCTCAAAGCTAGTTTTGGGGAGAAACAGTAAGACTTGTTTTATCTCTCTCCATTTCTAAGTCTGCAGCTTTGATTTGATCATTAGCATGTCTTTAAAGGGGACCTATTATGTGAAATTCACTTTTCTAAGTTTTTAACCTTGTTATGATGGCCTTCCTTCCTCATTAGTTTACTAAAAGTTATATTTGAATTGATTCATTCATGTTTGAGTAATCTTGTATTGTTCTTCAGCTGCAGCTCAAGTGCTCAGAAATCCCCGTTCTCACCTACCACCTATCCCCTCCCACTTTCCTGTATTTACTTGGTAGATTTCAAAAGATTAATACTCCAAGTGAAGCTTATATGGTTCAATAGTGTCCCAAATTCACTTTCCAACAATAAAAAATGTTTTTAAAAATCTGTTGCTTTTTACAGTTACATTTCAAACTGAAGAGCTTATCAGATCTGCAGTTTTGAACAGGAAGTCAGTAGAGCTGTTCCTTTTTTTAAGTTGTTTTAGATCAACTTTGTGTTTTACAATGAACAAAAGGTAAATTACTGATCTGTGCATGTTCTAGATTCTTACTAAATATATTAAAAAAACACAATAGCTCCCCTTTAAGTAAAGTTCTATTCTTGTTCTATGACTTTGGCTGAAGCAGAACTGAACTCTTGAACTGTAATTTAGAGAAAGCTCATTGCTGCATTAGCACATCACTGTATATGTGATGACACAAACATTTTGTGTCATGGTATGTTAAAAAGGAGCACTTGAATTCCTCTTTAAAAATGTAATGTGATGTGCAAAAACACGTTTTATTTATTAAACTATGAGACAAAATAAGAAAATCGGCCTAAAAAATCAGATTTGAAATCAATCATTTGGCATCGGCCAACAAAATTTTAGAAATCGGTATCAGCCAAAGAAAAACCCATATCGGTCGATCTCTAGTTTTAATTCACTTTTTGAAAGTGATGACATAGTTAACCACCAAACTCTGTCAGTTCAATTCCTGTTCTGCAGTGCATACAGGACAACAAAATATCATAGAAAAGCATAATTGGATTCAAATGAATACTTAATTGTCATTACAGTTTTGTTTTTATTTCCATTAGTGACAAATGTATTCTGTCTTTATATTTGGCATGAATAGTCCACAAACATAGATATATCACTTCATTTGTGCTTCATTCAAAACAACAGTTTTTTATTTGCCGTCATAATTGAGTTCAGAAGAGTGCACTTAGATTCGCATGTAATGTTTTCAGTGTTTAGTCATCCCTCAGGCGACATCCGCATTGCCAAGTGTATTTGTGTTTACCACTCTGCCAGCTGCGCTACAGCATCAGCTGGAGCTCTCCCAGAGTTTTAAGTCTGCTCAGATTATTTGAAGAAATTAAAAAACAGATACTGTATTATGCAGTTATATTTAGCCTCCATGTGCAATATATTTTAAGAGCACATCTGCAAACAGAGCGATTAGTAAACATTTTGGACTGTGTAATCTTTTTCCTTTGAGGTGTTTGCTTTGTTACCAGTGGGAAAGAACAACCATTTCATTTGCATCTAACCGTTCTGCATTTCATTTAGCTGAGAAGAGACTAAAAGTAGGGCAAAATAAGCATTTGATGACAAAATGTAAAAACAATTACTGTGGGGTGTCAAGTTAGGAAATAAAGGACACAAAGTTAAAGAAAAGTAGAAACTCAATATTCAATTAAAAATAACTGCAAGACCAAGTGTAAACCAAAACTCTTAGAGCCATTTAAATATAATTCAGTGACGCAAAACACAACTATGAAACAATATACTATTTATAAGAATATGTAAGTTGTGTAGGATACAAAAGTAATTTAAACTTTTAAAATGTAATTATGAGATGATTATGTGGATTTTTATTATTATACAAGTATTATCTGTTGTAAAGATGTCCATTCATGTTGTGTGTGTAATTTTATTCTAAATGAATGAGTGGAGAGAGAAAGACAAACCGAGTGTGCAGAAAAAAAAGATGACCATGAAAATATGAAAAAGGTTGAACTGCATTCATGCTCCACAATTCTCTTGTGTGTGGATGCTGGCCTATACTGTATACACTGTATATTTCATGCCATCATCTACAATTAATATCAGTGAAGGTTTTATGTTTTATGCAAAATCTTAAATCTTATACAGTGGTCCCTCATTTATCGCGGGGGTTAGGTTCCAAAAATAACCCGTGAAAGGCGAAACCTGCGAAGTAGCGATCTTCATTTTTTTTACCAATAATTTCAATTGATAACCTGTCTGGTTATGATGTTTAGTGTCTTTTGTACACATGATTCACCGCGAGGTACAAGAGCGCGAGTTGTTTTGACACGTTACCCGTGCCGCTGCGCTCCACAGCCAACCGCGGTGCCACGGATGGCACGGACTCCGGAGCCCAGAGCCACGAAACACAGCCGAACTCTAGCGAAGTCAAACATGCTCCATAAACACATCGTAACTACACAAATGACGTTCCAGCGTGAACAGGGACTGCAGATGGAAATTAGCTCTTAGAGCTATAGTCTGGTACAAAGCATCTCTTCAATATTTTTTGAGTAATGCTCCCGTGCATGGTCCCTGTCAAATAAACTAAATAAACTAAACTAAACTAAACAACTTCATCATTGTAAACTACGAGCTCAAAGAGTCAAATCCTCACCTGGAGAAACGTCCGAGCATCAGGTCAGCTTCCCCTGCATGATGCAAACTGTCTAAAGTTTTCTAAAAGAGCTTCTGTGCTGTTGTCTGTGAATGCTGCGATGTGATACGGTCCCCAAACAGTGGGTTTGAGAGAAAAGCACGCTTACAGCGCACGTCTATAGGACCGTGAACTGTAAAAAAAAAAAAAGCTAAATTGCACAAAAAAATCTGCGAAACAATGAAGCCACGAAGGGTGAACCGCGATAGAACGAGGGACCACTGTACCAATAATGCATATATAAAATAAAAATCTGGGAGCTTAAATTCTGAACTACCAATTTAAAAAATGGCAAGGTTCATACACATGCTTGAAATAAAAGTTTTGAAGGAAGTAATCCTATTCTTATTCATGCTTTCCTTTCAAAGCCCTGGAGACTTATTTGTCACAGTTGTTAACAGTTTTTTATACAAAAAAAAAATCTGTCTTGTGGCCTTGCATCTTGTCAACTTTGGTCTTTTAAATAAATGACTCACAGTGAATTGACGCTTACTCATCCAGAGGTGCAATCTTACCAGTGAAAGCCTCTTCAGATGAAATGCACAAAAGCTGACGTTATGCCCTTTCTAACTCAAATTGACTACTTTGCTTGACTTAATGCTCCGTCTTATGATTTAGACAAAAGTATGTCTGCTTCGTGTTCAGAATTCTGTCAATATAAAGGACACTTTTAGAGCTTTTTCCAGTTAGACTGTATGGAATCAGTATTTTGCATTCTGACCTAAATCACAAAATTTGTCCAACATAGAAAAGCTTCGTAGCTGTCATCTAGACAGTGTTTTCAAATATTGAGACGCTTCGACTCTCTTCTGACAGTCGTCTTGTCTCGATCTTCGAAAATGCTGTCCAAGTAATAGCTTTGAAGTCTTTGTGTGGTGGACTACTCCTGGACCGATGACGGATTATGCCAAAATTGTAACTTTTTTCTAAAACAGAAGCAGATTTATTAACTTCCTTTTACAGTGACATTTCATTACAACAAGCAGCAGATTGTCATTTACATGCTATAAGAATTTTTATTTTTTATTATTTTTTTTGTATGTGACATTACATGTGCCTTAGGAATAATTTGAAACATCCATACAGCCATGTGAAAACAGGACTTTATTAGGCACAGGAGCCTCCTTGTTGAAAAAAAAAAAAAAAACAGAATTACTCAGACCTGCAACAATCAATCAAAATATAACTTTGACGAAACTAATGATGAGGAAACACTGTTGGAGCAAGATTAAAAGCTCATAAATGTTGATTTTGCATAATATGTCCTCTTTAACTTTAAAATCTGAAATCTATAGGTGAAAATTTAAGATGAGCATTGGACAGTTGAGGAGAACTCTCAGGGTTTCCTTTGATCTGGTAACTGGACTCTGTGACATAAATCTATATGTTAAGGTCTTTTACAATTGAAGCACAAAAATGTCAGTCTCTTATCTTCTCTGCTGGGCTCTCACAGCACAATCTCCATCTGCCAATCAAAGTGGCACTGTTCCCCATCTGTGAAAATGGTTTACTTCCTCCTCTGCACTTGGGAGTTCTGATAGTATAAATTATAGGCCACTAACGGGACAGTTTTGTTTTTTACATCAATATTAAATAGAGTTGACAACAAACAGCAAATGCAAATATGAATAAATCCAGAATCACAACATAAGACATTGGGACGGGTAAGCAGTCACATCCTATCATAATCACAACAAAAATATGTATGAAAAAGACAATAGGTTTTAAAGTTGCATTGTATTTAAACTTTTTTTTTTCTCCTAAATCTCAATTTTGATTTGTCTGACAAAGCACTGAATAAGATGGCTGGATCAGGAACAGTAATTTAGCAATTGTTGAAGGACAAGGGACAATTATACCGACATGCCTCTTTGTGTAACATGGAGGATGAAGGGATAAGTCTGGTGTGTCTATCTCTGTTTCAAAAAGCGTTTCACAGGTGGCTCAGTGCTTTGAGCAGACGTCCTCTGAGAGAATCCGTTCATGTGCAAGGTCAGTGTTATTTTTCCGGTCAATATTACACCAGAGGAAATGGAGAAATTGTTTCCTCTCCATGCTGCTGTCGAGCTTTCAGATCATAAAGGAGATGCTGCCCCATGTTTGAGTCAGGAGAGTGATTCCAAATATATGTGTATCGTTATACCTGAAATGTTACACAGCTTGGCATTAAACGTATGTATCTCCATGGAGTTAAGCAGGTAACAGTGCCTGGTCAAGTTGCAGGTAATAATTGTGCTTGCTTCCAAAAAAATGCTACAAGGCTCGGGATTTTTGACATCATCACACATCAGTAGATTTTTTTTTTTTTTTTTTTTTTTTTTTTTTTTTTTTTTTTTTTTTTTTTTTTTTTTTTTTTTTTTTTTTTTTTTTTTTTTTTTTTTTTTTTTTTTTTTTTTTTTTTTTCATCATGTAGAATGTTCAGTTGGTCTAATGTTAAACCAATGGAGATTTTAAATGGCTAAAAAACTAAAATAGCCTTTATTAAAACATATTCTGACAGAGTGATATATAGACTTACCAATACTGACCCTGTAGTTTGTTTGTTTTTTGGTAGCTTCACTGTCGTTTTATTTACTTGGTATATTGTTTTGGCTAATGTATTCTTAAAGAAGTTCTGCAAACTTGACAAGAAACATGGCAATATTTGTAATCAATCTATTTTATTCTCAAATAACAAAATCTTCTGTCTAATTTTAACAAAAAAAAAAACAATTCTGAAGATTAGATTTGTAAAAACAGATTTAAAAATGTGTGATCCTTTTATTAGTTTGCCGGTTCCTATTACAGTCTTTTTGTCAAATATTTTGGACATGTTTAAAACAGTCAGACTTTTAGGGCATAAATTTCACTGAGAAACTGCTGACAAAACAAGACAAAAGCACTTTGATTGTATTTTATTTTTTTTATTTATTTTACTCTAGTACAGGGGAGTTGACAGGAGGGGCAAGGGGTTTTTGCCTCTTGGTCTTTGGGGCCCAGCGTGATACCCTTTTCATATTAATATATATATTGTGGAAGGTCCATAAGAGCCACCTCGGACCCCCAAATCTCTATTGACAGGCCTGCTCAAGTAAACCAAGGCCTATTTCTATCCTTTTCCTGGACATATTTGAAATGTGAACCGAATAAGATTTTAAAACATAAATTGCATAAATCTATTTAGAATTGCCGCAAATGTCTGAAAATTTGCAAACATATGTCCTCCAAATCATGCAAAAATAATATAGGATTAAGCCATAACAAGAAATGTAATAGGTAAGGGTAAATGTGTATTTGCCCTATAACAACATCGTAAAGTACAAAGGCTGAATAAATGCAAACTGATTAGAAATGAATCCTTTAAACACCAAAGCATCAATTCTGCACCAACTCGTTTCAGGCTTTCCATCTTGTCTTTCACACAAAAATTGTGTAAGATAACAAAAAAGATTGTGTAAGATAACACAAAAAGAGATTGTGTAAGATAACACAAAAAGATATCAGTTTCAGTTCTTCAGGTTAAAGCTTCAAGTCTCTACATTTACTGTATTGTGGTTCGAATGAGCAAAACAGGAAGCTAAGGGATAATTTCAGAAGGGTATCTGACATTAAAACCACGTCATAAGATTACGCACACCACTGCACAGTATAGACTACAAGCCCGCTGCATCCATCAAATCCAAGACATTGTGTAAAACCAATTCGAGTGAGAGCTGTGCAATGGGGGTCTGATTCACAATCGCAGAAAAAAAAAAAATATGAAAAGAAAGGAAAAACAGCTTGCACATCCGCTGCTGCTCACACCAGTTGAGTCAGAGCCAGTGAACTGAAGCCACAGAAAGAGCTGCTACATGAGGTGAATACAACGAGCATGATCGTGACCACTTTCTCCCAGACACACAGGTTACCCACGAACGACTCTCCAAATCTCCACAGGGGCAAATCAATAGTGTTGTCAGAGGAATTTCATATCGTAATGATGAAGGCAAAAAAGAGCAAGATTGCAGAAGATAACCTGAGCGCGGGCCGGTCAGCAGTTTGTTAATGGGGAACAGAGAGGGCAGAGGAGGCTGTGGGAACAAAAACAAGACATGAAATGGATCACCTCCAGGCGGGTCATTATCAGTGCATACAACAATGGGATAGTTAGTTTAATTCCAGCAAAACTTTTATTTATCAAGAAATAAGAAATGAGTACTGCACAACCTGAGTTTAACAATGAAAGTACTCCACAAAGTTCGATATTTTATTGAGTTGGACAATAACAGAAAAAAGATATTAATTTTAAATTGACATTGCGTGGTGTGCCAAGTGCTGACATCAATGTAAAAAGGATGTGCTAGGCGATATGGCAAGAGAGTTCTTGGAGCCTTTTTGGTGTCAGCGGCTGTAGTGGGGGAGCACTGTCAGTGCACAGTGGCTGTGGTCCTGGGGGGGACACGGGGTCCTGAGTCCTGTGGGGGATAGATCACAGAGGCTCTGAGACTGGGACAGGCTGCTGCAGGTTTATTAAAGGAGTCAGTTTTTTTGCATAACTGAATTTTTTTTGTTTCTAAAATTATTTTATATACAATAATTTGTAAAAATACATAACCTACAATCATGTAGGAATTACAATTTTTGACTGAACTATATAAGAAATAAAAATCTGAAACAGCTGATTTTTTTGTTCTTACGAGTGCTCCTGAGTGGTCTTAGAATTTCTTCTTACAGACGAACATTTTCTGTTAAGAACAAATTTTGTGAATGCCAAAAATGTTCGTAAGGAGCGTGTCATAAATGAGGCCCAATATTATTTTATCACGGTTCTTCCAATTTGCAGATTTTCCTATTGTATTCGAATAAAATAAAATCATCTTCTTTTCATGAAGTTACCATTTCACTTGGCTAAATCCAGCTATCACTCACTCAGAGCAGAACAAAGGCTGATCAGTGTTGCCGGATTTTCAGGGATAAACAAGTGACCAAGCCTTTAAAAAAAAAAAAAAAAAGTGACAGCCTTTTACCAAAACGTTTTTTAAAATAACCAAATCAATAAAACATCCAAGTCCAACTCTGAGGCTCCTCAATAAGAACTAGGTGAGAAAAGCAGTCTGTATTTGAACGGACAGATGCATCAGATAAACAAATGGGAAATGACAACATATGATGATTTATTCAAAAAAGCTAATTATAGAGCTCACAATTGAATTTTTATCACTATATTGCCCAGTCTAACTAATGTTTCACTTTTCACAACAGAGCCACAGCTAGTCTAAAAAGTATGATGGTAAAATATGATTTAGTCTATTTAAATAAATGTTGTCTTTTTGTATTTGCACAAGAGTCAGTACATTTCCAAAACTTTATCCATCTCAATGAGTCCTTATGTTTTTATTGATCATCAGATGCTGAGGTGCCTTCATATGCATTTTAATGAGGTAGGCTAGCAATATTTATTACAGATGAGGACAGATAATTGCTTTTTTTTTTTAATTCATGGCTAGGGCTGGGTACCGTTCGATTTTTTTCGATACCATACTTTAACGGTACTGGCTTTTCGGGACCGGTTCCTTAACGGTTCTTTTTTCGGTTCTTATTTTTTTTAAATGTTAATTATAAGCCCAAAACTATTTTTTCCATCCTTTAATAATGTTACATTTGTCAAACTATATTTTAAAGCACACTTTTAGTTTGTTCAGTTAACCTACTACTCAAAAGCACATTCAAATGAATCAGCTGTTCCTCACGTGGCTCCCACATGGAGCAAGTTAAGTTTCACTTTCACTTTCTCGCCACACGCGGCAGCACTGCAACAAAGACGCGACAAGATTTGCTTTTGACACTTTTACCCTTCACTTTACCTGGAGACAAAAGGAGAAATGAAGAAGGCTGGATTACATATATTTCTTACTCAGACTTATTTGGCTGCAGCACAGACGCGCCACAGCGGTACATTTGGGATTCTGCTTTCAACTTCAGCGACGCTCTGCTTTCAACTACAGCGACGCGCAGGAGGATGTTACGACAAAGTTTGGATTATATTTTGTGTTTGGCGACATTCTTCTGCGTAAACTTCAGGCTTTGACTTGATCACGAAGAGTTATGAAGCTCAACACGCAGACTTTTGCTTTAATTGAAAACGGACCCGTTGTTTCTTCGTTTCTTCTTTTAAGAAGGTAAGCCGACACATAGCGGTTTGTTTGTGACACTTGCAGCTGCAGGACAGGTCTGTTTGGGAGAAATGAGACGTGAATTGTGCCGCTAGTTTGTGCAGGCGCTGTAAGGTCACGCGTTTGATTTGGGAGAAAGAAAGAAGTGAATTGCCGTGACATAGTAGCACATTTGGCACAAAGGTTACGTGGTGTTTTTGCTGTTTGTGGAGCGTAGTTCATGTCATTGTAGGGAGCGCGTGTGGCATGTTTGGTGTTCTTGTTGTCTGCTTGTTGACGCGGAGATTTAAAGCCAAGGAACCGAAAAATGGCACCGAAAGTGTGTCATGTTTTCGGTTCCAGTATTTCCCGAACGTTTTCGGTCGGTTCCAAGTAGGAACCGTTTTTCGGTGCCCAGCCCTATTCATAGCAAAATACAATGTTCTTAAAAAAAAATCTCTTGCCTGCAATATGATCTTTTGACATTGTTATGGAATCTTAAAATGTATCTTTGATGATGTTGTAAACTCTGGGAAAACCCATACGATACGACAGGACTCTCGGAGCCTGTAAGTCTACATGTGCTAATGTAGATCACACCTTATACTGCATATGCTCTGTTGCATGTAAAAAGACTCCAAACTCCCCTGGTGAGCTTGGGGCTCCCAGGATCTGACTTTCATATGCTAAACTCACCTTAGTTTCAAGGCTTTGCCCGTCTGGCCTGTTTGCCCCGCTGATGGCTATAAGAGACAACGCAGCCAGAGAGCAGGGGGCAGACCACTGGGGGCAGATCATTTGGACAGAGCACATGGAACAGACCACAGACAGAGACTATGGAGACAGAAGAGGAGACTGGACCACTAAGCTGGCCTCTACCCATGGCCTTAGCTAAAGAACAATGGACATGGAGGGAAGCCTCAGAGATGAACAATATGGACTGAGATCTCTCTCACAACAACAATGACTAGGACCCTGGACTCTCTGGACTATCGATTTTGCATAATTGTACTTTTGATAATAAGTAATACTTTTGAGCTCAGGCAACTCTCAAGCTATTCATTTTTATACATGAATACCAAAATAATCCACAACAACATCATCACAACCTAAAAGTTTATTCTAAAAGCATTTAAAACCTTGCTTTAAATGGTTTAACTGTTAATATTATGAGATTCTCATGGCTAGTTTCTTCTCTGGCATCACAAAAACTACAGTATTTTTTTTTTTATCTTCCCTGTGAAACAATGGGATAGAAATTATTACTCTGAACCAAATGGATTAACATATTGTGGTAAGCATTGCTCAAACAGATTCTTAAGCAGGTTTTTATAAAGCACAGATGAGAATGGGCTTACATGACAATCAACCAGTGTCTCATTTAGAGGGGATGGTGCTGCTGTGATGCATTAGTTTGTGTAAAAGTCTGCCTGTAGTCTAGAGTGTTTCCAGGAGAGTTAGTAAATACTCAACAAGTGTATAATAATGGCTTGTTTGCTTGAATGGCTGTTACAAAGGAATTCTAAACAGCCCAGTGCAAAAACCCACCTCACTATATTGCCAGCAAAATAAACAAAATGAGAAGGTTTTTAATTGTCTCCTAATGAAGGCCTGAGCTGTGATTTTAGTCACTGCTAAGAGAAAGAGAGGCCTGCAGTGAGATAGTGATAGGCTGATAGCAGTTTATCTTGATTTAGCCGTCAGTCGCCTAAATGAGGTGCTAAATCACCAGTGACACTATCCTGTCATTTGACTGTGCCATGAGAAGGTTTACAGACAAGTAAAAAAGCTGGACACTCCTGACATTTTATTACATCATTTCGTTTTTTATGACCATAAACATAAATAGAACCGGTTTATAATGTTTGTCTTGCAAACATTTCTATTAAAAGGTGAGTTCACTCTTGTCCTGATCTGAAACCAGCTGTGTTCTCATCTACATTTACATTGGTCTATTCCAGTCCTGGCTTAGTGCTGGTTTAGTTTTATGTAAGTCCCAGTTTAGATGTGGTCAGACCAATTCACCATTAAATGTGCAAATCACCTAAAAGAGAATAATTTGGTAAAATATAAACTTTGAAATAATAAAAAAATGGTATTCATTATGTTTGATCAGTTAAAACTGAAAGTGATTTTTTTATTAAATGTTTAAGAACAATAAGTCTCTCTTCTGCCTAAATATGTGGCTAAATGTAGCCTACTATTCCTGATTTTTTTTTTTTTTTTTTTTACAATAAAATAACTTAAAATAAATTTCCCCCAGCACAGAAATGTTATTGTTGTATTTATTTGATGTGTAAATTAGTCCATAATGACCCTATTATTGTCCAGTTTTTGCACCCATCTTCTCTAAGTTTGTTTGTTGTTGTTGTTGTTTTTGTTGTTGTTAGCATTGTGGCTAGCTGCCGTTAGCATAGCAGCACGTCTCGCTCATAACAGCTGTGAAAAAATAATAATAATAATAATAATACATTTTATTTATATAGCGCTTTTCTAGACACTCAAAGACGCTTTACAGACAAAGGCAGTTAAACAAAGGTACAATACATAAAAACAGTTAATAATTACAACAATAGTCAATCATTAAAAACAATTTTGCTTAAAACACAACATCATGAACAATTCGGAGGCTCAGAAGGCCTTATAGATCGTTAAAATTAATTATTTTGTTTGTTTACATGTTTAAGGAAGCAAAAAATGTGTATAGGATATTTAACTTAACAAATTTAACTGCCTGTAAATTTACACGGCTCATTTCTCAGAACAATTCACCTACTGTTACTCACGCTCTGACAAGATCCTAACTGTGTGAGCTCCTACCGTGATGAAACGAAATAAATGTGCTAAATATGCTGCCCTCCAACAGTGATGAAATCCAGTGTAAAAAAAAAAAAAGACATCCTTCTCAATAGAAAAGTATAAGACGCCGTCGAGACTTCACTTTCAAGGACCACACAATATAGAGGAAATCAAAGGCAATCTAGAAGCTTGCTGCCAGAAGGCTATAATTTTCATAAATGCCAGATTTTGTCCTTTTCAATCCAATCTAAATGGACACAAAGTACATATTTGAATTTGCGGATTTGATTAAATTTTCCATAAAGGCTGGGCTCAGGTTACTGCTTCATTATAAGCCGGTGGCAAAAAGGTAAAACGCACTTCCAATATTGCTTGAAAAAGCTTTTGAGGAATATCTGAGCTTTTTCCAATCAGACTACAGTGATAGAGCAGTCCAGTTTGTGAATGCTGTGACTTAGATGTGACATGGTGTAGGAGGCAAGGTGGACAGCCAGATTGAGTTAAAAAAAAACTGGATAATAAAATAGGACTGTTCTAATAATGATTGCAATAAATTAAAAAAATCTTGCTGAAACCCATGAATGAGAGCAACAATGAAAAGCGACCCTGTCTGTTTCAGGCCGTTTGTATTTGCACCATGCTTTCATCTGGACGAGAAACACAATAATGCAAGTCTTATTGAGATTTTAGCAGAGGAAGGTGCTTTCCATCCATCTAGTTCCCTCTTTTTAATTTGGGGCTGGGTCAGGGAAGCAGCAGCAGTCTGAGCAGGCTCTCCCAATTTTAATTTCTTTTTACCTAAAAGACACAGTTTCAAAGTTATCTGAACACTGTGTTGAGACTTTGAAACTATATGGAGAAGCCCTGGACAAATGAGGGAAACTAAATTTACTTTATTTGTTTTGAAGATGAAGATAATGTTTGAAATGTTAAAAAAAGACTACACTACAAAAGCAATATGAAGAGTGTAAGGATTTCTCATTTGAATTCATCTTGATAACCTGTTTGATCAAGCTTAGGTACTCAAAATGAGGTTTAAAAAAAACAGTTCTTTGCAAAACATTCACAACATTTTGAAAATCAGAACATTGTACTATCCAGAGCCCAAAACAATTTGAAAAAGATATAATATTCTTCTAAATTACAGAGAACTAGAGCAAACAATATTCATCTCCTCAGTGTTTCCATTTCAGAACAATACCTGACATTTTCAAAGTAGTTGTCATTTTCCCTTCTCATAACCTTCACTTTGTATATCTGCTCTACCATCATCACAGCACAGCGATGGGGAATAACAACTCTGCATAAATAGCAATTTTACATACTTGTGCTGCTTCCAGTTTAGCCTGTAGTTTGCAACTTGAGCAAAGACTTCCAATTACACCATAAAACATAATATGGTCACCGTTTACATCTGCCAGGTGAGTCTTTGCGGTAATAAAGATACAAGAGTGGCTAATCCCATGTTGGCAGATGTCAAGTGTGTGTATCTGTCTCTGTTAATAGTATATGAAGCTGCAGGCCATGGGATATTCATCACATTTTATGGGTCAGTTCCCCTGTAAATACATGTCTCTCTAATGACAAGAGCTTTTAATTGGCCCAAAGACAAATTAGTTGACACAGTTTTGATAGGAATCAACCCAAAAATTTATAGCAAGACAGACTTCAGAATTAATCAATATAATGTATTCTTTGCATAGTGATTATTTAACTTTGGGATCGTATGCATTGCAACTTGAAATACAGTGGTCCCTCGTTTAACACTGGGGTTAGGTTCCAAAAATAACCAGTGAAAGGCGAAACCCGCGAAGTAGTGATATTCATTTTTTACCAGTAATTTCAGTTGATAACCTGCCTGGTTATGATGTTTAGTGTCTTTTGTACAGGTAATAATGTGCTGAATATATGATTCACCGCGAGTCGTTTTTGTGACCGTTTAAAGAGGGACGGTGCTGTGCGCATTCGCCTCCTCTTCTTTTGGCACGTTGCCCGTCCCGCTGCGCTCCACAGCCGACCGCAGAGCCACGGATCACACAGGCTCCAGAGCCGACAGCCATGAAACACATCCGGACTCTAGCAAAGTCACAACACGCTCCTCAAACACATCTCTGAACTACACAAATGACGTTCCAGCGTGAACAAACTTACCATCGTACGAGCTCAAAGAGTCAAATCCTCACCTGGAGAAACGTCAAGTCAGCTTCCCCTGCATGATCCAAGCTGTTCAAAGTTATTTTAAAAAAGCTTCTGTGCTGTTGCCTGTGAATGCTGCGATGTGATACGGTCCCCATTCCCAAACAGTGAGTTTGAGTGAAAAGCATATACACCGCGCACTGTAAAAAAAAAAGCAAAATTGCACACACAAAAAAATCCGCGAAGCCGCGAAAAGTGAACTGCGATAGAGCGAGGGACCACTGTAAAGCAAAACAATGAAATAAAGCACCACAGATATTCTATATTTCCCATACCAGAAATTGAGGTTCTTCTGGCCATAAAGGCAATTGCATAGGGGAAATAAACAAATCGTTCTTCCTTGCCTGACCAGCCAGTCCCTACACGCTTTGACAGGCAACTTTACAAAGACGTGAGGGTCTGAAATCAGAATGCCAGGGTTCAATTTCGTGAGCGGACTTCTCAAACGCTGAGTCAACCAATCACAGAAAACCCAGCTAAACCAAGCTAAACTGGATGCTATTGAAAATGTGTAGCGCAAGGATTTTTTCAGTCTAAACTGTAAATGGTCTTTTAATATAGTGCTTTTCTACCTTTGCAATAGGGCTGGGTCATTAATCAAAAAATTGAGAGATCGAGATCGAATCAAACCAAAACAAATCATCAATTATTTAGTTGTGGGTTTTGAATCAAAAGACTGAAAATCAATCTTTTGTCAGTAAAAATGTGTAGTTTGGAGCTAAAGTCAAACTTTGAGGCAGAATACTGATGTTTAGTTTTGAAGAAATCAAATAAATGGACATATTTAAAGTTTTTGTTTTGTTTATGTTCATGAATGGCTTTTTTTTTTTTAAAAGGCTAAGCAAAATCAAATAGAAAGTTGAGATTGATCAATATAAGAAAAAAATTGTGATTATATTTTTTCCCAGCTTGACCAGCCCTACTTTCCAGGCACTCAAAGAGTGCCTAGTATCCAGTGTGCGCAGACACTGAGGCAATGTGGTTTAAGTTTCTTGCCCAAGGACGACAATCCACTCTTGTCGTCCCACTATGGCACCTGGTGTTCCAGCGACCTCTCATCCAAGTACTAACCAGGCCCTAACTTGCTTTACTTCTGAGATCTGACGGGATTAGGCTTTGACAAGCAGGTATGGCCAAAAAGCAAGTATGGCCAGTCTGAAGGCTCTCAATAGGGTTTACAGCGCAGGTTTTAAGGAATTAATACATTCCTAATTGTTCAAAACCTATCAGCTAGGTCAGCCATCTTGAATGTTTTAAAACGGTTAGAAAAAAAAGATTTGAAATTGGCAAGGAGTGAGGGCGGGGAGCGGCCGTTTGAGATTGGATCGTCCTAATTTTGGAAGAAGTGATTGGCTCTGTTTTTGGTTCCAGACCCTTCTGCATTCCAACAGAAAGTAGGAGGGGGCTAGCTGGTCAGGCAATGTTCTTTCCTGATATGTTAATGCTGCAGGAGTTTTATTTTTTTATTTATTTGCATCTGTATCCACTGCATACACTTGTACTGTCACCTGTGAGATTTTAATCTGGGATCTATACCATCACAAAAGAAAGTACAGTAATTAAGATGTAAATGCATTAAATAAACACAAATAAGCTTTTTTTTGTACGTTTTTTTTTTTTTGGTTTTTTTTGGTTTTTTTTTTACAAAACTACAGTCATTTCAAATTGAAAATCAATGTCCAATTGGGTTGTTACATTTTCTTAAGTTATACAATGCACATTTAGTAAAAGAGGATGCGATGTAGCAGATGGCATACCTCAGAGAACTGTATATGACACAGAGCAGCTGTCCAATTAGATTAGTTCCTCCAATGTAAACTGTGAACAATAGCACGTTAAACAGATTTGGTATCTTCAACGCTTAATCGGGAAAAGTCTGCAGAGAAATTCTCTTGATGCAGTCCACAGAGATCACAGCGGTCTGCCGTACAAGACAGTATGCTTCTGTTATATCAATAATGTGAAATAAAATGTATTATTCATGAGTGTGGCTCATTATTTACATGCTTTTATCAGGCTGTGTTTCTGCGTGTGGAGCCTCTCTGGAATTGCAGGGAAATTAGGAGATGGCAGCTCTGAGCAGTCAGCCACTTACGCAATTTATCTAAGGGTAAGTTTTGTTTGCCTGTTTGATTGGTGATGGTTTGTGGCTACCCATGAGAGCTTGGCTTTACAGTTAAATGCTCGTTAAAGAAAATGCGCTGGAAATTGTAACTAAACACATGAAAGCAAAATGTGGTAAACAGCCTCCCAATACTTATAATGTTGTATACATTCACATTTCACAGAAGGATATTGGAAGATTCATTACATTTTATGGGTCAGTTCCCCTATATATGCCTTTCTGAAGACAATAAGTCTTAATTGCCCCAAAGATATCATATTATAGTAGTTTACATAGATTGGATTGAAGCCTGGAACTAGAATCACCAAACGCCACAACTGTACTATGAAAACATTATCTGCATGTTGCAATCGTTATGTGTGCCCAGTAAAGTAAATTGTGGAGCAGGGATCCACCTCATTTCCATATCTCCGCCTGTCTGACCAAAGTACTGATCAAGAAATCAAACAGGAAAGAGAAAAGAGAGGGGCAGTTAGCAATTTTTGTCTTATTATTTTTTCTATTCAATAACTAATCTATCGACAAATTTTTCGACTTGTAAACTTGTAAACCCTAAGCTATAAATTTCTGGTAAAAAAACTAAATTTGAATAACTGTAACTGTTAACATACATTATTAGTCACTAAAACACAAACAAAAGAAAAGTTTATTGGGCTAGTTCTACAGTTCAATGCTTGACCCTCGAAGGGAAGAAAAAATTTCTCCAAAATGTTGTGATCAGGGCAATAGAGCAATCTATAGAGCGATCTTATAAAATACAAGAGCTACATATAGTTATTTGGTCTAAAACAAAGACTTTGATTACACAAATTTGTGGATTTGACGAGTGTCCTTGTCCTCTGAGCTACGCAGGTGACATATCAATAATCAATTGATATATATTGTAATCCAAACAGATTTCGTGGGCTAATGCTAATGGCTAACGGTTAAAGGAGAAAATTAGTCCTTCAACATAGCTAATGCTAATGGCTAACGGTTAAAGGAGAAAATTAGTCCTTCAACATAGCAGAGAACAGATAACAAATGAATGTTCCCATTTTGGAGATATACTAATAGTTGTTTTCATGAGTAGATATTCGAGTTAGAAAAGGAGTAATCCAGAGGTCATATGTATTTAAAAAACTAAGTCTCAGTATATTCATGTTTTTGTTTGTGTTTCTGGGTTAGTTCAAATAATCCCAGTATGAAAGATTATTGACTGCATATAAACACAGTAATACACATAAACATGCTGCTTTGTACACAGTCACAGTAGAAGTTACAGAGAAGGAATATCAGGTGAAGGATGACGTGGTCAGCAATGTAAAAATAGGGCGAGATGGAAACCAAAGAGGAAACTTATGAATGTGATCTGAGAAAAGTGGATGTGGCAACTTATGAAACCAAAAGCCAAAAGGGATTGTGGCTCACAAACTGCAAAAAAAGTGACATTTTGGGATAAGCATTAATAAAGTGAGGAATAATGACAGGGTGAGTGTGGTTTTGATGCTGCTGCGTGCTCTTCTGTGTGAAAAACCATTACGCTGCTTTGGGATCATCTTGTGTGGTCCATTTGCTGCAAGGCCACTTCAGTAAATGAGAAATGCTTCGTCACCCAGCAGTAAAGGTAATGTTTGAACGAGGAGACTCCCTCCCCAAACAGGGCTTTCAGAGAGCTGTAATAGCCGCATGTTCTGAGCTTATTTCTGGCCACCGCTCACAGTGCTCCTGCACGGCTCACAATGATCAAATGAAATTTATAATGATGCCCCTTTTTCCTTTCACTAAGCAAACTTGACTATGTTTGTGTGGCTATGCAAAACAATTCAGTCAAAGGTAAAAAACTTGTGCTTCAAGATAAAGATGCTTGTCCTGTGTGTGATGAATGCAATGATCTTCTCTGGGCATTAGTTAATGTTACATCTCTATCAGAGATTACGTTAGCCGGCACCTGCCGGTCTTTGGCCGGTAAAATGTGCCGTTGACCGGAAAAAATAGACGTCCCGGTCAGCTTGACCGGCAGAAATAATAGGCGAAAAAAAAAAAAGTCGAAGAAAATGAGGAATAATACATGATTTACTGTAGACTATTTAATGATAATTCCACATTAGTTTGTTCTGTGGTCAGTGCTGGCGCTGCTCGGGTTCAGAAACTAAACGAGGCTCGCGCTGATAGCCTACAAGTAACCCTGGCGCTGCTCGCAGATGATTGACAGGTGCTCAGAGAAACGAGCGCGTGCTCGTAGTGCTGCGTAGACCATGCTTTTTTTTTTTATCCTCAGCTCAAAACAAAATGTTTTACTCGCGTGTGAATACAGTGGCTTAATACGCCAAGTGAAGAGAATTGGTGCATGTAGGCTAATGAAAGTGCGTTGTTTATGAGGTGGAGAAAAAAAAGGGAAAGTGTAGAGGCAGACGGGGGAAGGCACGCGTCTCTCTTGAAGATTTGCTGATCAGCGTCAGCGAAACAGACGTGTTGCCGCTGGAGACAAACAGGTACAACACTTTATACGTGAAGCCCGTCAGTGTGCCTTTTCCGTCATTAAAACCTCGCGCTGAACTCAGAAATCTCCGGTTTAAAAGTGGGCTGCGTGGTCCCGATGCGCTCCGTGCTTTCGTCTCAGACACACGGGGTTGATCTTGGCCCGGGTCCAGAGCGTGCGTTGTCCCGGGCTCCTGGCTCAAACACACGGGGGATCACGCGGACTAATGCTCTGGTTCAGTCCGCAGACGGGCGCGAATCAAAGCGCGTGTCATCATCATGATAAGTAAAAGTTAAAGACACCTCATTAACAACGACCAATTTTCGCTTTAAATAGATACTGTTATGCAGGCGAAAGCACGTAGGTTACTGCCAAATTCTCGTGCTGTTGTTTGCAAAAGACAATAATATGTGACCGGTTGTTCTCCTAATTGACCGGAATTTCCAGACCCCGCCGGTCAAAGTGACCGGCATAGAAAAAGTCTAGCGTAATCTCTGATCTCTATTCTATGCAACTTTAATCTAACCAGTGACTTCATTTTTAAATCATCTAACAAAAAAAATACTTATTCTGCTGTAATTATCTGGCTTGTTCTTTTGTCTTTTGCTCACAATATAATGTATTACTCTAATTCTTGGTCAGTGAGATGTTCTGTGTCCATCAGCTTGGACGTCATAATTAATGCTTAATGATATTCAAGTAATTACTCTGAACCACGTGTAGTATGTAGTGAAGTGCAGGGCCAAAACTTCTGTAAAACTGTGGAATGCATAGTAAGTGCTGGTCAACGTGAAGGTGCTTGATCTTGTTGCTCAATCCATTAAAAAGGTATTTTTAAACACCATAAGGAACCAGTCTTTTTTCACTAAAACACCTACACTTTCTTGGTAAATATGAACAAGAGTAAAGCTGGTGGCACTATTTGCAGCCAGAATAACACTAGTTTGACTAAAGATTTGGGTTTTGACACTTATTCTTCGAAAATTGAGGTAATTTAGCACAAAATTAGTTTTACAGTCTTAAAACAGATTTAAAAAGTTTAGACAGAACCCATTAAAAAGTCTTATTAATTCAAGTTTTATTTCTATTAAGTATTTTTTGTTAATCAGAAGAGCATTTAAACTGATTTGACTGTAACTACGAGAGTTACATCAACTAACTAACCCTTTCTTCTTAACATATCGAAGTTAGTTTATTTTTGTGAGAAAATTAACTCAATTGAAAATATAGACAAAAAAGTTGGAAGTACCGCACATGTCCCCTTGGTGCCTTAAAGAGTTTTTAAGGTAATAAAAAAAAGATTGGATTTTACTCTTTTTTTGTCTCACAATTGCAGGAAGAAAAAAAAAAACTCCACACAAAAAGATATTTCTGATTACAAATACCTTAATCAGATAGTCTGTCTCACCAATCACACTGCCCCTAAAATGATTTGAGACGCCATCCATTCAGTTCTCCTGCTTAGCAGCTAGATTTGGAAAAAAAGATTGTGAGTAAATTTACAGTAAGTTATTCCACCTTAAACAACCACTGAAATTACAATATGTTCTTGTCCATTGATGACAGAAATAAAAAAAAGGGCTTCATATGAATATTCCCCCTTATCAAGTCTTGGAATGGTTTATGCAGCTGTCTCTCTTATGTACATCTACAAAGTGACCAGTCAAGCTACTTTTAAGAGTACTCACATCAGTCTGAATGCATTTGATTTACAATCACAATATATTCCAATTAAATGTACATGTCTATTTGTCTCTCACCTGCTTAGTATCTCTGTATTTGCTCACTATTAGCTCAATGCGTTTAAAACACAGGAATGTCCAGTCATGGTAGAGAAGGTTGGCTCTGCTGTTGCAGTAAATGATGTTGGCCAAGTACTGCCTCTTAAGTCCAGGAGTTCCCCCAGGACCTTCGCCTCATCACCCTGCAGCTTCAGGGCCAGACACACAGATGCTTTTACCTGTGGGCCTCAGAGGTAAGGCAAGAATTCTTCCAAAAGCACAGTTACTTGCAAAATTGAACTTTTACCAACAGCCCAGCATGGCTGTGCTCCAACTGCATTTTCAAAAACAAAAGGACCAAGAGCCTGTGCCACAACTACACTGTAATAAAGCTTGAACAAAGACTTAAGTTCTAATGTTCAGCAAGAATATTGCTATATGCTTAACTATTTAGTTAAAGTCAGAGGTAATAGTATTTTTATTTATACCATTATTTGCTGTATTAAAGGTGGGGTAGCTGATTTTTATATTACAAACATGATTTAGGTTTTAAATCTGACATCTTCCTTTCCTAAATTCTTAGGCACATAGTTAATATCAGTATGTATTCATTTTTGGTTGCAATTACCAGTTCTTACAAACAACAACAAAGTGAAACTGGAGAGGGCCGCACAGACAATCAGAGGCAGCATTTGGCTCCTGATGAGAACTAAAGCTCTTTATTATTCGATTCAGACAGTACCCGGTGGTCTTATTTTTTCACAAAGTGCTGCATTCATCATACTTCCTAGTGGAAAATACAAAGGTTACTAATTTAGAATTTAAAAAGTTAGTTACCTCAAACTAAAAGAAAACATTTTTACACTTGAGTAACTTAACTTACTTACAAACAAACATGTTTACAAAGGGGTTCTGTCTCTATATAGTGACAGCAAAGGGAGCTATATAGATGAGATTTCACACTTGATAAGGCTAATGCTAATGAAGATAGACAGATTGAATGAACATGATATGGCGTTTAAGAATAACTACATTAGTAAATGAGTTATTTTGAGCAGTAATAATTACTTTTTCGCCAGTTACTGTCAAATAACGCGGCTTGTTACTTTACTGTAATCAGAGCCGCTGTCGTTCACAAAAGACAAGTTTGTTTAGGAAAGAAAGGAACGAAGAAAAGGTGCTGATTGGATAATAACCAATCAGAAGCAGCGCTGGGTGGGTGTGGTGACTTTCCTGTACAACGATTGGTTGAGAGCGACGCAAGTCCCTTTCGCTCTTTTTCCAGTACATTTTATGCATTAATCTTGTTATTTGACGTAATATTGCATGGAATAAAAAACAGACGACAGCACGCATGCCGTGTGTTTGGAGTTACAGATCGCAGCCACAGTAAGTGATACTACAGCAGTCGCCATCTCTTTTCTCTCATCATTTCTGCTACTTTATAGTCTCTTTGTCCGCAGTTCTCCTCTATTTTAACCGTGCAGATGTTTATTATCTTCTGATGTATGCGTGTGTTTGGTTATTGGTCTGTGTTTTGGCTGGTTGATTTTGATGATTTGCAGTAAGTTTGCCAATCAGATAGTCAGACTTGTTGAATTATTATTATTATTTTTTAAGATATAGTTACTTTGTCTAATAATTAGTGACTGTCATCACTCAGTAACACAGGTCAATTACTAACTCTTTTGGAGAAGTAACTAGTAACTATAACAAATTACTTTTTTTGAAGGAACTTGCCCAACACTGCACATCTGAAAAAATTCAGAATAAAGTGCTTTTTGTTACATGGAGGGGAGACGACTTTTCAAAATAAGATTCATCAACCTATTGTAAAAGAAGCTGTTTATGGTGAGGTGCTACATGGTTTGCATATAATATTCTTATGTCTTGTTTTATTAAAACAAAAGACATATTTTTTATGATGAATTACTGATTATTTCCTCTCACCTAGCCTTTCTCTTTTTTCTCTCACTTCCAATGAACACTGTTTAGTGCTTCACCTTCTGATTTGACAGATGTCTTGTGTGATAGCATTTCATACTGAATAAAAGTAGCACATTTGCTTTGAAACTTAATAGGTCATGTGTTTCATCAATTTATCATTCACCTGTCAGTGACAACCATCCACTATTACTATTAGAAGTGCATGCATATCTCAATATTTTCTTTTTTTTTTACTCTAAATGCATGATATAGGATATTATCATTACTTCTATTTGCAGTGACCATGACAAATGAAGTGCGGATTAAATAATGCAAGTTGGTGTTCAGGCTAGTGTCTGCAGGTTCTGGTTTAAACAGTTTGTGCCCACTCAGGTATATTCTGTATAGGACAACTGGCCTGAGTGTTTCTATTCACAAATTACGTCTTCTACTACTAGGCCACAACCCTCTGTCTTTAACTTTGATAAATTCTTAGAAGTTTTTTCTTTGTACTTGGAACTCATTATGTATGCCTACTTTACTCAAATTAGCATGTTGAGCTTGTTCATCTTCACTGCGGTGCCTCTGAAGATCCTACCAGTAAAACACTTCTAAACATCTACATGGGTCTGGATATCTTAATTATAAATCACTTACTTTCAGTTCAGAGGTACGGCATATTACAAGACTACACTCTGTCTGTTTCTTGTTTTTAAGTCTTGAATTTGTCTAGCTAGCTTGAGATCACAACACTTTGCTTTTCTGATTGTCACTGTCAGGTAATTAGCTGTAGCTGTATCAGACACTCCCTTGAAAAGAGCCTTTGTTCAATAAGACACTGATTTTCAATAGTCTGTATCCTCCCTAACAGAGCATGAACAGGCACATTCCTGCACTCAGCCTTCCTTAACACCCTAACTGTCAGAATGTACGTCAGCAGAAGAAGCCTAAGCTAATATTTACATTGAGGATCAAGCGAACAGAGATCAGAGAAGTCGAGATTAAATATGCGAGGACTATATTTGCGTGCATTAATGAAGAGGGAAAGTGCAGCGTGCTAATGATAGAAGGCTTCCTGCTGGAATTGCTCATTACAGCGGCTGTCCACTCTCACCTGTGTCAGCATCAAGCACTTCTGCCGAGCTGCATATGAAAAGAGTACGAAGGGGCTTATTTTTGCCTCTTACAACATGCAGTTGTAAACTAATGCACACCAGGTCCACAGCACAATTTTGCCTATCTGTAATCCAAGAATTCTGATCTAATCTGGATGCCACATTACAAGACATGGAGTAGAGCTGTACTCGATGCATAAGTATCAGGATATATCCTGACAAGGCAATATGCATACGCATATCGGGATACTTAAATTCATACATTTTACACTTCTGAACCTGGACTGCTGCTTTAAAGCTGAAACTGTTGAACTGAAAAATTCATAGGACACTATTTTCGCCCTGCTAATCTTAAAAGGAGTGTGAAAATACAATTCTTCTGCATTTTGTTAATCTACATAATCAAAGCTACAATGATTTTAAGGAGGGTTGTACTTAAAAAAAGCATTGATACGTAAAGGAATAAACATGTATTGAGATACAATTTGCATATAAGCATTATAAAGTAGCATATAAAGGTTAGCTAACTCAAGTGATTCTTTTATTAGCTTGTCAGTTTAGACATATTTCAACATGGTGGAGGAATTGTGTGGAAAGAGAAGTTGGCACACCCCTGCTAAGACTGCAGCCTATGTGACCTGACCTTTGATAAGAAAATGTTTTATGGATGGAAAATGGATGAATTGATGGAGGTATAGAATGTCAACTGTGATAAGAATCTAATCAAATCTCAATTGAAAAATCTGAAAATCTAGAATTTGCCATTTTTTTTCTGAACATGCAAATCTGTCACACCACTATCATTCATGGCTACAATTCAAGTGTACATGAGTAAACATGAAAGCTTTGGCTCAATGTGACAGTCAATAGAATTTCGCTTTTTAGAAAAAAGATACATGAAAGAGAAATAGAAAAACATTATCGTAGATGCAACAACAGGATGTTCCACAAGATTCTAAAATATCAAACAATTTTGCAGCTCAAATTTAATTGTACAATGGTTCTTAGATTAATTTTTGTTGCTATCTCACTGTGACAGCTCCAATTTTGAGACACGACTTAAGACTTTTCCCACACACATAAAGACAACCAGCCTAACATTACAGAAAGTAGATATTGGAAAGTGTTCTTTACAAAGTCAGAACTTACAAAAATGTGTAGTGTTGTCAGCAAAAAACCAAGCAGAGACTATTACTTTCGCCATAAAACACAATAAAACTGCCATGTACATTTTACAGATGAGTCACTGATGCTCTTATGAAACAGACTACTGCTTTTGTCTGCTCGCTACTTAATCTTACCATGAGATATTGATTTAAAGTAACTATTTTGCGGTACAACACTAACACAACGACAGACTTCAATATGGATGGAAAGAAGCAAATCGCACTGTGGATAAATTATTTGAAAAACTCGTAAGAATTGTTGGACTGAGTTGAAGGTAAAATGCTCTTTGACTTATCGAATATCTTAGTCAGAACTCAGGACCATTTGCTGGTGTTCTTTTTCTTTTTCAATTTTTCTCGACTCAGCTACTAAAATCTTTTGAATAATATTATACTCAAGAAGCCAAAGTTAAGGTTGAGGTGAGGAGCAGAATGGTGAGTTTTATTTTTTCTTTTGAGTTTTAGGGAATGAAAGAAGCAAAGTTTAGGAAAAAAGTAAAGTCTTTTTCATTTGCACCTTCACTACTTTAGGAATCATCTACACGGGCTGCTTGGTCTAATTTTTGAGCCTAACTTATAGCCACTGAATTGTTAAGTACCCACACATTCACATAATAGTGTCATTCAAGCTTTGCAGTGCTCGGTGCACAATCTGTCTGCTGCTCTGTGGGCGTAACCATAGTGACGAGAGAAGATATAACCATATTGAATTTAGGATATTTACAAATACATTCTGTTTGCCATTATCCCTGTGCCAGAAAAAAAGGATGTGTCTTTCCACTCATATTACAGAAAAACGGCCAACTTCTCTGACTCAACACTGGTCATAAGTGATTCAATTTACAAGTTTCAATAATATAAAACAGAGCCCCAAGCTATATGCAGTGTCTTTTCTTTCACCTGGGCAAAATATTTTTGAGCAGCAGACATATCACGGCTTAGCTGCACAAACAGAGGCAGAAGAAGTGTGTTGGCTGATATTCATTTTGTCCAACTTGCCTCGTCAGACGAAGTTTGCTCACGGCTAGTACTGCAGTGCCCGTTCAGACAAATAAACGTGATTCAAAAGCTTTTTCATTCAATTTCAATCACTTTTACTTTCACGGCACACTCACTGAGGTCAGATGCTTATATACCAAACTCAATACACCGAACGAGAGGACCCGCCTAATGAGGACTTCTCGACATGTATCACTGGGAGGTTGAGATTTGATACACACCTGAATCATACAGTTCATAGGCTTATCCAGTTGTTTCCTGCTTTAAGGAAATGTAAAATTGGAGAACAAACAACGGTTCATGCATTACTAGCAATGAAATGCAAGTTTTAAATATGAAAGAAACATGCTCTGATCTCTTGTGCAAAATATGTAATTGTGAAGCAAGAATAGAAAAAAAATCTATTATACTAGCTATTACCATGTTGTTATGAACTTGAAAACATAAATATTTGAACAGAACTTCAGATCACGTGGGTAAATATCTAATTTCTTCAACAAAGTAATGAAAAGCTATTGGGAAATATAATCTTATTAAGAGTACTGTGCTGTGACAGGTATTGCTTTCCACTGCTAAGCAACCACTCCCTCAGGGCACCTGTCACACTTATGATTTACACCCCTGTCTATGTAAACTTATGAAGCTCTGTCCTGTGGAAACACAGATCTGAAGAGGATTTTAGGAGGGACTACGCCTTTGTATGGTACAATACAATCACAATAATAAGAGCCAGATACAATATACAGTATATTACGATATGTTGCAATACATGATATACTGTATTACGATGCTCTTTTACTTGCTAGTGCGATGTTCTTAATATATACCTGTTAGTGGATCTGACATTTAATGAATGTATTCAAAAAACCAAAAACATAAATTTAATACGCAGAAAGTTCTCTTTAACACTTATTTGTAAAAGTGGAAACGCAAAGACATCCAGGGTTGCCAGATTTTCAGAGAGCAACAAGTATTCTAGACTTTGAAAATAAGCTCAACAAAACAAGCAACTTCAGATCCTCAAATAAAAAGTAATTAAAATAATCAATAATTTCAACATTATGCGTCACAGCAAAACAATGTGTAATGATTTTGGCATTTTTAAATTGTGTTTGATCATTAATAAAAACTTTAATGCATGAAAATAAGCTAAAAGTCAATATTTAACTAAATATAAATAAATTCTTAACTCTTCATTGTAAAAATGTGTTTCTATTATGTTCTATCATGTTTTACTGGATCGATACCCGATCCTGGATCTGTTATCTAAGCCAAGAGTATATACAACGAGATACAATGTTCAAAATTGTGCAACAAAATCGGTATATAATTAGGGGTACAATTATGGATGAATGACTTTATTCAATTATGTAATTATGTGTAATCAAAAACAAAACCCTATGCATTATCAAAAAAAACAATTTTTTTGCATTTTGACAATAAACAATGTGAAACGAAAGTACACTACACAAAAACATGTTATAAAATGTTATAAAAATCCTAGAATTCTATACTGTTGTTCACAAAATCAAAATACTATGCAAATTCGATGGCAATTTCGATTCAGTTCAATAGAAAAAAATGTACGCATTGTTATTATGTGAACAATGGTTCATTGTCTCATTTGCCAGAACAGCAGAACTTATTTTTCAATGTCTCATTAATTATTCACACATACACAGACTGATCAATAGATCCCAGTTTTCTGCAGCATGCAGTATTCAGCAGCAGTACTCCACTCTGAGCCTCTCATAACCAACAGACTGTATCTTTGTAACATTTATGAAATGTGACCTTACCTTGAACAGGCGTAGGATGTTAGCCACCATGATGGAGACAGAGCTTGAGGATGCGCCGATCACACCCACCACACGCTCAGGTTTGGTGATAATGGGTGAGCCTCCATCCCGACACTTCACATCCGAACCATCTTTCTCTATGAGAGCTTGGACGAAGGTGAGTGACTGCTCCAAGGCGTGAGTGTCCCGAGAACAGGTGTCCAGGATACGGGCACCCAGAGTGATGTTTGGCAGCAGGTTGTGGTCATTATTGATGCGATCAAGGGCAAAGAGCATGGCCTCCAATCTGTGAATTCCCTTCTCCTTTTTAAGCTCCCCGCATGGTTTGCCATCGTGGCCCCTGGCATGCACAGGAAAGAGCCCACCCAGAGAGATATCACCATCGATGCGGATAGAGTTCAAATGTGTGTGTGCGGGCCCCTTGGGTTTGGCAGCCTGCACCGCCTTCAGGGGCCCATGGAGCAGCAGTAAGAGCAAAGGGAGGATCAAGCTGTTTGGATGACAGCCGCTCCGATATGCTCTGTACACTGCGCTCTGGAACATGACCAACTGCAGCAATCACACAATAACACGAGCCAGGTATTACTTTATGATGGCCACAGGGTTAATTGCAATAGCTCTCGAAGCCGCTGGCACAGGGAAAGCTGCTTCTCATGTCTGTCCTCGTTCCCAGGCATTCAATTAACATGGAATATGAGCTTTACAGTGTAATCCTGTTTTCTTCTCCTCAGCGCCTGCTCCGTCCTCAGCTTTGGCCAGGCTGCTGCAGTGTGCTGTTACTCACACAAGGTCCTGCACTTATCTTTTGTGTGGAGCATCAGAAAGAACAAAGGTGAGGTATGCGCTGTTCCCCCTCTGTGTTTCCCCGTGCCTCCTTCTTTCTGCAGCTCAATCAGGAGTTTTTAATCTGGCCGTTCCCCAGGGTAGGGCTTCAGCGTGCGCCCTCAAGCCTGCTTAGGTCCACAGGTTTTTTTCTGATTTCCTGTAAGAAAAAAAAGAGGAGAGGTGAGACGGACCAGAGAAACATTTTGTGTTGGTGTGAGCCTTTCAGAGAATAACCTTGTTACTGCAGCATTATGTGCAATGGAGACTTGGCTGTGAACCTAAATTCATTTCTTTTTCATTTCTAGCTTTTACGCAGCACACCTACATTTGCCTTTATTGTATTTAAAGGGGTGCTCAAGGTTGACAGGACTAAAGTCAGCTCCTACATGCTTAATTTTCATCTCTCAACCTCCAGAGTGGCAAACACATACTGTGTCATAATGTTGTGACAACCTCTAAAGCACAAGTCTAACGTTAATGTGGTAGAATTAAGTGCATAAGCCCTAAGACATAGGACTGATATTTCTAATTACTGCATAACATATATAGTTCTACATATTAGACCTAGCTATATTTTTTAAAAGGTTAAAAACTTTTGTTTACGAAAAAGGACATACATCGATTTTACTGTATTATTTTTTGTGAGTTAAAATACAGATCAATAAGCAGGATTAATAAGAGAAGTAGTATTGATAAATCTTTAACAATACCAGTCGCTAAAGAGTGCTAAACATGCATCATGAAAGAGGGGTGAATATAAGCTTTGCATCATGTAAATCTCATAATGTAATTCTAAAAACACATCATTTCGTCATTGCACATATTTTTTACCACAAGGTAGAACAGAGGAAAACCACACAGACCACCGTTGCAGCATAAACACTGACGTAATTTAAAATTGATTTAGAAAAACTGTTACAATGTAGAATCATGATTCTTTTAAGAATAACTTTTTTTTTTTCAACACCCCTATTTGACAACACCATAGAGTGGCAGCTATACACAACAGAAGGACTTTCATACAAATCCTTTACAGATGCTTCAGGACTAACATATGAAATACACTATCTCTGCATGGTCATATTTTATTTTCTCAAGACCGTCTTACATTGTAGGTGAAAAAAAAAGGAAGCTGTAAGACTGTTACATCTGAAGACATCGTTTTGACAATGAGATTCATACTAGCAATTTATTCATACAGGTCATTGCAACTGTAGTTTAAGGTGCACATTTTAGACTTGATTTTTAAGTACTTTTTGGTTTGTACAGTGTGTAAAAATGCATGTTAGTTCACTCTGCAAAAAAACAACAAAAAACACATAAAATCACTATTCAATTACACATATAACACTGCTCACCCGCACATCTTGGATAAATAGAGATTTGAAAAGCAGTTTCAAACACAAGTCACAAAGACATCTCCCCATCCTAGCACTTACATATGAGATCCTGCTCATCATGTAGACCATAATAACCTCTGAAAGAGCAATCTCTGGCTCAGCAGCAGAATAGAGCTGTAGACATGCTCTTCCAGGGAGTGGGCTGGAGGCTTGGGATTGGCACGGCCTGAGATTCATTGAGAGCATATTGCTAGTGACAAGGTCCTTTGAATACACCCAACCATCCTCTACTGGGGGAGAAGTCATTCTTCAGAACCCATTCAGTGTAGGTTCACTTTAAGTGAGCTGGTGACAACTAGAAGTCAACCCTTTCACCTACACTCTAACCCTGTTAGCTCACAGAAACCAGCACATGAAGCAGCACAGATAGAAAAACACCAAGCCACGTTTTAGTTTCAGTAGGAAGTCACATTGGATTACATTTTATCTAATCTGTTGTTTGTTTGGTCTTCCTACACATTTTTGCTATAACAATAATGGAGTGGCCTTTTCTAGCATTTGGTTGTCTATGGCAATCACCACTGTCCAATGTGTGCATTAAATTATAGTTATCTTTCTTACTTTGGCCATTATAGGTGCAGCTTATCATAAAACATATCATAATGAAACTAGTGCTGTCAAGCGATTAAAAAATGTAAGAAATTAATTATGGAAGTTTAGGAAGTCTTTTGTTGCTAAGTTGAACAACCTTATGTCCACTTTGTAACTCACATATGGAAACAATGAAGTTAAAGATTCAAAATAGATTAATGCGATTAAAAAAATGTACTCGATTAATATGTCTGTATTTAATTAATCTCAATTAATGCACTAATTTGACACCCCTAAATGAAAAAGGTTTTTATTGGCAAAAACTGTGGAAACCACAACATTAACATTTGTGAACAATGCATTGCATATTGTATTGTCAGTTATACATCTCAGTATATAAATCATTTTGCCTATGTTCTTCTAAAGTACATATGCAGTCACTAGAACAGAGCGCTCTTGAAGAGAATTATCATATAATCAACGTCTTTGTCTAAAGACGCATACATCACCACATCCTGGTATTTTCCTGTTTATTTTTTCTATAAATCTCTCTGCTGTATCAGACGATCTGAATGCAGTTCTGTGCAGGGTCGCCATATCTGATGAATAAATAAGAGTCTGACAATAATCTACTGAAGACGCAGTTTAATGCCAGCTTTATAAAACGTACCTCCTTTTCTGAAGGACATGGATTGTGATTTAAAAAATGATAAAAGTAGTAAAATGTGCTTTATACTTGTTCAGCTAGAGATGCTAAAAGTACAAATAATCTAATGTTCATGGTGGATACATCTGAAAGACAATGGATACACTAGCAGTAACACATACTGTATGTTGGACTGAGCTTCTGTATCATTTTAAAACTTGGTAGCAAAATTCTACAAGGAATTTGAAGAGTAACTAAATATATTTCAAAGCAGGGTTATGGCCCAGGGGCCAGATCATGTCCTCAAACTAGTTAAATTTAGCCCACAACCCATCCCCAAAACAATAAAGAATAGATTTTTTATTACTTGTTTAATTTTTAGTTAGTACTACTATAGACTTGGTGTGTACATAGTCTTTTCTTTATTTATCTGTAGACCTGGATTGGTCTTAGTTTGGACCTGGTTTAATTGGGTTAATCTTTGTTCAGGCCCGGTCCATGTCTAATCTTACCCACATTTAGATAATGAATATATACTGGTAAAGTTTTTGCATTTAATGTTTCCACAAAAATTGAATGTAGCAGATGCTATTTTACAAAGCTAAAACCTAATAATAAATCAAAATCTAATAATATGTTGTGCTTAAGGTGGTGCCCCAAATTACACCTCTGGCCCAAAACCAAGCTCGCTGAAACACCAGGCTCTTTTAAAGGATGCATAATATGGAAAATTGACTTTTTTATCTTGTTACAGGATTGTTTCCTCATTAATATACAGTCGGAGTTCTACTATTCTGTCTCAAACTTCAGATAACAGATCCTAATGTCTCAGATTTGTGATGTCATACGTATGTAAATCTCCGAGATCTTCTGAATTGTTTTGAGCCCAAAAACGCAGGATTTCCTTTGCAGCTAGTAGATGGAGCTCTGATACAATTCCTGACATAGGAAGCAAGTGACTGTCACGTGGTCTTTATTATATAATTTTTTGTTGTTTTAATACCTAAACAGGCAAAGTAAAAGTTTATTAGAGCATGTTTGAAAGACAGGAAGAATGCAAAAGATTTCATTTGTTTTTTAATTAACACACTTATGGACACTATGCCTGACATCAGAAACATGTACCATAAACGCTGGGTCTTACAAAGACCATTACAACAAACTAAATGCTTAAAAGGGTATTGCTGTTTATAAAATAGCATAAACTCTCTACTGAGGCTGTGAACAAACTCTCATTTTGGAAATAATTGCATCAACTAAAAGGGATGGTGAAATGAGAGGGAAGCGTGTACATTTACAGATCAGGTGGTAATGGCCTCTCTCAATAAACAAGAGCAAAACAACACGATGCTTATGAGCTACAAAATGTCAAAGGTAGCTGTAGGAATAACTGGAGATTCATATCGGAACAACCTTTCCTCAGGTGCAAAGACACATTTCATAACGCACAACGGATTCATTTCAAAAGGCCATATAATAACCTTCAAGCAAATCAGTGTATGTTCTTATGAGGCCAAGAAGTATATTTGTATGAGCGTACATTATATACTGTACATCGATGTAGGAGCCATTACACTGTTGAACTTTGAGCTCAATTAGGTGGCGAACAGAATTATTACAGAGTTACACATAGATTATTGTGTGGGTGTAACTTAACTTTGTAGCTCTGTTGCTAACGTATGTGAACTTGAAATGGAATAGAACATGGAAATATTTAGGTCAAAACTTTTTAACAAGCAGGACTAGGGGATATTCAAAACTGAATATCTGGATTTTTTCTTTTTCTTTTTTTTCCCCATAACAATAGCAATATTCAGACAATATTTGCCGGTCCAATCTTTAAACTTTTCGGTTACATTATTAAGTTGCGATCACTTTGCAAAAAAATGTCAAAGTCTAGATGGTAAACTTAAGTCAGGTTTTCCATATTAATATTAGAATTTTTTCACACATTTTCAATCTGGTTTGTATGTTTGTTAGACTAGACTCATTCAGATTTTGTATTACATTTCGATACACGTCTTTATTAAATATGATTGGCCTAAATAATGTTGTGATGTCATGTGAACAAAACCTCTTGTCAGATAAGTGAGTGTGTTTGCAAAATTTATCACAATTGTGCAAAAATATTACATTTATGCCCTTGTTTGAACCTTTGTAGCCCGTTTTTTTGTATTTTTAATTGGGTCTTTTTTATACATTTTCTCTCTAAGTATTACACTCATTAATCAGTGTATGAGATATCTTGGAAACAACACTTACAATATTGGCTAGAAAATTATTTGAAAAGCATTAAAAAAGCAAACAAAAGAGCGTGTTCTTTTTTTTTACTGTACTTGCTCTGGGTGGATTTTAAGCCTTCGAATTCTTCACCACAATGAGTTTAGAAGCGATAAAAGTAAACAAATGAACTACATGAGTTTCAAGGATTAGATATAGACAAAATGATGCTAAAGAACTTTCACAGAAATAAAAACTTCTTAATTTAGAAATGTCTGTACAGTCTATCATATGTACAGTGAAGCAACTTACTACGCATATTCTGAAAATACAAATTTAGAATACACCAATTCATTTTGATCATATTCAAAGTACAGTTCATTTTCCCGAAATCAAAAGAATACATTGTGGTACACTCCAGAGGAGTGTTTCCTTCCATACCACATCAGTAAATCTGATCACAGATTTGTTGTAGTGACCCAAACCAAGCAGGGCAACATCAGTAAGACAAAAAAACATGCTCTCGCCTTCAGCGATTGAAGTGAAAGAGTGTTTTCCCAGGCCCGTTTGTCTGTGGTTGGACGTGAGCAGCTGCTAACTGCCTGAGTCATGAGGGAGGCTTTTGGAGAGCAGTAGCGGCTCGCCTCTCACAGATGGACAGGAGGGGCTGCCTAATTGACACTCCAGCATGTTGATGCTCGTCTGTAGATCAATAGACTGGGCAGAGGAGGCTGCCCTAAGGAAACAGAGCACAGTGCAGACAACACCAAGGCTTTGGACATGATCTGAAGAACAGTGTGCCATAAACAGCACAAATCTGTCAAGAAATTACTAATATTTCACTTTTTCAGAGAATAAACAAATGTATTACTTCAGTATGCTATGTAGTTCTAATCAATGACACCAGTGGGCAATTATGTTATATTTTGGACATTTTAAAACACAAAAGTCCGCTTACTCCCAAGTTGAGCTTGGCTCTGGTACATTGCCTTTTGGAGTGCTAGAAATTACAATAGCTTTTTTTTTTTGCCAATTACAAATTCCTACTTTAAATGAAACTAAAATTGCAGAGCAAAGTAAGTTCAGAGCAGTGGGCAACTAAAGATAAGTGAGGGTTTTGGGGATCTGTTAAGCGCAGGCTGATGGCTTGTTCACCAGTGAAGAAAGATAAACAAAAAGGCAGAAATTGCTTTAAATACTACTTTAAGAGGTTAAAAGAGAAGCTGAGACCTGAGTGAATAAAAATTGAGATTTTTCAGGCAATTATTGCAATTAGAAATAAATCATGAACTAACAAAAAGAAGTCGCAGGTATTTTTAAGAATGTTTTTTACAAAATTAAATGTTTTTAATAGTGTGTCTTAATATCGCTATTTCTAGATCTAATATGAATTTGGACTGTAGCAAAAACTTGAAAGTGAAGTAGTTTTGTTCAAGGAATCAGATTTAGCACCTCAAAGACGCATTGTAAATATTTTGGGAAGTTCAAATTCTTAAATGCAAAGTGTGACTTGACTTTACTACTACTATAACTCTAAAATGCTTTTCAACCAGAATCTAAACCCAAGCAGCTGTTTTATCTGAAAGTGTTTTGTGAATCTGTGGGATGCCTCTGCGATGAAAAGCTGCAGCAGAAAACCTGTTCCTTCTGAAGATAAAGGACTTATTCCAAGATTGAGAAACACGTGTTATTTTGGGTGTTCATGCATTCATGCAGACATAATTATGAATAGGGCCTTTTAACCAGCTTGTATTTCTTATCTTGTATGTGTGAAATCGTGCAGCAGAAAGAACATCTCCAGCATGGCACAGTTGCTAATAAGAAAGCTGAATTGTGACAGAAGACATCTTTAGGCCTTTTTGAACGCCTCCGTGCACCAAACAGAACAGTCCTGATGAGCCCAGCCTTTATTGCCAGCTGTCACGCACCGCACCGGAGACAAGGAGCAATCTTCACACCAGTTTGAGTCTAACGTGACGATATATACAAGGCTTTTACAACATGATTTGTGCAGCTTCAGCGGAGATCTTTGACAAACAGACCCATTCACAAGAACTAGGGTAAGATTTTTTTTAAGTCAGGTGTCTACAAGATTTTGGCAGTTTGGAATGAAAGTAGATTTACGTTTTGCACAGTACAAGACAGGAGGAGTTTAAAGTCTAAGACTTCTACAGTCAGTCACTGCGACCAAAGGCTGTCTGAGGTGTAGGAGAACATCATTTCCAAGATTCTTTAAATCTTTACAAGAATGGGTCTGGCTGCTCCTCTCTGTCACACCTCAAGTTGAAACCAAAACATAAAACTACAGATTCAGATTATTTTATTTGTGTGGTGCCCGAAATTAAATTTCATTGGTCGTCTATAATTTAGTAAAAATCTAACTTGTCTCCTAACTTTCAAATTGATTATGCAGAAATCTGCCATGCTCCCCAGTCCCTGTGAATGTTTCTCATTGTTCTTTTCATGTAAGCAGTCATGTATTTTGTTAGTCTACATGTCAATTACATCACGGAACTCAAGAAGATCAAAGCAGTCACCCAACAAAGAGCTGAATTAAAATACAGGAAGATATCACCATAGGCATTCAAACGCTCTAGGCTTTGAGTGGTAAAGACATCCTTTAGGAGAGACTGGTACATTATGCTAGCGGTGTCTTTTCATTTATAAAAGTTAGTAAATGAAAAGGAAACAACAGGTTTAACAAAGATCTTGAAACAGGGGGTCACTGCAATCAAGATTCCACAGTAGCTGACAGTCATCAAGTTTGATGTCAATTGTATCTTATCTTTGATCATACAACAGATCTTAATCTTCGTCTCTGTCTGCCGTTGAGACTACAAGCCATAATTTTGAGCTACTATACAAAATTTCCAGAAAATAAGAAACTTTTGATCGTAGACAGCAATACATAGGAAATGATAATGGATCAATAAAGATGCTACCTATGAAGCCTAATAACTACTGTGTGAATGAGATATTACGCAGACTGATAATAATGACAGTTACTTACATATTTAATACATTTAAAATTGCTTTAATGCGTGCTATATTTTGTCACTTTAGTGGGTATGTGAGCAATGCAGGTATGTGAAAACCATAAGTTAAAGTATTCTCATCTTGCTTGTTTGCTTTGTTGAGCACAGCTAAATTTAGACAAAAGTGAAAATATGAGTATCAAATTGAATCACTAAGAAGTCAATATTGGATTCCTCACATTATCTGTTCATATGCGCTGTCTTCCATTACCGTCTTGTTTATCTCCTCAGCAGGCTAGGTGTAAATATTGTTAAAGAGTTGGAGAAGACAAATCAGAGTCAATTTCGTCGTAATTCCATATTCATTTCTTATTAGATGTGATCGCAGTTCTATCTCTAGGGAAATTACCACCGTATAGGCCTATGGCTCAGCATTATTAGCTGGAATATCAACTTCTGCATTATGCTTAGAAGATTTCATTCAAATATTTGATTTTTTAAAGAGAAACACAATTGTTGATGATTTGATGTGACTGGATGTGTTGTGTGGCTATTATTTTAATTCCAAGTGCCTTAGATAAGCAAATCTTATCTCAATGTGTCAAATAGTTAAAAGTGACAATAGTTCGGGTTTTGCTAAAACAAGATTGCCCTTGTACCTTTTCCAAAAACCCAATTTAGAAGCAGTATTAAACAGATCTAAATGTCAGATAGTTGCTATTTTACAATTCAATAATTTTCCAAAACAGAGCCAAATGACACGGGTTGGTTTAATACTTAATTATTAACCCCTAAACCCTGCCTATTTAGGTAGCTATTGAAAAACATCAAATTATTCGTTTTCAGTTTTTAGTGAATCCACTTAGCAATGGCAACAGGCCTCCTCCAGAGAGGCTGCAGCTTGGAGAGTTGTGTGCACAACTATGAGTTTAAACATCTTGCTGTAGATTACTTTTACACCTTTGAGCAGCTCAAGGGACTTTGAATCTTCAGAAATTTTGGTGAGTCTTTTGACAGCTTCATAGAATGTACTGTTTTGGAAAAAAGTTTTGGATTACAAAATGAACTCTAGGGAAGCGACTGTATGAGATGTTTTGATTTGGAAGATATGATGGTAAAAAAAAGAAAAAAAGATGTCTACAAAACTGTGTTAATAAATAATTGGTCATTTGGATGACAACACAAATCTGCATAAATCAGCCCAGGGAAAGCATCCCTCTGTTTGAAGAACACAGTTAATGGACAGTGGCAGTTGGTACAATACAATGTGGGATGAAGAGCCATTGCCAAATGGCACCTGGCCCAGAAGCAGCTCTCTCTAACTGAGCCAAAACTTAGTTAACAATACCACTTCTTGGGCAGCCCAATATACTGCATAGATTTATTTTTAAAGCTAAATTGAGGCCATTCTGTTAGAGGTTTGTGTTAAATGAAAGCAACCTACAACTAAACAATTTTGACATACTACAAACTCAAGTTCACAAATTATTTTTGAATTATAGTCTTTACACAATCTCATTCTCTTGACATCTAGTGCTTTGTTACAATGTGATTATAGGTTCAGCCGGGAATTTAGACGGTGCACTGTTATATCAGGTACATAGCGAGCAAAATTTTGCATAACATCTGATTAGGGTTAGAGATATGCACTAAATCTTGCTAGGATATAAAGTTTTTGAAACTGACAGTGGCTGTTTGATTCCCCTGTGTGGAGAGTCCTGAGAAAACACTTGAAAACTATTTACTTTCTGGCAGCACTCCATGTAGCTAATCAGTATTTGAGGTTATTATTTGAAATGTTGATGTGATTGATCTTGTATTATTCATGATAATATATTGATAATCAAATCTCAATATTAATTGCAGAATTTTTTTTTTTTATTTCAGTTCAATCCAAACACCAAGAATATTAATAAAAAAAATACAAATTCAAAAAATTTGTGTTCACAATTTTAAAATTATGTTTTTAAATGTGGGTTAGCTTTTGAATTTGTGTGCGTGTTTATTTATTCATTCATTGCTGGAATAGAAACATTTGCTACATTCCATTAGTGATGTGTGTGGCCGCAGCCTGCTTAAGTCAGTAGTGAACTCGCCTGCAGACGGGGGTGGGGAGAAATGGGCCGTCCTAATACATAGATTTTATGTTTACTTGCGCTGGATGCTTGCCTGTGCTAATGGAGGCTACAATCATTGAGCTGCAGCTATAGCACAGAGACAAATGGACTGAAATGTGAGATTGTGTCCTGATACTCCTTGCCCTAGAAACGCTGATGGACAAATTTCATGCTGCTTTAGGAGAGGATAAAGATGCTACAAAGGGGGGTGGGGGGCAAAACACGTCTATTCAGGCTTCTTCAGTATTGTGCTGTGCCCACTCACATGTCTCTTCCTCCTGTCATTTTTCCATCACTTGAATTTGGGCACCTCTTTTGGGGATAAAACAACACTTGGAATTCATCACCGCTTGCCGGTTTCCACTATATAATGCTTTCATTTCATACCTGGCGCTCCATGTGCACCTTGGGGTCCAAACTCAATATCATTCACAGCTTCACTCAGAGCTTCACTCTACAGGTTGAAATATATCCCAATGTCCCAGAGCCTCTGGCAGCTAGTGCAGGTCTCCACTGTGCTTATGAGGTGTGCCTGCTTAATGGGCCACAGAAAAGATGGCATGAGGAGAACCATCTCCTGCCTCCTGTGGACTCTAAGTGCTGCTTTGGTAATGATGCCTGGCACACTTCATCATGGAGGCCTGAATAAGTCTGGTTTTAACCTTGTTGGGGAGAATAAACTATGAGGTTGGCTGAACTGATGTCAAGACAGATATGCTAAGGTCCTCTTATCAACAAGTCAGAAATTATGAATCACACTTATTCTTTTGTATAACAAAAGAGAGAAACAATGTTTAAAGCTTAATTTAATGTTGGTGTAAGTCATTTATTAAGGATGCATGCTTTCAATTTTCTTTAACTGATAGTTAGTATGGCGTGATTTTTGTTCCACGTTGCCAAGCGCGCTAGATGAGTTTTGCTCGCGCACAACGTGAATATTGAACGCGCTCACATACAGTTTGAGAAGGAAATACCATTCTGTGCGCACAAATCTTCGATTCGCGCGCGTGTAAATGTTTGAGTCGCGCGCGCAGGACTTTCTCTCTGCTCGCGCAAAACTGAGCTCTTCGCGCGAGTTCCTCTTCTCGCGCACGAAACCTTTTTCTGCTCTCAAATCTATTCTCCGCTCTCACGGAGAAAATGCAGCATAGATACCAGAACAGCCAATCACAAGACGGGATTCTTGCATTTTTTTAATTGGTTGATCCAGACCCAAAGAGAGATGAGTTGTTAACGTCACTTCCTGTAAGTCCCGCCTTTTGAAAACAACAACTCTCTCCGTTCTGTTCTATCACCGACGACCGATAAACAGTCCATTATTCAACATCTACCAGACCAAAAGTACATTTTAGGAGACATGTTGTGCCAAAGACCTATCCGAACACATAGGAACAGACAAAGTGAGTGAAGGGGTCAAATGTGTGGAGATATTCAACGATGAACGATGGCCACAGCTGCGTTAGCTGCGGGCTAAGTGCTATCGTGAAGCTAGCCCTGCTGCTGTAATATACGGAACCATCTCTTTACTCTCTAAATGCAACGCCACACCAACACCTCCGACTTTACTCAGATGTGACCATTACTGTAAATATCATATGTTCAACATGTATTCTGTATTAATAAGTCTATCATTGTTTCATACACAGACTGTTTATTAGAGAGCAGTTTTGTGCAGAACGACACATTTAAAGTGATGATAACACTGAGCTGCCACCATCAGTCAAAATATATGTGGATTTACCTGATCTGTTATCCGCATGATCAGAAAACTACACTTTTTTTATCATTTATGAGCATGACAATATAGTTACATATTTTCATCTCCAGTCCTTAAAAGAGGCAGAGTAAACAGGGCAAAAACAGTTACACCAGCTCACTGCGAGACACTATTCTTCATTCATCATCAAACATTGTGTTGCATAGCAGAGACTGTTGACATCCCATTTACAACTTAATAATAAAAATTTTATTAACAACATTCTACATAAGAGAAATGTTTTTGTAACCTTTTTGCACAGACTTTCAGTGGTCTAATAAGAGGTCGAAGTTTGTAAACTACTCAACTGCTGTTGACATAAAATATGTTGGGCAAAACAGTTTTTTGCTGATTAATTTCAGCTGCTTACTGAAATATTGTAGGAATGGTAGTAGTACATGTAAGATATAGATTATACATTATGTTCTAGGAATCTCTAAAGAAGTGTTTACATAATGATTATAAAAACAACTACTGTGGCTCTACATACAAGAGAGGAAGTTGTAAGATTCAGTAAACTGCATATGATTTGTATGGCCTAACATATCAAAGAAAACAATCGTAATAATTTGGTTGTGTTCACATGATGTCAAAACATTCTACAAGTTACAAGATGTTTGGCAGCTAAAATGAATATTTATGGTTTTATTTGTTTAATTACAGTTAAACATATATATATATTGTAAATAAAAGTGAATGGTCTAGTCATGCCCGGATTATCACTTTATGGGCCCCTGGGCACAAATGTTAATGGGCCCCTACTACTTTTTCGAGCCATAAGCCGCTATTTTAAAATACACGAATATATTGAAAAAAAAAAACTAAAAACATTTTTTAAAAGTGTAATTCTGTGACTGAAGCTCTGAGTTGACAACATAACCCTTTCCACTTATTAAAACAGCAGCATTAATATTAAATACTTGGACAACACAATATTAGGCTAATGTTTAAATAAATATGCAAATATGGTATCATTCAGTACTACTCTTAATAATATTTAATATACATACATCATTTCTAATAAAATATCTTCAATAGGAGATTGCATTTGGATTTCATAAGTTAGTGAATTAATTCTAAATCTTTTTGGACTGTATTTGATACAGAGCAAATCTTTTTTTTTTTTCTCACAAAATTGTACTTTTCAGTCAAATTGTATTTAGCAAAACCGAGTATTATTTTTTGCTTTATTACTTGCAGTGTTTGAATGGGTGACATAAACACAAAAGCCTATTTATGATCATTTATGTCTGCTTATAAGTTGTTTTTAATTTCTTAATAAATCAATTTTCTAGTATTTGTAATCAACTTTAATGTAGTACATTGTTTTTAGACGGCAAGGTAAAAATGCAGCGCTGGGAGTTGAACCCGGGTCTCCCAGGTGAAAGGCACACGTCTTACCAAGTGAGCCATCAGACCCTTAAGATGATAGGGCATTCAGGGGACTATTTAATCATGTTTTAGGGCCAAAGTAAAGGGACAACAGACTTTTCAGAGTACAATTTGGGAGAAATATAGTTATTATTACAGACACACAATATTTTTGCAATGGCTGATGGCTATTTTGTCGTGAAACTGTAGATTAAGATGTTGTTAATGCATAAGTGGCACGGGTTGTGGCGCTGATGAAGCATAGGGCCAGGTGGAGAGAGACAAGGAGGCGCGATGGGAGTTTAAAGAGAAGGTGGAGGACCAGGACGACGCTTGGAGTGCGGGCGCTCCGGGCGGAGAAGCTGTAGCCAGCGGGGCGGACAGGAGAGCCCTGTAACCAACCGCGGAGGGAGACGGCGACATCGCACCCGAGCGAGGCGCGGAGAGAGCAGGCGGAGGAGCAGTGCTGTGGTCAGCGGAGCTACAGGCAGTGGAGAGCCCGGTAAGAGAGGAGGCAAACGGCGACATAGCACCGGAGCGAGGCGCGGAGAGAGCGGGCGGAGGACCTTTGTAGTTAGCGCGGCCGAGGTAGCGAGGAGAGAACGTTTAACTCCGCTTGTTGTGCCGAGTTTAATGAATCGAAGAGAGAACTGGCCAGAAAGTATATGTGGGGGCGAGGACTTTTTTAACCAATAGCTGTAGCCTGTTTCATTTTATTGGCTGATTAGGTGTCACGCTAAAAAACTGACATAATGTGGAACCAATAAAATACAAAACAGAAAAAGTGACGTTCAGTAAAAATGTCTCCTGATTGGAAGGGCCCCGGGCAGGAGGCGGGGCCCCTGGGCCTGTGCCCGGTAGGCCCATTGGATAATCCGGGCATGGGTCTAGTCACTAAAAGAAATCCATAGAAATATGGTCAAATGACCTTTTAGATATTTTATGGCAACATGTGTCTCTTGCTGGAGTTCATATTGTAGACTGAGTGCAAACTTTTGATGTTTTTTTTGGGCTAGGTTCAAGAATTAGTTCTACTTTTAGATCTTCCATGGTAAAGTCCAATGTGATCAATAAGAAAATCTCTCCACCTGGGTGTATTGTAAGTGTACTCAAAATTTCTCAAACGTAAAAAGCAGTGGTTTAAGAAGTATATCAATTACGGGTGAAAGAACATTTGGGGGAGAAAGTACTCAAGTAGGAGTAACTATCAGAGTAACATTTTAACATATTCATTTTAGTTAACTGAAATGAAATTGTAAAAAAATAAATAAAACAGAAAATTTAATCTTCAAGGAATAAACACCAAAATAAGTCATATTTGAAAAAAGCAATTCACAAGAAACACAACTGTTCATAGAATTGTATATTATAAGCATACATTTTTGGACATTTAAATGTATTCGGGTGAGAAGAGTAACCAAAACCTTTACTCGAATGGGAGTGCTAGTACTGCAAACTAAATGTTACTCAAGTAGTGAGAGCTGCTAGAAAAATAAAAAGGATAATTTCTCCAGAAAGAGTAAATGTAAAGAGTCAGGTGTTTGACAGCACAGCTCAGTGCAGTTGAGAATAATGAGTGAACGTCATTGTTGATAAAACCTCTGACAGTTTATTCTTGATGGTCTCCTCATCCAGCAAATGTCCACAGCTCCCAGCATGTTGTAAAAGTTAGCCCAGGCAGTGAAGATGCGGCTGTAGACTGGTGAATGCCACATCGACTCCCCACCTCACTCTGCACCAGGCCCAACACTTTCATTTATACAATTGCTCCATGTAAGTCCGAGTATTGGCTAGAATACATAGTGTACACACAGTGCTCATGACTGTGGCTTGGTGAGCAAGCATTATTGTTGAAGGTAATGTTAATGATCACAAACATAAAACAATTCAAACAAAGCGATAATAACTAAGTTACTAGCGAAGTCATCTTACCTTGTGTACAACGTTAGCACTTAGCCCGCAGCTAACGCAGCTGTAGCTATCGTTCATCGTTGAATATCTCCACACATTTGACCCCTTCACTCACTTTGTCTGTTCCTATGTGTTCGGATAGGTCTTTGGCACAACATGTCTCCTAAAATGTACTTTTGGTCTGGTAGATGTTGAATAATGGACTGTTTATCGGTCGTCGGTGATAGAACAGAACGGAGAGAGTTGTTGTTTTCAAGAGGCGGGACTTACAGGAAGTGACGTTAACAACTCATCTCTCTTTGGGTCTGGATCAACCAATTAAAAAAATGCAAGAATCCCGTCTTGTGATTGGCTGTTCTGGTATCTATGCTGCATTTTCTCCGTGAGAGCAGAGAAAAGATTTGAGAGCAGAAAAAGGTTTGTGCGCGAGAAGAGGAACTCGCGCGAAGAGCTCAGTTTTGCGCAAGCAGAGAGAAAGTCCTGCGCGCGCGACTCAAACATTTACACGTGCGCGAATCGAAGATTTGTGCGCACAGAATGGTATTTCCTTCTCAAAACTGTATGTGAGCGCGTTCAATATTCACGTTGTGCGCGAGCAAAACTCATCTAGCGCGCTTGGCAACGTGGAACAAAAATCACGCCATAAGTTAGAGCGCTTAGCCCATTTACATGCGCACGAATAACCCGGTTATGATCGGGGTTTTTAAATATCCTGGTTATGTGTGTGTCCATGTAAACACCATAACCTGATTTTAATAACCTGGTTATTCGAATAACCTGGTTATGAGAAACCAGGTTATTGTCACTGGAGTTTTCTGATAATAACCCGATTATTGTTCCATGTAAACACCATAACCTGGTTTCTTGCTGATAGAACCAAACTGAGCATGTGCAAACTAAAGGAACTGATCTGGCAGAAGCAGTAAATTTCCCAAAATGCCTCAAATTTATTATTTTCTTTTTCTTATATTCATTTTATAGCACTTTTTCTCATTTGGGTTCGGAGCATATGACACTTATTTATTCATTTTTTATTTGTAATGTGTCATCAATGTAAAACTTTAAAATAACTTGTAACACAACACAGTTATAACTCTGAACCGACTCTTCAGAATTATTTCAGACATATTTTTTTACTGTTAAAATCACTTTTCCCAAAGCTCTGACTGTGATCTACAGTCTGATGTTCGTATTCAATTGTATTTTGTCAGTTTCCTGCTGCAAACATAAAAAAAAACAAAAAAACATAAGTTTCAAAGTTTCATACATGCTTAGTTCCCTGCCATATCTGTGTCGTTGTTGCCATAGTTACCAGTCTGAATAACCAGAATACTCCCAATGCACATGTAAACAGGAACATTAATAACCTGGTTTCTCTGAGCGCATGTAAACACCATAACCAGAATATTGTCATAACCAGGGTACTGCTCATAACCGGGTTATTCGTGCACATGTAAACGGGCTCACTGTTAATAATCGAATAACCGATTACGTACAGCAAATGCAGTACATTTTATTGTTGTTTTTTTTCACTGGACGTGTTATAATTTAGCGGTCTTTTTTCCCACTCAGACGAACAGCAGAACTGTTCAGAGGCAGTTAGCGCCCTCTGCTGGAGCAACTGAATTTGTGACAATTAACCAGGCAGTGACATCCTACTTGGTTAAGCCATTAGTCATGGTTAACTGGTTAATCTGTTAACCATGAACATCCTTATCATTTATAAAACAAAAATAAACCTATCAATCATCAAATAAACAAGTGTAACTTATCAGCAAACTCTTTGACATGCATTAATATTTTAGTCTGCTAGCAAAGATTCAACAGATGGAAAAGTGGATTACTTTCAGTGACTACATGTTTAGTTTTTCACCCACAGAAAGTTACACCCCTGCACCTTTAAAAAGCAAATCAACCTTTACTTTTTTAATACCGGCTCCATGTTTACTAAATCCCATCGTTTCACTTTTTAAGCCGCAGATATGCTTTTTTTTATCTTTTTTTTTTCTTTAATTGAAAGACCATTTTAAAAAAAACTATACACAATGCCAGTTATGTAATACTGTGTCTCTGAATGTGCAGAGTTAGCCAATAGGTTAGCCGATAGTCTGATTTGTTTATTTGTTTTTTCCTTTGTGTGTAGACATTTGCACTAATGGGTTTTCCAATGTTTGCTTCTTTTTCTGGCTGATATTTCGGCAGCGACTGTGTGAGAGAGTGTACTATCAGATTGTCACCCAAATGTGAAAAGAGAGTAGGCCCAGGACTATCTGTGAGAGGGGAGGGGAAAAGGGGGGTCAAAGTCAATACACCCGCCTGTTACTTCTCCAACACGATGATTGATTTACTATATCTGTGGACTGGCTGTATCTGGAGCTAGCTGTCTGTCAGGATTAAGGAATTTATGTCTTATCAAGCCACACACCTGAGAAAGCGACGTCTGACAGGATAACTTTAGGATCACCGACATATAGAGGGGAAGATGTACCATATCTTATAGAAAACATTGACTCACAGTGTATTTTAGACTGAACACTTTCCCGGATCGAAATAATAAGCCTTGTACTGTCAACAACACAAAACAATGTGTTTCCAAAGAATGGGTCAAGTCTTAAAGAAAGGTCCAAACCTGTTTATTCTATGTGGTCATGAAAGCTGATTAAACAATAAGTCATTGTTTTGCAAGTCTCAAATAAGTTTCCAGACTTGACCTCAAGTGCTATTCAAGCTTCTACTTTCAAAATATAGCAAATTCTGAATTCTATTATTTCTCTAAATTACGCCATTTAAAAATGAGTCACTGGCCTTCAAGTTCAAGTCGGGTCTCAAGTCTGAGTACATTTTATCAATACAAGTCAAGTCTCAAGTCTTTCCTATAGTGACTCAAGTGTTACTCCAAGTCTAATCCTGAGTCCAAGTCAGGACCTCTGCGCACATTAACATTAAACATGTATAATTTTAAAAACAAAAAGAAAAATGATTTACATTTAGTTTGTGTAAAGAATCTTATTGTAAAAAGGGACTTAAATTCCAAGACCAAGCTGTTCAAGTTAATGTCAGTAAGTAAAGTACCAGTAGGCTAACAATATCATTTCAAATAGTGTTTCGGAAGTGAATGCTGTGAAAAGTCAAAAAATATATATATATTTTTAGTGCATGTTTGGGTGATCCAAAATATTAATCCTGACATAACTCATAATTTAAATATTGTGAGTTGTGCTGCCTCTTTGCAGACACATTAACTTCAAAAAAGATCTACGCTATGGATATTTGTTAAATAATAGCATCATGTCAAGCTTTGGCACCAGCGACATGCAGTCAGAGGAGACAGTACCTCACCAGTCCTTTTGTAGAAAAAAGGCTTTTGTCAGTAAGACAATAAAACCTTTTTGCATTTATAATGTCTGATATATAATTCTATTGGTGCAATTTTCCACAGTTTTGTTGGGTTTTGTGGTTTAAAATAGGTAAATCTCCCAGAATTTGCCTGTGTGATGCAGGGTTAAAAGGTTGAGTATGTTCAGTCCATTCATTCATTCTTTTTCTACATAAAAAGTGCTAAAATATTTGTTTAAGCGTTGTCTTCTTCTCATCAAAACGAAGAATATTTGGCACAGTGGACAATAACACAGCTAATTGTCTACTTTAAAATTTTGCAACAAACTTCTTAAGTGTTAAATGGTATATTTTCTGTGTCCAGGCTGGCAGCTCAAGTCCTGCGCAGCGGTGCAGGTGGTATTCCTATATAGGGTCTTTCAGAGACACAGCTTATCATGCGTACAGGGAATCTTATTTATGCATAATTGATTAAATTACAGCCTGATTCTGCCAGCTCATGAGGATGAACACCTGTTCCTTAACCTAGAAATGCACTCTTAAACTACCTCCAGGATAAACTTCTGCTATAGGAAACGTTTGCATACATTTTTTAAAATACTCTAATCATTTTGTCTAATAGGATTTGCAGCACATTTTGGCAATGCACAGCTCATTTTCATATAGCCTAGAGCATCTCTTAGAGTTTATAGTCACAGCTGTAACAGAGCCTGCTCACTTTGTGTTTTATCCATAATTAGGACAGTGCGATATTGACAAAAATTATTATCTTGATATTTTTTTAATGTATCTCGATAACGATATTCATACGATATTAAGTCAGTCCAACAAAAAATGTGTTCAAACATGCCTCCAAAAATAAGTATCGTAATAAGACAACATATTCATCAATGCCTGCAATTAGTGATTTAGTTCTTTATTTTGACGGTTTTAAAATATGATTTACCAGTGAAGCATTTTCTAACTTGAAATACAGAAAAACAGAGAAAACATTTACTGTAATTTATTCTGGATTCCCCATTAGTTACTAATAAGTAACTATAAAAGACGTTTTGAACACATTTTTGTTGGACTGACTCAGGATTGTTTTTATTGCAGCAATAATTTTACTCCACAATGATATTGACGACTTATTTCAAGCACTTTTTAGCATTTAAGATTGTATTGGTAAATGTTTGATTGTTGAAATGTCAGTATCACAAAAGTGCAGATGACTTCTATACCCTTACTAGAAAGTGCAAGATTCTTTTTTAAGTATTGTTTTTAATAAATTCCCTTTTGTTCCCAACTAAACAATATACTCGATATTTAATTTTTACATATCTCCAAAGCAACATTGACGATATAATCTAAAATTTGATATATTGCACACCTCTATCCATAATATACAGTGAGTGTAACCTCCTACACAACTACTTATGAAAAATCTTTATTAAAACTAATAAAATTTCACTTATGTCCTATCAGATAATACATTTCTAACATATTAAGTCCAAAACAAACATTTTAAAGCAGAGCTCAACTTCAGGAGTAGCGCTCCCTCTACAGCTTGAGTTGAATTTATCCACTTCATGCTGAACAGAAAGTCTGGCTTATTGGAGTGTTTTTCATTGGTTCTTAGAAGTGGATGTCAATGAATTAATGAAATCAAACAAATCACTTAAAACATAAGTTTTTTTTTTTTATACCAGTACTTAGCCATTGACACTGACACTTATGCACACTCCAGCTGCAGTCAATACAGGTGAACTTCACACCAGCGTGAATTGTTCTGTGCACAAAGGCAAGCTTTACATTCAAAAACCTTTGTTCGGTCAATAAGCTTTTCTATTAGATGAGTATCAATCTAACTAGTGAAAGAAATATATCCTATACTTATCCTATACAGCAGGGGTATCAAACTCAGGTTCACGGAGCAGAGGCGGGGTTAACGCAAACTGACCAATCAGAACACCCGAGTTGCGGACTTCAAACATGAGGAAACGTCAATCATGAAGCAAATATACAAGTGGTAAAATCTAAGAAGGAAACACGCTGCAGCTTCAAATGAAGTCTGCGCTTAATCAACCAATCACAGACACAGAAGTTACGCAGCAGAGTTCATTTAAATGTCATGCATGGATACAACAGACTAAAAGTGCAGACATGACGAAACATTTATAAGATCGACCGTTTAGTCTGAATGAGCTGTGTCCTTTATCTGAGTCAAAGTGATGCGTAAAAATCCACAGCCAAATGTGCACAAAGTGCAGTCGTTCATTATTTCTTGACAATGAAAGAATTTATTAATCATCACACAGATTAAACAGGATTCTTTAGTCACTGTTAAGATCTCATCCTGCTCTTAATAAATAGGTTACGTGCCGGGCCCGTGCGCATCACATTGATATAAAAGAAAACGCCGTAACTTTCACATTTCCTCATTTCTCCGCTGCCCTCTCTCTCTCCCCCTCTTCACATACGGCTTAATTCTCGTCTCTGATTGGCCAACGCCTCGTCTTTTTAACTTATTCGGGAACTTATCCTGGTCCGGAGCAGGTTATGAGTTTGCCGCATGTTGCCATAGAGATCTGCCCCGATAGGACGTGATCCAGTTTCGTAGGACCGCCAGACCAGGTTTAACCCAGAACTTACCTCGCAAAACCCCAAATCTAGCTTCGTAGTACAGGGCTCAGGTCGATTGACTCAAGCTGTATCAGCAACACTTACCACTGCCTGCACTGTTGTCAGCTAACTAAAAGGAATTATCACCCTCCATACCATTCACATATGGTAGGTCAACTCATGATGATTGTCATGTTATCAGTGTTGTAATTATATATGCCAGAATTTTGGTGAAGCCCTATAATCTATGCAGAGGATTGAATGAATACATTTGAATAATGCATAAATGAAGTTTTAAATTACATTGTCACATTATTACAGCCTCCCTTGCATACACTCACTCATTCATTATAGAATGACTGTATTCTACATTCATAAACAACAAAATAATAATAATAAAGATAGCAAGAAAAGACAAGGCATCTTCACTTATTTTTATTTATAGTCAAACAAATAAAAAGGAAATAAATGATTAATATTAAATACTTACTTTGCTAAATGCTAAGCAAAACTAAGCACTACCAAAAATGTTTTAAGGAATAAAAAACTGAGCTGTCGACCTTTGGATCAGAGTATGAGCATTCTGCCAACAGAGCTGCTGTTGATTCAGGCCATGTGCTAAATCTGTATGCGAAGCTAGCACTAGCAGGGGTTGTGTCTTGCACAAGATTTACTATCAGAAACAGCATCACTTATTTATGACATGTAAATGAGAGTGTTACCGGAGCAAAGAAGGGCAGTAGTAGGTCCTAATGCCATTGACTTTGCACATGCTAGTTTTGATGACCATATACGTATTTTAATCCAAAACATTATTGCATTCACAATTTCACATTTAAAATTATTACATCCAACTACTAAACACATTATATTTATTTAATAGTGCAGTGCAGAGGGGAAGGGAGAATTAGCTCCGGCTCAGTGTCTGCTGTTGAGACGTTACAAAGGTGTGGAACATGAAAACCTAGTTTGACAGCTGCTGTAAAATTCTCCTCTTTTGTGGAATATAAGTGAAGATCAGGTACAAATGGAGGTGTGCATGTTTTTATTACCTCACGCGGCTGGTGCACAAACAGCTTTCTCACTAACATGCACAAAACTCAATCTCGTCATAATAAAGCAGACAGCATCTGCATTTCCTCTATTTTTTGCTGATTTTTACATTTTGCATCTGTACAGAAGCCATGCCATTTTTTGTCATTGTATGAATAAATGTATGAATTTCTCATCGCATACTGATCTGCTTTGATTTCAGTCGTCTCACTGAAAACAAAGACAGGGGAACTTTAGGAGTCAGGTTCATTTTAATAGGGCCAATAAGCAATGTAACATCCACATTTAAACTAGGGCTGTGCCAAAAATCGAAAGATCGAGAGATCGCGATCTCAACTTTGCTCGATCTCGATGATAAGGCTTGCGCATTAAGATCGACAAGTCCATCAGCCAATCACAATGCAGAAAATGCACGCGGCGCTGCCTGGTAGTTTTAGCCAATCACAACGTGGTAAATGCACGCGGTACAGAGTGGGAGTTGCCGCCCACTACAGCCTTTATTTTAAAGAGAAAATGGTCATCGTTAATGAAATGCCTTTAACTTTTACTTATAATGACGAGCCACGCATTTTATCCGCGTCCGTGCGCGTCCTGAACCAGAGGCAAGCCTCCGGGATCCCGCGTGTGTTTGAGGCAGCGGCCGGGGAGGCATGCACTGAGCACGGATCAAGCCAGCGTCAATCCCCGTGTGAGACGAGCCTGGGGCGCCGCGGGACCGCGCAGCCCACTTCAGCGCGAGGTTAGTGACAGAAAAGGCTCATACAGACGGCTTCACGCGTAAAGTGTTGTACCTGTGAGTCTCCCGCAGAAACACTCGTCTGTTCCGTTATTATCTCTATGAGAGGCGCGCTTTCCCACGTCTCTCTCTCTATTCTCTCCCTTTTCTCCACTTCATAAGCGGCGACGCACTTTCATTTACACGCACGAATTCTCTTCACTTCGTGAATTTGGCCGCTGTATTCACGCGTGAGTAAAGCATCTGTCTTGAGTTGAGAAAAAAAAGTATATCGCAGCACTTGTGCTCGCTTCCCTGGGAAGCTGTCAGTCATCCGTTCAGGCTCACGTGTATAAGCGTGTCTTGTTTACAGTCTGACTCTGAACGCACGGACTGACCGCAAAACGAACAAATAATTATAATTAAATAGTCTCCAGTAAATCATGTTTTTTTTCTTTGACTGTTTATTTATTAGCCTTATTATTTATCAGCTGACCTGGGACGTCTAGTCTATTCTTTCTGGTCAATTTTACCATTCAAATTAGGGGGACTTTCACCTATTAATAAATAATAGTGAAGCTTTTCTGAAAAGACATGTAGTTTCATATTTTTTTTCTATAATATATAATTTGCATAATACTACCATTTTAGATTATTTTCATTAAAAAAATCGAATCGAAAATCGAGATTGAACGATATGAAGAAAAAAAATCGTGATCTATTTTTTTCCCAGATCGCCCAGCCCTAATTTAAACTTTGGACAATGTTAATGGATGAAGTTCTACTGCATGCGTTAGGGATGGGACGAGATCTCACGAGGCCTATCTGTCACGATACTGTGCGCACACGTACAGAACTATCTCGCAAGATTTTTCCTTATGAATGGTCATGTTTTGTATCTTTGAGGAGCTGTAGTAAAAAGTCCTCCACACACAGCACACACAGACTTGTAGCGGACTTATTCTGACAGAAAACCGTTTGTTTGTTTTTTCGTAATGATAGGACCAATATTGAGTCAGTGTTTAGGACTACATATCTCTGTCAATATTATTGACAGAGATATTTAGTCCTAAACACTGCAAAAGTTAGCGTGACAAATATATAGTATACGTGCGGACATCACAGGAACAGCATGTTTTTCACATTTAAACATAAATAAATCCACAAAGAGATATTTTGGCCTATGTCATCAATAACTGTAAAAAGTACGAAATTCTCACTCCTTCTCTATTTCTGGTCAATGTCAGCAGCGCTGCAAAGGCAGGAGAAAGGGGGCGGAGCCTGAGCTACACAAGGGAGAGCAGATCAATTTCAGTCAAATGATTTAACTCATTTCATTTAAATAATAATACAAGGTGATAGATATAATGAAAGGTAAAGCTAAACTAAATAAATATTAAACTAACAATAAACAATAAAAGTCTCATTTTGTAACTTGCCTTGTTAAAATTCTGAATTGAAACAAATAATGTAAATTATTTCAAATCTCATCTCAATCTTATAGACCCAATCTCGTGGCTCGTCTTGTCTTGTGAAAATTCTGTCTCATCGTATCCCTACTAAACATGCTTATTTGTGCTACGGCTGATGGCAAACCCGTGAAATGTCCATTCACCATACTTCCATCATCATTTCAAAGCGCAAGACGAGACTTTCAGTGAAATGCAAATATGTGAGGAAGCTAAAAGTTAGCTCCCATTTTGCCACTTTGACTCAGTTTTCTCCTAAGTTAGTCAAATATCGAGATTAGGGTCCGAACAATATATATCAGTTGGCCGATATTATCGACAGATATGAGCACTTACAGGACAGTTATTCTGGGCATGTTGTATCTTGTTTTAAAAGCTTAGCTGGTCTATTTTGCCCTTTGTCTTAGCCTAGGTCTTAAGTATTCCTCTGTTGGCCATTAGTGGCTCTCTCCAGGCGCTATACACTGTCAGTGTAGAAGGTGCAGCTTCAGCCAGATGTGGGGGTGCAATTTCCTTCAGTGAACCTTATGTAAAAAAAATACACATTTTTAGACAAAGTTGTTAAAGTCTGTCATATGAATAGACTTTCACCAAATAGATTTCTATTATTACACTTTTTTTCCCAAATGAAGCTGCTGCTACAGTTCACTTTTGCCTGTGATCTTAATGCAGCTGCTCACTTGTCACAGGCGTGACACATCTCAGGTTCACTGAAGGAAATTGCACCCCCACATCTGGCTGAAGCTGCACCTTCTACACTGACAGTGTAAAGCGCCTGGAGAGAGCCACTAGTGGCCAACAGAGAAATAATTAAGACCAAGGCTGAGACAAAGGGCAAAATAGACCTGTAGATCTTCCAGAATACAACCATTCTTTTCAATCAGCAATCAGATCAATATTTAGGATAAGGATTTTGAAAAATATACATAAATAAGAACACATCTTTACAATCACCATAGAAATGAATTGGGGCTTCAACGTGTGGCATATTGACGCAAAAAAACGTGAAATCGTGCAAATTATGAGCTATTGACATGTCCTGTTACGTAATATAAATATGCATTATTGTGAGATTGGGTTGAAAATTTACGCAATGGGCTTTTAGAGGAGTAGTTGTAGGCACTTTAGGCATTTATTACAAATATTACACTGTGCTTTCTAAAATAGCAAAGGTCTTTACAAAATATTACTATTCTTGTAAATAACAAATAATGCCTGTGAGGAGAGGAGTCACGAAGCACTTTAGAATGAGCACAAAAATATTTAGATTTGGGTCCATTGTCACAAATAATTACCCAAGTCATTGTTTACACAGCTAATGCTTTTAGTCAACTTTAATTAATGAACAGAAAGTACATAACAATACAATCTAAACATCTGCTAACAAGAACAAAGACTTTCACTACATTGCAACTTGGAAGTGCAGAAAAAGCCCACTTGTCAGAGGCACAGCCAAGCACCGCTCTTTACAACACTCTAATTGCTACGTGTCACATTGAAGGACAGCACAACAATGCGATCCCAAATGAGATTATCTGAATAAGAAAGCAAAGGAAGAAAAGGATGTGTCTTCAACAGAATGGTGGCCCTTCTATCTTGCTGCGTTCATGTCACTTTTCAGACATCAGTTTACCACACCACGCTCTCCAATCAGTCGCCCTGAACACTGTAACAAGCCTTTAGGGGAAAGATGCCACGGGCTGTTTTATGAGTGCAATGCTTGAGCGCTAATAAGGCTAATATTTTTCTCAAGCAGCGACATCACAAGTGACTTCATCCCATCACCATAAAGTCTTGTTACATAAATGCAATTTTTTCTTTTTCTTTTTAAGTTTTCTCTTCCAACATACATGATTTTACACAGAAACAACCGAATTGTATTGTATGCTTCCTTTTGTATTATTTAATGCAACTAATTCCAGTGCTGTTTTCTTAATAAGTATTTTTTGTTCCACAGGGGCAGTAAGATGACCCCTTGAAGTAGCTCCTGCAAACAGCATAACATTTGATTTTTACAGAGACATTTTGTGGTATCCAATTCTAAACCTACTATAATAATATTTTAAGCCTGTAAAACTTCACAAAAAATGTAGGCAAATTTAAAAATCAAATCTAGTTTACTCAAAGGAGTAGATCAAACTTTCCATGTTAATTTGAATTTTTATTAACAGTGATATGCATTTATTATGAGTTGTCTTCATTTATTTTGCACTGCAGACATCCCTGTTTACTTATTTGGTGTTTGGATACATTTTTATTTTTTTCATAATCAGTGATATTCAGCAGCGTGGTCTGGAAATGCAGCACTTTGTTGTGATGACATTTCGAGAGACAAACAATCAAGAACAAACAGAAATCCGCACCAAATGCAATAGAAGTGTTCCTTTCACATGTCATTTTACATCAGTGTTGTGCTTTCAATTGTCCAAAGTATATAATGATCACTGTTGTCATTTTACAACTACTATAGCAGACAAAAACAACACGTGTCCTTTAATGAATGAAATTAACTGTGGGGGACATTAGTGTACTGCATTGCTATGAGAGAGTGGCCATCTTCACTGATCATTTAATTACAGGCCAATTAGCTGAGAGAAATACTTCTCCATCTAATCTATTATGTATTTGGAAGTACATTACGGAGATGACACTTTCTGTTGTATGAGAGGTAATAACCAACCAGAAAAATGGCCGACTAGAAATCAGTTGTTATTTGAGAACGTTAGTGACCATTTTTGTTGAAATGAATCATTGAAATTGGACCAGTTGTAATAAAAATGTTTTAATGTGTCTGCTTGTCTTGGTTCGTAAACATATGCATCTTGTGCAGCAGCCATAAACACAATACCTTACTATTGACCAGTGCGTAACATTAGCCTATAACTTCATATGAAATCCATCTCACCTTTGACCTCAAAGCATGCTCGCTAAGGGAACAGCTGCAATAAGCAGTGACCTTTAACGAAGCAGGAACCACTAGTGGTAAGACAATAAAATGATCTGTCACAGAAAAGTGCTGGAGTAATTTTCTTTTGGAAGATTTCAAAGAAAAATCATTCTAATTTGTAATTTTTAATAATATTATTATTATATGAGGCAGTTTCTATGCAAGATTATCTTATTTTGACTTTTCAGATTCACAACATGCCTATCTTCATACCAGTAAATCCAACAGGCTGAATTGTGAATGTAAGTGTAAATAATTAAAAGGACCTGTGCAGTGTTTTCATTAGAACAATACATTTGCAGTAGCACAGAGAAGGAAGCCGATCAATATGAGGCCTATGTTTCTAACATCATATTTCATTTGTGTCATCTCTCAATATTCACTAGTTCACCTTCTGTTACTGTCAATATGAAAGTCTAAAACACACAGATTAATATTTTATATTAAAAATGAATATAGTACAAAAATGTATTTATGACTGCTGTCTATAGAGAATTATTACTGTGCTTTGAGTATGTTAACTTAAAAAACAAAACAAGACAATGTTTTCAAAGTATCCAAACGTATACCATGGTCAGTGACATTAACTACAAAACAATATGTTCACCTTTCTTTGGATGTGCCTAAGAGATAAACAAGTCCAGTTTAAAGTGCATATAGCAGGCTAGACTACATTTTTTCAGTAAAACACATAATATTTAAGATTTCAACATTTTTGCTTATTTCACCCAATTTGACTGTTTTGTTGAGGTTTATAATTGACTTTTGTCCAGTAACCGTGACACAGTATGTTGAGGTAATTCCACTACTGCAACCTAGCAACCACATCGTAATTATGGGCTAGAATCCACATAAATGACACGGACATTACGACAAATCATTACGCTTATGCTAAATGATTGTTTAAACTCGAAAGAAACTGTGTCATTTGTGTGTAAATTGCCTTTGCATATTGGCACTTTTTAATGATACATGTGGAGGAATTAGAACTTAAATTACTTTCTGTAATTTCCTACTTTTGTTGGTAATTTTCTTAATACTTTGCTCCTGAGCAGCTATAAAACTAAGATAAAAGTTCACAACAAAATCTATTACACCAAACTAAGTAAATTAGAAAATGTGATAATTGTCAAATGGGCTTTAAACACAGTCCATAATCCATCTTTTTGTTTATGAAAGGTTGTCACAAATTTGAGAAGTCAGAGCAGAGCAAAATCTGTCTGTGCTAAGCTTTATAAAACGTGTTATCATTAAATGTGAGCCTCGAAGTATATTGGGAACTGCTAAAAGTAGTTGTTGTTAATACAAAACTGCGCTCTGCCTTGTGAAACTTGTGAAATTCACTTGTAAACTCATTAGGGTGAAGAATTGGGACATTAGGCTTGCATTAGAAAAGCACGGCACGAGTTTGGACCAGCATAAAAAAAATTACAAAAAGTACAAAAACCACTGAACTCTAAACATTTCCTATTACGATCAAACACTACAATTACCCATAAGTGAATGTATTACCAGCATGAACGCCTTTAAACCAGCCTAATCTCACCTCCACAGTTGTTGGTCTAATCACGGTCACGTTATTCTCTGGAGGATTAGACGAGCACCAGCATATGTCATAATGAAAGTGTGGAAAACAGAAGCCGAACAAGCCGCTACAAAGACACACATGAAAGAGCTCATCAGGCACCTCTGCGGCTCACACAATAGACATCAGCACGCAACACTACACAGCTACATGTCTTTATGTGTAGAACAAGTGTTGTCCCACAGACCAGAAAAAAACAAAAGTCACGACTAAAACGGGATGGAGAAATGTGCATGTTTTTGCATAACATTATGAGGATTAATGTTTGTTAGACAAGACACTTAAATAAGGATTTAGTCAGGAAAGATTTTAAAATCTATTTGCATTTTATTATTTTCTGTTTTTGGAATACAAATACACACTTAATAAATTCAATTTAATTTAGCAACTTTTCACAAAATTGAACTTATTTGTATTTGTCCAGTATTTTTGCTGAATAACTTTTAGTTTCAAGTGACAATACTACAGTAAATCTAATGTTCAGACAGTGTTAAAAGGTTCACTGTGTAAGTTTTTTATGAAGTCTGCACTAGAGCTGAACAATTAATCAAAGTCGAATCAATATAGAAATTTCAATTGACCTGATAAGCAAATGGCAATTGCTAAAAATTTACATTTTCTTCACAAACAACAAATATTCTCAAATTTTCTGCATAAAACTGTTAATGATGCAGCTTATACCAACTTTATTTTTTAATAGCATGTAAGAATTTTGAACAGTGACCGCTAAACAGAATTCCATAGTTAAAACACAAATCAATTGCCAAAATCAAAGATTAATCAATTACCAACTTAGCTAATGGTTATTTCAATCATTAATTTGTTGTGATCAATGAAATAAGTTGTTGCAACCCTATACATTAGAATGCACGACCGCCACAATTAAAAACAACTACATACTAAGATAGAGACATACATCTGTTCTCATGTTTTGTTTATTTCTCTCACTCTGGGGATTTCCAAGTAATTGCATATGAACAGATCGATAACAGTGATCAATATGAACAAGGAGCGCAGCGCACAGCAGGAGTGACACCACAATTTTAAAAAAGGAATCCTTTAGGAAACAAAAAAAAACAAAGAGCGGTGACGCCTGCCTGCTTTTCTGAGGTCGCAGTTGTCATGGAGATGTTAAATTTGTCAAGATGGCTGTTGCTCGTTAGATCCGTGATAATTGAGAGATTGTGAGTCTGGGAGCTTTTGAACCGTGCCAGGGTGCTCCAGATCATCAGAAGAGGAAGACACGTCAAAGTTTGTACTCAAATATCATGGTTTCTTCAGAAAAAGATGTGTTGCCTAATCAAGAGAAAAGTGCACCAACTACACTCGAAACATGTTTTTTTCTGTCAAACATAAAGGCCTAAAGAAAGAGAAGCATGCAGTGAAATGAAGGGAATCCACCCGCTAACTCCTACATTTTAAATATATGCACACAAGGCAAAAAAAAATACTATATCATATACACTGAAAAGCTGGTAGCAAAATATCTCATAGTTAACAGCAGGAAAGTTGAAGTTTGTGTAGAAAAATTGACAAAATTTGAAAATTGCGAGAATTTTTATAGATTATAGATGGCTCTTCACAATTGCTACCCATGTCCAATAAGAAAGCAACAGTACTACTGTTTAAAAACAGGCTCTACATTTTAACAAAAAGTGTATGTGCACTTTAATTGTACTTTTTTTTTCCAACTTAAGTTACGACTGCACTTTTACATAGCTAAAATATATACTGTATATGGGAAAATGTTGCAGTCTTTGAAATGATAAACTCCATGCACACAGAGCTGGCAAACTAGACCAAACTGGAAAAGAAAGGGGGTGAAAGGAGGGGATGATAGTGGAGAGGAGCAGTCGAATTGTTTTGACAGCAGGTGTTTGGGATCAGAAACAAACAGAGTAATCCATTTTTGGTGTTGCATTTTGACTAAAAATGGCATTTGCTACGGCAGAGAGCACAGTTTTTGGTCTTTTAAAAATGTTGCTAATTTTAGCACTACAGCTGTGAAAAAATGACTCAGAATAGTAGACAATGAATTTAAACATATAGACAGTACATTAAAAAAGGCACATTTAGTCTTCAGTATCAAGTCAAATAAAGGTTTTCTGGGGCTGGTTACAAATGAAATGACTCAAAGTCAGAACACAACATCAGACTATTATGTTAATAAGCAGGCACTTTATGACCTCCTAATGTCATGATTTACATTCTACTATTAGACACTAATGGATGCCCGCTCCACATATTTTCCCTCTTTGTTTGGCTGTTTACTCAGTGGAAGCCAGACTTTCCCTCTTTGATCATATAGCCCTTTTGATACCATGTTATGATTGTTTGCAGTGATTAATCTTCATAATATCCATTTACTGTTATCGTAATTCAAATCCATTTCCAGCAGGTGGTTGATAATTTTTCTGACCCAGAGTTAAATTGGTTGCTATGTTTTTATGCCACGGCAGAAATGAACATCTGTCAAATTTTCCTCCGTATGAAAGTGTGATAGGGAGAAAATGAGAGAAACTGTCAATATTTCATTAGCACACGCTATATTTATGGAAGTACACATTGTGCAACACAAGGCAGGATTAAACAGAAAACAAGCCAGCCATGAACAGCTTAGCTATCAAGGTTGCACAAAAATGTCATCTATAGCATACATTCATCTTCATTAATCACAAACTTCATTCCTTCATCAACAAGTTCTCTCTTGTCTAAAAACAGAACATATAATTTCCACAAAACTATTTTAGTAGCTTTAAAAAAAATTTTTTAAAAAGTAATCTTTTGTTGTAAAATGATCTGCAAAATTAGAATTGGATAGTGATCGGACTAGAATAAAACTAATAATAATTTTACAGATTATTTCATCCAATAACACAAAGAATCCTTCCTTAGGAATAGGTTTCATGATATTCGTTATGTCCAAATTAAGATGGGGTGCTAATGTTCACTGTAAAAACAGAACTCCACAGGCTTCTTCATCTAATTATACTAGTCATCTCTTCACATGGAAAACTTTTTCCTGGTTCAAAAGGTTTTGGCTTCATGTAAAACAGCTTTTTAAGCTTTAGCTTCGTTTTTGCTGCTGGATTTAGAACTCCCCTCTGACTGGTCAGTACAATCAGGCCTGAGCTTTTGACTCCACTCGGTTCGAGCTCGTCCCACTCGTGTGCAAAGAATAAAGGAGTTAACACTTCTGCACATGTTCGATAGAATGTAGAGCACCTGGCAAAAGGCTAAAGCTATAATAGCCAATAGGGCAACGAACGCTACTGAGCATTGACACACAGTGCCCAGCCCCAGACCACTACGATACAATCGATAGGCGTTCTAGGTGGCCTTAATCCCGACCACACATCCATGCAACTTTAAATCGCTTCGAATCTAAGCGCAAAGAATCGGTTTTATTTAGATATGTGGTGAAACATAAACCTACAGACAAACGACATTGGGCCTCATTCATGAAAGTCTTTGTAAAATCTGTGCATAACTTCCACTTTAAGAAGCTGCTGCTCTACGTGTGATTCACGACGGGTTCGTAACGACCCAAATTCCTTCTTAAAACCTTGATGCCAAATTTACCAAAACTCCAGCTACGAACAGTTGTTTACATAAAAATGAATAACTTCCTTATAAGGCAAAAATGGCCAGGCCACAGGATTTGACTCACAGGATTTCTGCTGGAGCAGGGAAAGGAGGACGAAGCGCTGCTAAGATTTGTTCTTACAGATGAACATTTTCCGTTAAGAACAAATTTTGTTAATGCCAAAAATGTTCGTAAGGAGCCCTTAAGAACAAATTTGTTCGTAAGAATGTGTCATGAATGAGGCCCATTCTTAGTAGTTTATTTTTCACATAAATGTTTAATTAAATGCACGTTTAATACGATGGGTTTCCGCGCTGCGTCATCACCAAGCGCCTGCAGCGCTTGTTTCACACGGAATCTTCTCCCGGACGGCGCCGTTGCCGCTGCCGCACAGCGTTGCGGAGGAGACAGACAGCGCTGTATCCGAACCATCCCACCTGCCCGCGAGAGCGCAGAGAGCAGAGGCCACGAGGGACAAATCTGCAAAGCGAAATCAAACTGACCCACGAGCTAATGCTGCGATACGGCTGCTGCCAGTCTGTCACATTTGGACATATGCCATACTTAAGACGCAACATCAACATGCTTGGATCAAAACAAAATTTAATATTGAATCTAATGATAGGTCACGATTGAAGATACAGTAAGTTCTCAGACTCCCATCTCAACACACTGCATCTGTGTGAAAATGATTCAATAAGATGATGAAATGTGGGTCACTTATTGATACTAAACTTGTGTATTAAGGGGAAAGTTGCCGTTTTTTATGTGTAATGTAAATAATTGTGTTATTAGGCTGAATATCTTTATTACCCTATCATTTTATTATTTGTTATTGAGTTTTTAATTTAATGCAAAATCTTGGTAATGATTTTGATTACATCCTAAGTTATCAAACTAAATCGAAATATCATTTTAAAAGAGCTGTATCGTTCCGAATCGTATCTTTCCCAAAAACCCCAAAATCGGCTTGGCTCAACCATATACAAAAAATGATGGGGTGCATTCTTGTGAAGGTCTTAATAACTCTTTGAGTAGATTGGCTGTGCAAAGGATGGTGAGCATGCTTCACTTTTGTGTCTGAAAAACTGTTCTAAAATTGTGATATACAGTAGATTTTTTTTAATCTATACATGTGAAACGAGTAATGTTCCAAAAGTTTTGTGAAAAAATACATGGGATTGAAAGGTTTCAATGCACTTCTTTTTTCACAGTTTGAAAATAAGGCACAGCATCCTTAATTAAGCACATGACTATTCTGATTTTTGGAGGATTTAGCACAGCACCAATTTAGAAAATCTAATTACCTGCACTATTGGTGTCATGGATATTTCAAAGGATAAAATCCACATATTTACTGCTAAGTCTGCAAAATTGACACAATAAATGGGGAAAATGAAACCATGAGGGGAATTCCGTTACAAGTCCTGTGCTTTCCTTTGCATTTTTGTATTTGCATCTTCACAGCACAGTCTCTTGGCACATAAAATGGTACAGAGTTCAGGGCCCAAGGCAGTAACTCTGGTCCTGCAGCTTTCCGGTGATATTCAAAAGGGTGCACTGTAGAAATCCCCAGCTCCTGCCTCCTTAATGAAACCTGTTCATCATCACCTTGTCAGCAACAGTGTGAGACTACGGCAGGTTGATGCCACTTACTGTCCCCGAGGGGAGAGTGGCTGTCGGCTGAAATTTGCACTCACGCTATTTTACAGTGACAGATGAAGTGACCTGGACGGGACGGGAGCATAGGGCAATGTTAAAATAAGCCCCTCACTAATTAGCTAAAAAGGGAATTGGGCAATAATTGTACACTCCTTTATTGCTTTCTCTGGATCACCTTGAGTTTTGAGACAATGGAAACGTGAGTCATCATTTATTATGTAGCTCTATAGTAAGATTAATTTCAATTGAATATTAATTGCAATATTATAAAGCCGCACTCGGCAAATAGTAAAGGCTACATTTTTTGAATGACCTTAATTTTTTTAAAAACTCATATTCTGATAAAAAACATCTAAAACTAAAATTAGACCTATGAAAGCATGGTTTATACATGTTGTTTTGTTATAGTTTGTAAGCTCATATTTTAATTTTTTGCTGATCCTTTTAGACACTTTTTTTTTTTATTAAATTCTTGGAGCCAGATCACGATTTATCACGATTCTTGTAGACTGTTTATTTTCCAGTTGTTGTTTTTTGAGGTAAACACAATTCACTATCAACAGCTAAATCCAGCTGTCAAAAGCTGAGTGTTGTCAGATTTTCAGAGAGAAACAAGCAAACTCAGACCTTCAAAAAAAAAGTTAATCAAAGAATTGATTAATTAGAGCATTGTATGTTTTGCTATATCATGTGTTTTTCTTACTTTAATAACGACTTTTAGACATAAAAAACATGCTAAAAATCCATGTTTCTGTTAATAAAATTATATATTTTAATAAATAAAATCTGAAAAATGTCTATGCTTCATATCTTTTATGACTTGAAAGCACAGTTAAAAAAAAAATTAAAAACAGAACCCCAAAGTTGCTATAAAGGCTTGAATTTGGCAACTCTGAGATTAAAGGGGTCCTATGTGGTTTTTTTTTATATTTAGTAAGAAACTAGAACATGTGCAGATCAGTAATTTACCTTTTGTTCATTGTAAAACACAAAGTTGATCTAAAACAGCTTAAAAATAGGAACAGCTCTACTGACTTCCTGTTCAAAACTGCAGAACTGATAAGCCCTGCCTCTTCATTTTAAAATGTAACTGAAAAAAGCAACAGATTTTAAATAACAAATTATTATTGTTGGAAAGTGACTATGGGGCAGTTTTGAACCATATGTGCATCACTTTGAGAATTAATGTTTTGAAATATATCAAGTAAATACAGACAAGTGGGAGGGGATAGGTGGTAGGTGAGAACAGGGATTTCTGAGCAGCTGAGCTCCAACTGAAGAACAATACAAGATTACTCAAACATGCATGAATCAATTCAAATATAACTTTGAGTAAACTCATGATGAAGGGAGGCCGTTATAACAAGGTTAAAAACTTAGAAAAGCGAATTTGACATAATAGGTCCCCTTTAGGACTTGATTTTTCAAGCCAGGTGCTAAATTGCAGGTGCAAACTGAAAAATATGCATGTGTTATTTGTGAGCGGTTTGCACTCAATTTGATATTGGAACATACACATATAACGTATTACACAAAACAGATATGCATCAACTCAAATTTTGCATCTTTAGTGTCTGTGTGAGAGAAAAATATCAGCTGTGTCGACACCCTCTAACTTAGTTTGCACATGAGCAAACGCTTGATAAATCTGGCCCTAAAATACAGTGGTCCCTCGTTTATCGCGGGGGTTAGGTTCCAGAAATAACTCGTAGTGATCTTCATTTTTTACCAGTAATTTCAATTGATAACCTGCCTGGTTATGATGTTTAATGTCTTTTGTACAGGTAATAATGCGCTGAACACATGATTCACCGCGAGGTACAACAGCGCGAGTCGTTTATGTGACCGCGTAAAGAGGGACGGTGCTGTGCATGTTCGCCTGCTCTGCTTTTGGCACGTTGCCAGTCCCGCTGCGCTCCACAGCCGACCGCAGAGCCACGGATCACACGAGCTCCAGAGCCGACAGCCACGAAACACATCCGGACTCTAGCAAATCACAACATGCTCCATAAACACATCTCTGAACTACACAAATGACGTTCCAGCGTGAACAAACTCATCATCGTAACTACAAGCTCAAAGAGTCAAATCCTCACCTGGAGAAACGTCCGAGCGTCAGGTCAGCTTCCCCTGCCTGATCCAAACTGTGTAAAGTTTTCTAAAAGAGCTTCTGTGCTGTGTGATACGGTTCACAAACAGTGCGTTTGAGAGAAAGGTACGCTTTCAGCGCACATCTATAGGGCTGTGCACTGTAAAAAAAAAAAAGCTAAATTGCACAAAAAAAAAAATCCGCGGCGAAAAGTGAACCGCGACAGAGCGATGGACCACTGTAATAGGTTGTAAAAATAGTCTATGTTTGAACAGACAGATGCAGCAAATAGAAAAATGGGAAATCACAGAGAGACAATTTCATCGAAAAAGCAGATTGTCAAAGGATGCTTCGATTTTTATCACAATATTGCCCAGCCCTAATCAGACAGATACAAGATTAAGATATTGCAATAACATTTTCATCATGTTTTTTATCCCAGCGGCTGAATCCCAGAATCACACAAGCCTCGAAAGGCCCTCAAAGGTCAGTTTAGCCCTGATGACTGGTCTGTGAGCTGCTACGAGTGAGTGCCCATGCCCTGCCCCACTTCCCCTGCCTGACTGAGCTGTGTTTGTAAGAGTATGAGAGGGAAAGAGGGAGGGGGAGTGGGGTGTTATGGTGATGCTAGACGACATCCCGCGAAGTCGAGATTGCTTCGAGGCTCGTTTTGGGTGGGTTCAGAACTGAGGGAGCAATGTAAGGATAGAGGCTATGACTGGAAAGGACCTTTAACAGCCTTTTAAGAGCTCGCTCTGACGCAAGCCACTCACGAGAGAGAAAGTGCTGAGTGAGCTGTGGAGAGGGAGAAAGAGAGAGAGGAGGCAGATAGGGCCACACGCAGCACACAGTTCCTGGATGGTTCTGAACTCCACTCAGTGTAGTCCCCAGGAAGATCCCCCTGCAGCTGCAGTCTCACTGTAGTAATCACAACACTGAATTATTCACCCACAGCAACCAAAGCACATCCACAAATGTTCTGGTTTGACCCTTCACAACAGTCTGCTAACATCTCGGTGTAAAACAACAAAGTATAATAAAAAATGTTTCAAAGAATGACAATATTGAAATTATAATTAATTTTCTTCTAAATGGAATATTTTGTAAATAAACGCAGAATGACTTAGACAAAAAATTTTAAGTCATTCTGCGTTTATTTACCTGTAAAATGATAAACTCATAAAAATGCCAATAATAAACCGATTATTATTTTATGAGGGACATTGTCACTACATTTCAAATCAACTAACCACTGGCAACTTAGGATCACACATTCTGATTTAAATTACAGAACAATGCAAAAATCTCAATCTTCAGCCAAAAGTAATTCAAAGCTCTACATACAACATGATGCTGTGACGAGGAAAAGCCAAACTCAGACTTAGTTGGACTCCAAAAGATTTTATCCGTCCTTCCATTGTAATTGACATGAGTGCAGTGGTTAATAGTTACAAACCTTTTGTCAGACTTCACATGTGAAAACCCAAGCAGCCTTTTAATATTGGTTAACATTCACATCATCCTATATTTGCATTTAACAGTGTCCACAAAGTTCAAAAAATCGCTCTTAATTCCTTTTTGCAGTTGCCCACTCTAACAAAAGAAAAAGCATGACCTGCTGCAATAGAGTGAAAATTGACTTCTAAAGGTTGAACTAAATTGATTAATACTTTTACAAATCCTTTTAGATGGGGATAAGTTCTTCTTTCCAGCTGCAAGCACATTTTATCAGCAAATAGCTATTAAAAATGGTATTGTATTTATGACTTATTTCATGCAAACATATTTACTTGAAATATTGCTGTTGAGTGCTGGAATGTGGTGTAGTTTAATTACTTGAAACCTCAATTTCACATTGCTGTTTTGGGTCAAAACTGTACTAACAAGGGGGCACTAAAAGGTAAAGTGTCCACACAAACCAAAACAAAAGCAAAAAAAAACAAAAAAACATATTAATTCATTCATTTTCTAAAGCTTGTTTTCTAAAGGTGAGAAAGTCCCCAATGTTACCTCTTTTTTTGTCCTATGAGCAGGAGCCATTCTTGCTTTTTGTCTGCTGGCCACTATAGGGTTGGCTACAGAAGTCAGAAATTCCCATTGTAGTGAATGGCAATGTAGACATCAAAAAACACTTTACGGCCTCAACGGTCTCAAAAGAAAGCTATAACCCCAAACGCAACGTTAAGCCCATGTGTCAACAGGAGAGTGAATATTTTTTAACCATACTTGTTTAGTTGCTGTCGATTTTTAAAGTTTCTGCATCTCTAATGAAGGGACAGATAAAAGCGTACTTACTTAGTCTTTAAGCGGCAGTAGTAGTAGTCCAAATGTTAGTGTTATTTGTGCTTGTGTTTTTAAATTTACATTTGTGTTGTTTTGAGTTTGTGGCACTTAATTATGCATTATTATTCCATGGTCAGTGAGAATGCCAGTGTTAACTGTCATGCAGTATTTCTGTGTATAAGCACACGTAGTTTGGCAGGTTACATCACCCACATATCAGTGCAATGAATAAGTCTCCAACGGCAACACATAACATCTGAGCAAAACAATGAACTACTGGCGCTTGAGAAAGAAGAGCAAGAATCTCTCTGGAGGTTAGTCGCTGCCTGACTCTTTTAAAATAAAACTCTACTTTCAGCGGGATTATGTTGAGGCTTTTATTGTGCAGAAGCCACAGGAAGTGATAGTTTTAACTAGCGTGGAACTTAGTTTTGATAGATTCGTGCTGAATATTTTTAACAACAATGGCCGGAAACATTGACTGCAGGCTTTGAAAACTGAGGGACTGCATCCTCCTCCTCCGTCCTGAGGTAAACAAACACATGCCGTGAACGAGTGAGACAGAGTGAGAGTGGAGAGAGAGAGAGAGAAAGAGAGAGAAACAGAGGAGTGATCTCAAAACAGAATACAATCAATTTAGACATGTGACCATGGTATAAGCAGTTTAGTCGCGCATTAGATCTGTGTATGCACGGCTCCTCATTACTTAATCCTTACGTGAGCATGTTTTGTCCTTCAGGGCCCACGTACTTAAAAGTTTAAAAGCAAGCATGCGGTTTTACTATGAGCTTTAAGGGAAGCAAATTTTTCCCTAAATGATTGTACCCTTTTTATTATTATTTTGAGACTCAGTTGCCTCATAATAGAGATAAATTGCAAATGCATCTATCACTTCACATTACATTTGGTTTTATTCTCGCAAACAAAGAAAGATGCCATTAGCATGCTATGCTGTTGCTAGCTTTACCGTGATTTGAAACTGGGTTCAAAAGTTTTGAACAAAGCTTATAAGTATTCGCAGAAATAATTTAGAGGCTCAGAATGCATTCGGTAAGGGAACAAAACATGGGGACGCCACAAAAAGTTTAAAATCAAATAGTTATTTTGTTAATGGGTTCAAGACAGTAAAATTGAACACCTTTAATAACACATTATCACCAACTGAAACTGGTTCATATCATGTTCTATTTTGCTACTGCTTTTTCAATTATTATAAAATGGGAATAGTCATTACTCAAAAAAACAACAGGAATCTTTATATTCCACTAATTTCTTGAACAACTCCCACTGACTTCCAGTTGTGTGCCATATTTTGCCGCATGATGAAGAATGGGTTTCCTGACAGCGTGCGTAAAACATGTTTCAATGATTTGGGGGCTGGAGGGGGTCGCCAACCCACCACTAATCACAGCAGTGCAACGAACGCATTGGGAAAACAGAGCTGTAGGCAAGAACAAGTCAGCATCGTCTATGTCAGCCTTTGCCATGCGTAATGTTTAATAGATTGTGAAAAGACTCTTTCATAAACTGAGATGGAGCTTTTTATTAATCCTTATGATGAACAAGCCGAGGCAAAACAAGTCTCCCCCGCAGGAAAGACAAAACGCCCACGGAGAGCTTTACAGAAATCTTCGAAGACACTTATATATTACATCTACTTGTGCTGCCCTTCGTGGACCTTGTGTTTAGCATGTCAGTAGATACATGTAATGAGCAGCATTGCGTTTTTTTGCCTGTGCCATTGCTGTGCGTCGCTTCCAACACGTTACATATGCTTTGTGATCTGCCTGCGGAGTGTAGGTGGATGTGCTGCTGCTGGAGAGAGATTCACAGAGCTAGAGTTGTATTTTTGCCTTTTCATGTCGGCGTGCGCAGCAGTTGGTCAGAGGAGATAGAGTAAGCGTTTGATTTTATTTTAGGACGCCCCTCTTAATGAAACCCACATGTTTGAGGATTAAAGCGTGAGCAAGACGAGGCAGGAAATATCCACGTGTGAGCACAGATAAGTCGGATGGAGCTTCTGTTCTTTATGTTTGACAAACAACTCTATTTCCCCTTTGCCTTTTCAGTCCCTTGCTCAGTTCTACTGTATTAAAAGTCAGACAGGGTTTAAAGTCAAAAGGTTGTTTCCCCTGGCCTTTTATTGATTGTATTGATTACTGAATAATTTTCTTTTTGCACAAGACTCTCTGAATATTGGCAAAGTAAAAGAATATGTTCCAAACCAGTGAATGCACTATTAGGCACTAACGTCTTTTACATCAGATTAATTTACATCCGGTTGTGTAGTTGCCATAGTGATAGAATTGTTAACCCTGGTCTGGTTTGATGGTCATCCTATGTGAATCATTATGCATGCAAGGCTAAGGTTAATTACCTTTGTATGTGGACATAAGAGAACGTGTACAGGTGTCTGAATTGTGTCTTTTAATTTACCATTCCCCATCATTACAATGTATTTTACGTCAATGTAAATCTTTAGCCAGAGAATCAGCTACTTCATCTCTTACTGCCTAAGCGCAGCAAGCATGCATGTATTTTAGGGCAATAAAATACAAAAAGCGTTTCAAAGCCAAGTAAAACATCTCCATAAAATCAAGCAGATTAAATAATGTACTTTTCACTTTCACTTTTCATTTTGCATAATAATTTTACATATTTAGAGACTTAGGTCAATTTCCATACAGAGCAGACAAAAATTATAAGCAAAACATGTACTGTAGATTATGTACAGTATCCTTCACTCGGCACACCAACTTCACTGTCAGCTTGTCACGCTTTGCTAAAAAGTGGGGACTGACTCCTTAATCAGCCGTTACAAACTTAAATGAATCACCGCGGGACACTGGAGCCAACAGACATTAAATCCCAGGACAGATCGACTATATAGCAGCCATAACGCCCCCCCTCTTGTGCCCTGTCGATTCTTTGGGAACTGCATCACGCTAATCTTATCACAGCAAGCCCAGCTAACAACTCCTGAGCAGAACCAAACAAGTAGAATAGAGAAGCACAGGCTGGTCCCAAGGATACTGCCTGAGAAACTAATGGCACCGCAGAAGTTTTGTGACGATATGTCCCCCTCAGCACCTGTGTGAGTGCTAGAAAAAATGTTATATAGGAAGTTTTACATCTGTGGCAATTAAAATCCTCCCGACTGAGAGATCTGCATCATAGCTCTGTTCTTTTATAGTGTATTAAAAATATTGATATTTCACATTTAGCCTGCAGATAGAGCCACACAGGCATTAGTGTGTCTGACAGCTACAGAGTTGCCCCAGGAAAGCATCAGGGAGTCGAGCTGCAAGCGGCAATGTGGGGACAAGGTATGTCTACAGGGCAGTTACCATGGCAACGAGGTGTCTAAAACTGTGGCTTAAAATGAAATTCATGTTGCTGTTGTTTTTTTGTTTATTAAGAATGACATTTACCTCTTCTTGTCATACATGTCAGCCATCCAAAAAAGGCAAGCAGGGCCATTTAATCTATTTTAAGGACCATATTTTCTGGGCTACAACACTAAAATCAACTTTTTCTGATACATTCTTTTTGTGTTTTAGTAGCATTGTTGTTCCTGTTGGTTTAGTGCAAACTAGGCAAATCTGTAGCTTTGAAACTATGTGTGCACTCACTGCAGTGGCCATACATTCATATGTTGCATCATGCTGGACTGCCCTGATAAGTGTATCTGATTACAAACACCTGCTGCTGATATCTGTTCTGACCAATCACACTGCTCCTTAAACCTTCAGATTCCACAATACCACAAATAATTCATCCATAGAGAGATGGCAAACTGGCTTTAGGCAGATTTAATATCCTTAATTTGAAAACATACATACATTTTCAGACATTTACTTTTTGATTTCCTTCACCATCAGGAAGGTGAGTTTTCATTTCAAAATGTGTCATGACACCTGCTCATATTATTTCATTATGCAGATGCCAAACAGTGAAGCAGTGAAATCTACAAACATTGCAGCGTGATTCAAAAGCCGGAAATTGAGATGGGAAATGATTGTAGGAAAATGCCAGTGCTCCTCATCTCTGTCACGTCACTGTAATTGAAGCTATGGCGGAAGTTGGATTCATCTTAGCTCAGGAGTCTGCGACAAACACTGTTTTAGGCGACAATGTAGTGTATTGGAATGGTCTGAGTGGACTAATACAGAGGATGCCGTGCTTTGGAGAGGCTTGTTGTTTTTTTCTCTGGGCTACAGCTAAAATAAATTACATAATTCATCATTGAAAAATTATGAAACTTTAGAGAAATTCTTTAATCTAAACTGTGTTATGGCTTTAGTCTATACTGCACTTTTGTTAATTGTTTCTGTTTTGAGTGAAATAAGCCTCCATCTGTAATAAATATGTCTTAAACCTATAGAATGTTGTGTTTTCATGCAAACATATTGCAAATTGGAAATATATTTTAAAGTCAATAGCATAAAGATAAAACTAACAATACACAGACTAACCACAACAAAAGTTTAAGTTTGGTTTGGTTTGTGTGTTGTATTGGTTCTTTTCTTTACATGTGATACATTTGTATTGTTTACTTGTTCATTAATGTGCATTGTCCCTATCACATAAATAAAAATAAATAAAAGCAAGTCATTGGGTGAATTTATCATATATTACAAATGGACAGAAGTATAAGTTCTGTGTAGAAACGTTGTTGAATCGCACAACAAGTTCTCAGATAAATGTACTGTACATTCTAGTCTTTCAGACGCCACGTTCTGGTACTGCTCACTGGCTTTATGAGTTTTCTCCTTAGTACAGCACCTTTAACTTTCCATTACAGATAACCAGCATTTTTAGATATTTTAATATACCAATGCCACTACTCGCAAACTTTTCAATTTCTTCTTTTTTTTCTTCCTCCCAAGAATTTTAATGAATAACTTTATAAACTAGTGTGGCACTGATTTATTTTCTTTTCCATTTTTGTTTCAAGGATTTCCATTAGATTTTTGCATTGATGAAGTGGTCCATTTGATTATATTGCGGAGCTGTGGAGGCATAGTTAGTGTTTGGCTCAGTTCTGGAGGCGGTTATAAATTATACTGGAGTTCAGTTTTGAAAATGCAGTTGGTGCGATGGAAAGCTGGCCATATAGTCTACGGGCCAGACACAACTCATGCCAAGTTTTTGATTCACTGATATTTACAGCACAGCTTTCACTATTAATTATACATTTCTAAACTTTGTCTTCTATGGCATTACTTCTTCCATCCAAAGACTTTTAAAAATGAAATATTGAGCATTATTTGCACCACTGACAGAATATAACTGTGATTTAGCCAAATTTAAGGTGAGGCAAAATCTTAAATTTAAAGCTATAAATGTGAAACAACTGCTATATCGATACCTCAATACTAAAACTAGTATTTATACTAGTTAGTTTGAATAAGTATTGATACTTCTTTAAACTTCAGCAGTGCAGCGCCATCGCAGAAAACTTCCACTTTCGCCAAGAGACGTGTTCTTTTACACAGCAAAGTGTGACTTTCTAGCCTTTATAGTCGAGGAGAAACGTAAGGTTAAGTTTTTAAAAACATACTCATGCTTAGTTTAAAGTCACTTGTGATCGCGACGTGAACCTTACATTTTATGAGTCAAAGCAGCTAATACATATGGAGGAGCGAAATATAAATGTATTGATTGACTTTGTTAGTACTGTATATAATGAGAAGAAGATAGTTCGGTAGATGCTACATTAGAGGCTAATTTTGCAAAGAAAAAAAAAATCATTTTTAGTAAACAGGACTTGAAGTTAACGTCTCGTACAAAATATGGATTTAATGAAATAATAAAATAATGAACAATCTTTAGAAGCTGATCGCCAGAGAAGTAGTTCTCAATCTTTATGCATCAACTCCACCAAAAAAGAGAAGCCCTTTCTAAGTACCACCAGAATGCCTGTCTCAATCCAGTCTATTACAGGGATATTCCATAATATTGATGGCAACTGAAAAAGAGATCGATCAAAGACGCAAGAAAAACAAACCACTTATGATTGTGAGGACAACATACTGTATGCACTAAATGTATATGATTACAACCTGATAACACGGTCTTCAGAACAAACCCTGAGGACACTGCTGATGTAACATAAACCTTTAAAAGCTGATGAGGTGATAAGTCTCTATATTTGGGGTTTGCATCATCTTGACAAGGGTCCATTCATCTCGGACTTGCGCCAAGATGAAAAGATAAGAAAGTCCTTGACAAATCTGCTAAAATTAAAAAAAAAAGAAAGAAAGCAGTAGATCCTCTGGCGTAACGTAATGTGTAATGCACTGCTCATGTTAAGTGCACTCATTTCACAGTCCATTTCACACAACAATACCCTGAAAGGAATCTGCATTTTGTTACAAGCAGTGCACTCTGACGAACCATCCCCATGTCTTTTTTTTATTCTGGTCATTTTAAATCAAAGTCCTTATTTTTCTTTCTTTATTGAAATTAATGAATGCTAAAATCCACATTGTGCATTATATCTACAGCAGTTGGTCAATATTTGGTTGCAGATGACAGTGTAAGATGCATTGCTGACATTAAAAGGCAATTTGAAGATTCAAAAACCTGTGGCATGGTGCTATATTTATCCTGCATGAAATAATAGAGTGAATTTCTACAGGCTGCATTATCCTGTTACAAGGACAAACATTACTTGACATTCCTATCCATAAACTAAGAATAGGACTCTCTTTCTACACCGAAACCTACTGGATAGAGCTTCTATTGCAGTGGATGTGGGTTGTATTACAGGATACTATGTAAAGAGTGTGTTGGCATGGACAAAAACAAGGTTGAGGTACATTTCATTGCCTCTAAATAAATGTGTCCTTTTGTGCATGTTTAGGGTTGATAAGGGAAGCTGGACAGCCTCAGGACAAGGAGAAACAAACAAACCACACAGAAAGACTTGGGCAGGCTTGCTGTGAGGTGAGAGTGTGCTGCCTTCAAACTGACTGTGTAATGTTTAACCTGATCAAATGGGGGTGTACCAAAAATCCAAAGATTGTTAGTATGTGATCCTTCTAACTCTGGTCAATCTTAATAAATGGCTAGTACATTTAAATTAACAGACTTATCAATCGACCATAGTAAATCAAATATTTTTGTAGCACCTAAATTGCAGTCGCTCCTGACGTTTTGACAGGATTGCTGATTTAGCAAACAGAAGCATTAGAAAATCAAGCAATGAAACAGTCATTGGTAATTACAGAAGCAGACTGTCCAACATTCACAGCAGCCAAACAAATGAATATTTGTCCCGGAGCATCTCTCGTCTTCAGACGCTCCTTCTCAACAAGAAAAAAAACACATAAGCATGTTGTCTTTACCAGATCGTCCAGCCCTATTTTAAACTGAACATCATTAATTATAATCCCAAAAGTCATTCTGTGTTACCTTCATGAGAATGGAGCGTGGGTTCAGTTTAGTTACAGGTGGAGATCAAAAACATGCACCTAATAAGTTCTTAGTAATAATACCTTTAACACAATAATGTCCTGTTTATTCAAAGTAAATTGAGCCAAATTAGGTAAAGATCTTGAGTGATGAATACATATTATTTGGCAAAATGTAATATCTAATTAGGCAACAATATACAAAATGAGAGAATCAAATTCATCTGCCGAGCTTACCCCAACAAAAGTGCACAGCAATCAACAAATCGCGCGCGAAACAGTTTCAACAGACAGTCACTCAGGTCAGTGGGATTTTCTCACACACAACACTCAAGTTTACTCACGGTAACAGAGGCTTTCCTGAAGAAAAGACGTTGCAGATTTCTTACTGTTCCCTTGCAAAACATTGAGAGCGTTGAAATATCTCTTCCAAAACAAGTAAGTGCGCTGAAACAGTGGCTGAAACATACAGGTCGCGATGGACTGTCCCGCCGAGACTCACTCTAGCTCGGCCGCCTCAGCTGCTCCTCTCCCGCTCCAACAGGCTGGTCTGCGGACTCGGATCCCACACAGCTCTACTCACAATCGACAATAGGCTTTCCATTGTACTGCTTGGCCCTACTCTACTCTACTCGGCGCACTTAGCCCTGTGCGGAGCTTTCCATTTGGGGCTGATCGCGCCGACCAGGTACTTTTTAGTACCTGCTTTACCCCAGGCCAAGTCGAGCCGAGCAGATACTAAACCTGACGTCAGACGCACGTCGCCTGTTGCGTCACACAAGTGCCGCTGATTTGTTGTTGTTACTGTACGCTAACGTGAGTCGCCGCTAAGCTAGCTGCCGATAGCACCGACATGCTTCTACATTTCGTACTCTCTGTAGCAAAAAACAGCTCAGTGACATAAAAAAAACGAGTCCGTTGTCCCTATCGCTAAATAAATAAGACATGTTCGATGAGTATGTGCGTAGACCACACGGGCTTGTACGTAGGCACATGCAGGTTACCTGTGCTGCTGCGGGGTCCTGCTTCTCACAGTAAACACTGATGGACATCCGATGCACACGTTTTGAAGCAAGAGATTATAATGCAGCTTCGTCAGGACAGAGAGACGGAGGAGGAAGATGGGACAGCTGACTTTTTGTGATTGTACATCGGGACCAGGGCGGGACTTTAGACAGACGTGTCGGGGACGAATCATGAACGTTGACATGAAAGCTTCACTTACTGACAATGGGGTGATATTTTTTTATTACCTTATGAACCTGGAACAACGTCTATTATCTTTAATTAAAGCGATCCATTGAAACTCCTTGTTTCTATGGCTTCTATTCCATTTGGGATACATGTTGCCATACGCCATTCACACAGCTCTTTAATGGAATGCTCTCCTTGGCGGGCTAACGGTAGAGCGGTAAGTCGAGTCGAGTAAGTAGGCAGCATACTATGGAAACCTATATTCGTCTCTTCTGAGCTTCCTGGTTCAGTGAGATCGAGTCTTCTACACTTTTGAAAAATGTGTCGGTTCTGAAAAACGCACGACTCCCGCGGTCCGGGTTCGCGGGAAACTGTACACTTCCGCTGCTGCGCAAGATCACGTGTTCCTTGACGCTCAATGACAATCGATTAACACCAAAATGACAAATAAAAGGTAATAACATATAAACGGTAAAGTTTATGGCTATTACTAAGATACATTTACATTTTATTTATTTATTTATTTATTTATTTATTTATTTATTTATTTATTTATTTATTTATTTATTTATTATTTTTGTTTTAGTGCAACAATGTCGAATATAGTAGCTTTTGTCATTAGAAACAAAAACTGTGACATTTTTGTTATCATTTTTAAATAGTCTTGACATCACTTTGAACTTTATATCTGATTTGAAAAAAAAAAATTGCTGCAGATATCTGTGTCTCTGACCAATCACAGTGTCCTTTTACCTCCAGATGCGCCCCTTCAGTCCTTCAGGGTCTGCTCAGTTTAGTAGCTCTTTTTGAAATGGGATTGAGGTTTTATTGGTTTAGGTAAAATAGACAGTATGCAATCATTCACATCACATTTCATTGTTTATTCTCCTATATGTTTTAGAAGCTAACCTGCAGAGTACCAGGAAAATGTCTTATCTCAACACCAAACCTCAATGATTAGATTATTTTAGGTGGGTAATCATGCTTATTTTTCATACTTTCTACACAGTTAATCTTAAAACATCAGCTGACCTGCTTATTTTCCCATTTCTGATACTTTGTTTGTAGTGTAGCCATGTTTTTCATTTCCTCTTTGCTATGGTATTGTTTGGAAAGGCTTGTGTGTGAGCAGATGGTGTCTACAGAGAGGAGAATGAAAGTGGAACCTGGGTACGCACAAACACCACACATACTCTACAATACACAATCTCCAGCTAAAGCCTTGGTAAAGGGAATAACTGAGGGAGTCTACCGGGAATATCACTGGCGCTCCGGTTTTGGGAGCGTTTGTTTATTGCAGTCTTACTTTCCGCTACAGTGCAAAGACACGGAGAGCCCAACATGTCTCCACGGACCACAAAACAGATCAAGCCTTTCCTCTCACAGAATACCTTTGATGGCTGTTAGTTTGTTTCAAGTCATAATTTAGATTAGGATGCCAATGCAAGATTATGAATTTGTGCAAGTCATATGGCACAAGAAAGAAAATCTGGCATTAAACTGGTTTGACTTGCATTTATTCAACTTCACAAGCACAAATTGATATGAAAACTCACATTCTTATACTTGTGCAGCAAAACACTGGACACTGACAGGTCCAATGCTGCTCCAGTATTTTGTTTTTCTGTTTATCATTTTGCTATAGAAAAGTGAGTGAAGTCATGGGTGAGTGAGTTATGCACCAAACTGCAAAACCACTTTACTTACAATATTATGTGCACTTTTTGTTTATATAATGGCTCATATAAGGAAATATGAATTTTATACTGTCTTATAATTAACCCTGCAAGCAAGTTGGCCACAGGCTACAGGGTGTTTCAGCCAAGGCCCAAAGGTCATAGGAAATGATATACTTGACTCAACGGGAAAATTTATAAACTGTCACCAATAAAACGATCTATATTGAAAGAAAGATATGTCACTAATGATTTGGAGATGAGACTGATGCATGAAAAGAAGCATGTCACTATACTTTTGTGCCCAAAAAGCTGTTCTTAACATGACACATCACTACACAATGTGTACTGATGTGTCGCAGGTCTCTGTGAGAGCAAGGGATGAAAACCGAAATAGAAAATAAGGTACTTAATTGGTAAAATAATATTAATAAATCTACATTTGAAAACATTTTGTGGAAGCCTGGTTAGCCATACTTGAAGCAAGAACAAATTACAGTCCTCAAATGTTTGTTTTTCTACAAACCACAATTTGCCTCTTCTAACTCTAATTAATACAGTATATTTCCTGTTCATCAAAGCCTCCTTGTGACTTATGAAGGGATTCGCTAAGCGGGGGTCTTCTACTGCGTTCGTTTGAGCTGAACTAACTCGGACGGCAAGATAAGCCAGGCGAGGCTGTGGGAAAAGTAAGTGTAAGGCTGGTTAAATGTCCCTGCACACTCTCGCTCTCTCCAACATGCAATCTTGGCAAACCAGCAGTCCAGCCAATCGCTCTCTGGGGTGAAAGATTCCATATTGGGGCGCTTTGTTACCAGATTCACATATAGGCTATCTGTCATTGAGATGAACAGCGAATCAAGGAACAGCCCCACCAATCTAAGACTTTAATACTATCTCTTGGGAACACAAATGCCTCCATAAGATTGAATTAAAATCTGACTTTTTGCTGTGTCAGAGCTTTCACATAATTACTGTCTGATATGAGGAGCGGTTCCCCCCTTGGCTGTATAAGTTCGTAGGGATTGCAGACAATGGCATATTTGGGCTGTAATCATCACCTCACCACCCCCAACGTTGAATTGAAGCTATGAGAGTTAAGATAGCACAAAGCTAATCTCTGGCCCTGCATAAAAGGGGCCGCGGGGAAAAGGGGGAATAAAAGACGTCATTTTTATGTGTGTGTGTGCAAAGTATTTTATTCATTTCAACCATTGGTTCTCTAACTTTTTACAGCAGCTAGTTTCACCTCCAAGTATGGATCAGAAATTGATTTTGTCAAACAATGACACTAATGAACACATCATTTTTTTCTTGCAAGTAGTAAACTATCATGATGGTTTTGTTCATTGTAAAACATAACACTGATTTAAAACCATGGAAGCAAGTTTAGTGACTTCTGTGTAGAACTTCAGAAAAGTGGAAGGAGATATGTGTTATGTGAAAACAAGAGTTTAGACCTCCTGAGAATCAACTGCAGGATCGTACAAAATTACTCAGACTTAACTCAAATACAATTTTCAGTAGACACTGTTGTAGTCACAAATGTGGAATTTACATCCTCTATAAGGACTATCTGACTAAAGGTGCACTAAGTGCAGTACAAAGCCATTATTGAGCAACAACTGAATGAGGAATAAAAAAAATGATTAGACCTAACTTTTCTTCTGAAGATTCTGTTTCTCTACCAACTAGGCTCCATATCAATGCTACTGGAGTGCATATAAATTAAACAGCTATGATTTTTTTATGTATTTAAATTGAACACCTGCAATTAATAAATGCCAGATATCAATGGTTAATGCTATAACATTGGGGAAAAGTAAAGATATAGACTAAGTTGTGAACCCTAGAACTGTGAACAGAAAACTGATAAATATGTATGTTTAAAAACCACACAATGCTTTAAAACAAATTTTTTAATGAATCCAAAAACCAGTAGTGTCCACACACCACTGTTTGAGAAACTCTAATTAAACAGGAATAAAATGAGAGGTGGTTTGATGATTTATTCTCTCTCCATTCCCGGGACCATGCAGTGCCTTTTAAAGAGATTTTATAGAGCTGGCTGAAAAGGTCACCACCTGGACCAACAATAATAAACAACACAAGCTTCCCTCTGGATAATTACTGCACACATTAATATTCTTCACCTATAAAGATCTTTTGTAAATTCAATGTATATTTGGGTAAAGCAATTTATACTATGGATTTAGTGAAAGATAAGCAAACAGAATAATAATATAATAAGAAGGTTTGATGACATTATACCATTATGGAAAAGGATTGTGAGTTTGAAAACAATGTCATTTTGGGAGATGCAAAATATCTACTTTCTCGGCAATAACAATCAATAGATTATGAGCATTTAGTCTGTCTTGTGACTGCAGGCTGTTTTCAGTCTGTTTGTCGAAAAGATGTGCTTCAGTACCTGGTAGCAGCCTCCAATTTAATGTAATGAAGGGCTACATTTATCACCAGAATATGACATTACCAGAGCGTGCATGTCAAGAGTGAATAAGAGTTCTTAAGGTAACCTGCTTTTTAAGATCGGGGGCGTCTTGCTTACGACTCCACCTAGTGGCAAACACTTATGCAACAGACAACCCTAAAGATGATCTCGACATAATAATTGTTAGAAACTTTTAAAATGGAACTTTTTCAAAATTGGACACTTTCAATACCAGGACTCAGCTTTAGAGGACCCTGCTAAAAGTCTTTATACAATTACAGTGTAATGTAGTCTAAATGTGTGTCAGTCTGAAGTTACAGCTGTGTCTGAGCCCATTAAAGTTAGCTCAGGAAGGCAAACATCACCCACTAACATGCGTCTTGCCTCCAGTGTTGTGCCTCTCCTGCCCGACTGCACTTTACATCTCTGACAATCTTTTGTAAACAGCAAACAACAGTAGCCTTGTACCCACGCCAGCCAGTTGGGGTGCTCCCTTTGGACGTGACTTAACTACATCCAAAGCCGAGGGGATGAACGTGGGGGGCGGTCAGTGAGGGAAATAATACTCGGCTGTTCTTATCTCCTTCCACTGAATGTTTATAAAGGTTGTCAGTGGTTCACATCTCATCTGCCTTAGAGTGCCTGCAGTCAGTGTTAGATTAGTTACGCGTTTTGCAATTTTTTTTTAATTTCTCAATGAATCATATTTGGGAGAACTGTCGTTGCAGCACGGAGAGGCACAGCTTCGCGCACAAAACGCAGCGCCGTGACGCGTAAGAACAATCAATGCACCTTTTCCAGGGCGTTGCACTTCTTAATACTGGATGTACTCTTTATTACGCAATGTACACAAAATAAAACAATAATACAACATGTAAATATTCAATACGTTCTCACTTGTCATTACTGTAACGCTCTATACATTGAGAAAGACTTGATTGTAGTTGTTTTTGCAGAGGAGGCTTCACTTACCTCTTTCCCATCGCTATTCAGCTGCTTGCCTGCAGAAGTGAAATCTAAATCCAAAGCACAAAACGTGATTTGTTCTTGAACTTTTTGTCAAATGTTTCAGCCTCCTGCTTCAGTTGCTTCTCGGCATCTCAACATTGTCACTGAATATTATCCAAAGTGGAATCCGGGGAAGCGTCGCGATGCCGCTCGCTCAGAGCGGTGTGAATGCTGTCCACTGGAAAGTGGTGCTGAAAAGTCCACACCTGAAACTTTACATAGAAAAATGGGAACGACTGACGCAGACCACTACTCTATGAAGAAAGGATGCGTATTGACTTGATATTAGAGTATCCCACATGCGAGACGAGTGAGCAAGAGAGAGAGAGATGGAGCACTTTCCAGCAGATAGACGCGAGAGTGCGCGCTCTGCTCAGAGCAAGACGTGATTGATGTTAGATGCATCGAGGTGCTGCGCCTATATTGGGGAGAAATGCAGCATAAATGAAAATGTGTGAGGATGCTGGCACAATGCTCGTTCCCAAACAATGCAATCTGAAATATATACTCAGTTAGTAGTTATTTTTTAACACCATATCGAAGAACATCTGTTCAAAGATTTCACAAGAGCACAGGTGATCACCAAATCACCACAGAGAGCAGAGTCAACCAGACAAAGTGCATTGTGTGTTAAGTTTTTGCTGTGTTCAAAACATACCCTAAGGAGTGGATAGTCTGTGAGCAGTGCCCCATGTTCACACTCAGACCTTGTGCGTAAAACATGACGAACGCATCCAGTCCAATCACTGACTGCGAAAACTGCCAAGATCTGGTGTGTTCTAGCCCATATTCACCATTGTCTTTGGTTTCACTCTCTTTGCACGTGTGAGAGATATATCAGGGGCACGTGTCTGCTTGTCCACAAAAATGCACATATTCTTACTCCTAATAGGACATATACCCCAATTTATTACACTGTCTTAGACTTCCAAAGTAATTATTGCACAATAGACAAATAGTTCCAATAGTGAACTCTACAACCTAAATCTAAAGGGAGACGCGAAGGCTCCAGGGGGAGTTTTGGAGAGAGAAAACAGGAAGGCGGGGGATTGATTAATTTTCTAATTTTAGAAAAAGCTCCAGAGGAAAGACAGGTGATAGTTGCATCTAGTCTGTGGGCTGCAGATCTGATTACAGGGAGCCGTTTCTGCTGGAAGAGAGAGGACACATGGGGGTCTCATGTGTCACACCTGTGGAGGCAATGAATAGTGTTGGTGAATAGACTTCTTGAATTCATGTTCAAATTGTAAGCTACAATGTGTCCTCTCTAATTGTTGCCTTATATTTATATGTTTAGTTTTTAACCTGTGCATTTGCATGACATCAGTCTTTTAAAAGTGTAAAATATTAAAATAACTAGAACTACAGACTTAAAATAAACTTTTAAGTTTTTGAGTAAGAAAATAGTCTACTAAAACTATAAAACAATATCAATGACGATAAAAAGAGACATATGTTTAGCAATCATGTGTTATTTTGTTAGTTTGACATAAAATTTAACATATTTATTTATATTTTGGGGATTTCTCTCTGCCTTATTTTTCAATTGGAGCAACACCAGTCTATTTTAGCTCACAAAAAATGCTTCTCAGTGTTTATTAATAGTGTGTTGGTAATTATTTATGTCACACAGATGCAATAAATACTGGGCTGATTTGTCAAGATTTTCTGTTTTTGGAAGTCATTTCAAAATGCCACGTTGAGCATTACTTTCATTCTGTTGCTTTGCTTGTGTTTACAAATAAATATGACATTTAAGCTGAGATGGTCTTAACTGGCAAAGCTTTTATTCTTCACAGCATGTATATCAGAAAAAAGAATCTCACAGTTAAAAAAAAAGATTTAGTAAAATACCGTGAATTTTAAATGTGAAATCAAATTGATACTACGATGCATTAAGAACAATATTGAAACAGTATGGTACTTAATTATGTGTAAGCAAGCCCTGGTAGAGCTCTTCTTGTCTTTTTTCTTGTGCCTTTTTACAAGCCTTTATCCCTTTGAGTATAGGTGTATTTATTTCAGCATTATTTAAACCCTGAATATATAATCGCATTAAAAATCACATTGAAATAAAAAGTCATTCAGGATGATTAAATTCAGTGACATAACATTCTTGACAACCACAACATGTCTATGCATAAACTGCTTTGTATGTGCATAGATAAAGAGGCAGCATCTTTACAGTGGATATCCCAATGGTCCTGGAGCAGCTGATCCCTGAATATTCATCTCCACCTCTGCTACTGCAAATTTCAATTTGAAGCGCATACTGACTGACAACTGGGGATCGCTACGAGTCATGCACATAGACACATATTATTATTGAACCAAATTGTATAGATTACCCTTGTAAGTTTTTCTGCCATCTGTTTCAGTAGTGCATAATATTGTAAGTGAATCATTTAGCCAAAGAGAATGTGGTCACCATGAGACCTGTTCTTCTGCCTAAAGAGACATCTTGTCAAACCAGAACACGCAGGACCCTCGGATTCCCTAAACACAAGGCAAACTGAGATTACGTGTTTCAATTTGTAATGGGGAGGAGAGCATTTCAGACATGTTAATTTGAGTCATGGTGAAAATCCCAGTGAAAGAGCATAACCACTGTGGCATTATCAGCTAAATCCCAGGCATGTCTTATTCTATGGACACTTTTAAGAAGTTAGATGAAATGTAATTGCAAAAGGTCATAAGACACTTGAAAGAATCACTATAAAAAGTCATTCACCAATATATTAAATGAACTTAAATCTTTGTTTTGATATAAGTTAAAGATTTTCAAATTACATTTTTAGTCATAAGGTATGGGTGACTATAACTTACTGTTACAAGATACACTGAAAATTCACGTACATGAGTTTAAATATAGAGAATAAATTATACCAAAGTTTTAAAGTATGATTTACAGTGTACTTTTCCTACAAACAGAGGAAAGTGAGTGTACGCGCGCAGAGAATTTAAACTTGTCAGAAAATGAAAATGGTAGAATTAACCTGTATATTTCACAGCTAAGCTTAACATTGACTATTTCTACAATAATATAAATGTCTTGTTGTAATTCCTTTTGATTTGATTTTCTTTTAAAAAATTGTATGGCTCAAAAGCATTACTTGACAGCTCTTGTGTGAAATAATAGGAGAAAATAGACATTCACCAAACAATCAATGGTTGGAATCTGTAACACCAAAACTACTTAAATCTGAAGTTAGTTTCTACAAATGACTTTTAAAACTGTGGTCAAAAACATTGACATAATTGTAATTTCAGTGATTGTGTGTAATGAGGACTATATAGAGGAAAAATACTGTTTTAGGGCAGAAGTCTGCAAATGGCAAGGCATTAGTAAAGCTCTTAGCATAACATTGCTTTGCATAAAAAGTTAGATAGATTTCAACATAGATGCAAAAACAAAAAAGGCACCACAATACTCTACAAAGGAAATAACTAATAAGCTGAATCCCAGTTGTCACATGTTATGAGCTCATCATGCAGAAAATTGTAACAGAAATTGTCAAGAGATTTACACAAACTAACAGGTGTATTATAATGTGTCAAATATAATACTATCATAACAAATTAACAGAGGCAAATACCATTTGTTACGTTGGGATACAGTTTATGCTGTGTTTTGTAGTTTTGTGTTTTGTGGTCTTTAAGATAGGATTAATGATTGTGAAAAGACTATTATGACTGTAGAATAAATAATTAAACATTCCTGTGTATCACTTAATACCATATTTCTGCAAAAGGATAAATACTGTTAATGTTTCATCCATCTGCATATCTATGAATCTATCAAATCAGTACATTTTAAAACAGCCTTTTTTCTGTTCACATGCATCTAGCCAAAAAGAGTAAGATAAAGTGCAGTATGTTGAAAGTAAGGCTTACTTTGTTCTAAAAATACAGTTTCAGTGGGAGTGTGCCATGTGAAGTGAGTTTTACTCATTGTGGGCTATAGCAATACTGTGTGAAGAAGACATATTAAAAGCTGAAACCAGTGATAATGTGCAGTGTATTTCCAAGAAAACTAAAGCACGTAGATTAAAGAAAATGGTAACTGCATCCGCTAAAAAGTAAAATTAAACAATATTTAAATAATTTGTTGTGTTTTAGGCATAATAATTATTTTCAAGAATTATTCAAAAAGTGAAACGCCTTCATACCATAGCATAATTACTGACCTCACACTACCCCCTTCTGGCCGCTTAAGGTATCTCAATGTACAATGAAGTGTATACAGTATACAGCTACACTTTGAAACACACACATTTTTAGTTAATTTGGCACATTTTTAGAGAGAGAGAAAAAAAGTGCGTTTTTGAGTTTTTTATATTTTCCCAAGGCAACAATTTTTGAAATTCCCATAATCATTTTATCTTCGCAAACTTAAAAGGCAATTAGGCATCCCTAATTTAATTATTTCAGAACTAATTTTTATTTCGTTGTAATTATGGTAAAAGTGTGTGACGAGTGAGTGTCACTTATAGCCTTAAGAGAAATCACAGTCCTAAATTGCTTCTCCTGTGTAAGCTAAATACAATCTATTGAGGCCTAAGGCTGAACAACACAATCTCTAGCTTGTTTAGTCATTAGCACGCATATTTACCTGGAGAGAAGCCTGGCTGCAAAGGTTAATGTTCCCAATATGTTTGCAGCCTTTGATTAAAGAAAACACAGTTGTTTTTGCCTTTGGTTGTGTCTTATCTCGGTGAATAGGTGCAGAGGACGACATATAACACTGTGTGGTATTGTGTGAGCCATAGTCTGTAATATTCATTCAGCAACATTCACTGTATTATCTAAACAAAATGCATCTCAGTCGCTGCTTTGGGCAAGTTCTATACCAAATAGACTTTGGGTGAATTTACAATTGGTTTACATTGTATTGTTCACTCACTCACACAGCTGGCCTGAGGTAGTTTGGCTGAGATGTGTAAAACTTCTCCTTTATCACCATGTCAATCATAACGTTGGCACAATGAGTGTACTGCATATAGGAACGCAAAACACTCAGAGGTCTGCTGATAAAAAAAAAAGCTCAAATAGCCTCATATATTTTCTGCTCAAAAGCTGAAGTGCTAAGGCGAATTTCCTGAAATTTGTGATTTTAGCCGGACGGCACCCTCTACTGGAAATGCACAGACATGCACGTGTGTCGTGTCTGGTTACTTCAGAGAGAACAGTTCACCAGAGACTTGCGAAAAGAGGAGTTTCCTTAGCAACTGCACAAAAAAGTACAACATTGCATCCCATCTTGTTCAACTGTGCCTCCTGTGTGGTTAGAGCAAAATCAGCAGCAAAGAAGAAACCGAAGAATTGCTCCTGAAAAATACCGTATGATAGTATTTGGCCAAGTGATAGCCTCTGTGCACAGAACGTCACTTGGCCTAATTGTATTCAAAATAGCTACTGTGTTTGTGAACATTTCCTGTTACCATTAGCATTTCGACACAAATAGCCTACGTCAGTTTAAAACCACAATTGTCCTTCGGTGAAGTATTCTTCTGATTTATAAAGTATTTAACATGTTTTTAGAGAGATCCATCACAAGTCACTGTTTACTGTCTGATCTATCTTTTTCGTTTTGGACGGATGTAGTGAAAATCCCAAATGAACTTGAAATGCTCTTAAGTACAGAAGCTCTGTTTTGAATTTAATTCAGATCCCAAACCTTGGCATCAAAAATCTCAGCCTTGCAAAGGAAGAGTCAAGAGACTAATAAATGTCAAAATCTTAATTGTTTGTTTGGTATGGACTATATGTTTCCTGTTCTGGGATGTACAAAAATAGGCCTATATTCATTGAATCATTCTACAGTAAATAATAATAATAATAATAATAATAATAATAATAATAATAATAATAATAATAATAATAATAATAATAATAATAATAATAATAAAATACAATAATAAATATTAGTAACCGTTCGATAGACCAATAATGTTAATTTGCAAATAACAAAACATGCACGCACACAAGGGCGCTGTCCATTACCTGGGGTGCTGAAGCCAAACATTTAAAATCTCTTATTACAAAGCGGTGATACTTGTTGTTTTTCCTCAATATATTTATTTGAAAACTGTTAAAGTGAGTTAAAGTCAGGCAACTCGCACCAGGTGGGTGAAAAGGCAAATGATACTTGCGGTTGAAATACCGGCTCTGAACCTGAACGTACTGTTGCATTTGGCACGTAGTGGTGACCCCCATTCTTCAACATCAAGTAAGAGGTTTTCCTACGCTGGCCGAGCTTTTAAAGGTTAAATTACGTCGTGGGCGTAGCGGCTTCTTGTAATGGCGACCGTGCCGTAGCTGTGCCCAGGGTTTTGAAAATGAAGCGGAGAAGAAGTTATTTCTTTTAACTAACGCGCCGAGGTTCCCCGCTGGAGGACTTTGCGTCAGTCACTGTCATCTTTATACAAGGCGGACTTAGCTGTGCTGTTCTTCTTTAGTGCTTTCGATATGATGAAGCTCAAGTCAAACCAAACTCGGACGTACGACGGGGACGGGTTCAAGAAGCGGGCCGCCTGCCTGTGCTTCAGAAGCGAGAGCGAAGAGGAGGTAAGTCCGAGGCTGTGGCTATTTAGTAGGCCAAGCTAACGCCGAGCTAACGCCAAGCTAACTCCAAGCTAACTCCAAGCTAGCTTTAGCCCCCACAGCGGCTTTTCGTGTTTTCTAACCGCTATAAATGAAAAACGCTGAACATCACAAAACTTGCATACGCAGGCTCACGTGAATAAAACCATGTCTGCTTCGCCGTTTGTCAGTAATGTCCATAATTAATTAATTTTATTTTATCTTCACCATGTTATGTAAGCATTTGTAGCAACATGGAGCTTCTTAGCCCATTCGTGCGACCTGTTAGCTTAATGCTAACTAGCCGCAGCCACAGCCCACTCATAACTTATCAGCTGAAACTTTATACTTAAGTCTGTCATTGGAAATGGCATACATTTGGTTCATAATAAACGTATTTATGCATAAATTAATATGTAGCGCTGGTTTCAGACTGTTCGACTGTTTTAGTGATGTTGGTGTGTACCGACATTGGTATTTGCAGTCTTTTTCGCCCGTTAGTTGGTTAATGTTTACGTTTTTCTTGGCCTGTCACGGTAATAACATTTGAAGCATGCTTTTTATTTATTAATTTTTTACCGAAAGCACAACAATAGACAGCAACACAATATTAAAGCAGTAACTATTCAATATAAATCCTTTAAGTTTCATTATGGTCAAAAGGCATGACCTAGTTATAACCAATAAAGTAAAGTAGCATGACTTCATTATTAGTTGTAGTCACTTAACGTTAGTACATTTTCTTTTCTTCTTTTTACAGTTTTGCATTACTAATGAAGTAAATGATAAAGAAAAAATGGACCAAAAAACTATTGTTCAATCAGTCATTTATTGATTATCTATATACGAATACTATTGTGAAATGCTTTTATTTTCTTGCTGTCTGTGTGTAGCATAACTAAAGGTGTCAGTTTTGATAGATACAAAACCCATATACCCATCCTTACCCTTTGATCCTGTTTTATAACTCACGCAAAAGGGAGAGCTTCCTTCCCTCACAAGCCACAAACAAAGCTTGCTACCATGCACAGGGTTATTTCAGATCAGGCGTGATTTGGAAAGTTGACGTCCAAGTCAACAAGCAAGGACAAAGATGTCTTTGTAGCAAAACATTTGACAAAGAGGTGTAAAAGACGATTAACCTAATACCTCATGCTCGTGAATGTAGGGGCCAGATGTTGAGCTGCAAAGGGGTTTACGTCTGATTATGGGAAACCATCAGTCTGCACGTAGTTGTAGAAAGTGGCCAATGACGTAAAAGTCAAATGACATAGCAAAGGTTTTCCCTTATAAATTTAACTTTAAAAAAACTACAAACATGTTATGAAATCTTATCCCTTTGGCTGTTAATATTTTAGTTTTCTTTGGAAAGCAATGATCCTGGAGTTGTTTACAATATGCTTTCTGAACAGAGTCTTATTGTTAAATGTTTAAATTTCAAATAATTGTAATACTTGTATTTATCTTGTTCCAGTACACAGAAACTGTTTCATATGAATGTTATTGTAAATGAACACTACCTATGCTTCCTAAGAGTATCAACATAATGTTTTACAGGTGCTGCTGGTGAGCAGTAGTCGGCATCCAGATAAATGGATAGTTCCTGGAGGGGGAATGGAGCCAGAGGAGGAGCCTAATGTTGCTGCAGCTCGAGAAGTTTGTGAAGAGGTTGGTTTTATTGTAGAACAAACCTAATGTGTGACTATTATAGTATACTTATAGGTGTTACCATGTCTCTCTCGACGTGTGTGCCTTTTTAAGTCTTCTCTTAGCATGTGCTCACAGAAGGCATTGACTTCTAGCCAGGAATATTGTTCTGAGAATATGTCTTAATTTGTAGTGTTGCACATTAGGATGGGCATGGGATTGTAGATAGTATTTCAGCTCTATTAACTTAGCCTGTGTTTAACTCGATTCTCTCAGAACTCATATTGACCTGGCCTGCACTGGTTGAGTGTCAAACAGGCTCTGCCGAGATCGAACTTTTGTTTCTTTTCTTAAGTCAGGTAGAGTATCCAAAAATTGTACTTGAAATATTCAAAAATAAGAACGGTGAAGTACAAGAAAGAGTAAAAAAGTATGTGGGAAAACTACTACTCAAGGAACTAACTGTTTTGGCAAAGATTGATCGCAAACATTAGACATAAAACAAAATTGGTCAGCAGAAAATGCACACATTTTGAATGTGCTAGTGCAAACTAAGCTTTGTCTACTGATTTCTAAGAATAATCTTACATCAAAATAAAAAGTACAATGTTACCTTGCAAAAATACAAATGTATAGGTTTGCTTAAAATAACACAGATTCAGAATTGTAATTTTAATTTGAGTGGTTTTAACAGGATATGGTTGAAATGCTATGTAATGAAGACTAGGCATTTCAAGGCGTTTTTGCCAATGGGACAAGTAAAATGTTTTGGCAAACCAAAGTAAAAATGAATGTATTGAAAGCAGTCTGAAGCATTTTGAAATAAGTAAAACATCTAGGTCTTGTAAAAGTTACCACCTCTGTTCCTAAATGGCTTGTTTTATATTGCTTGGTTGTTAAGCACATAACACATACAGTACATACAACATATGGAGTTAGAAGTTCTGTAACTTTGTATTTCCTTGGATACACAATTCACCAGCCTTGCTGGCTTAAGCCTCTTATTAGGTGGTAGTGTAGTGCTGCAAAATATATTCTAATCCTTCCAAGATGATTCTAATAACCCTATGGGCAGAATCACTAGAGTTTTGGGAATGTGCCAAGGTGACAGTGCAGAACAAAGTCAAAAGTTTGAATCGTCTTTGATAATCTAGTGACAACCTTGAATAAACATATAAACACAACAGTACCGTTCAGAGTATGTGTAGCTCAGTTACGATGTGGTAAATCTGTACTTGAATCAAGAAACATTTAGTTTGATCTCAAAGAAACCTGGCACTGTGTCACCTGTGACCTTATCAATTGACTTGCTTTTAGAGTTTCTGTTGGTGGTCTTTTATTTCTTGATCACGCTGAAGAGTCAGACCTGAAGGCTGTGAAAATGTGTCTATGGTACAGTACATGGAGTCAGCATTTATTTATAGACTGAAACTGGAACCAGAAGAAGCTGAAGATGTTCTAAGTGCTCTGGCCTTGTAACGAAATACAACATGCATTTTACCTCTGAGGCAGAACCGCCTAAAGGATGGTGTTTTCAAGATTTATTGTACATCTTTTAGTAAGACTTGATTTAGTCACCATCTAAAAAGTGTTTGATGTTTTCAGAGTGTTTGGTGAAATGACTTACTGATGGTAATTTTGTTCTCACAGGCTGGAGTTAAGGGGACTTTAGGACGTTTAGTCGGAGTCTTTGAGGTAGATTGAAGTACATATGAAAAAATAAATGTATAATTGAAAACAAAAATATTTACTAAATGTTTTTGTTATTTCTCAACAGAACCATGAAAGGAAGCACAGAACATATGTGTATGTGCTAATTGTAACAGAAGTGCTGGAGGACTGGGAGGACTCGGTTAACATTGGTAAGAAAAACAGCTACTGTTTATTTGACATATTCAAAAATGTACCATATCATTTTGTGTTAAAGAGATATTGGTTGGAACATTTCGCAATATGGCATTAAATGTTTATATTATTATGAAACAACAAATGCTTGTCAAGTTATTCAGAATCAGAATGCATATTTTTTATATTTCTCTTAGCATTGAACTTTGCATGTATTGATGAAGGAGGGATATCTCTAAAAGTTACTGTGGAACATTCCAGGCAACACAACAGAATCTTGATAGTAACCTTTTATGATGCCATTCAAGGCTTCAACTTTTTTTCTTTGTTTTTCTGTCCACAGGTAGAAAAAGGGAATGGTTTAAAATAGACGATGCCATACAAGTGTTGCAGTGTCACAAGCCTGTGCAGGCTACCTACTTTGAGGCTCTTCAAGAGAGTTGCTTAACCACCAATGGGACGCCTTTGGTGGCCACGATAGGTGGTGATTTGTCCCCTACCTACAGCATCAATCAGAGCTCTGTCTCAGGTATCAGATAACTAAAACCACAGCCCTGATGCCCTCTGGAGCTTTCGCCACTTGCGCTCTTATAATTGTGTAATTTCTATTATATTATTTTGTCTCAATGACATGATTTGCCTTGCCAACTCCTTTGTGCCAGAATGTGGCACAGACTTGATGACAAGTGTTGGGTGATCAGTCTGAAAACTTTGTAAATGTAATTTTATGACCGAAGTTTTTTTTTCCTTTTTACTTACTGCATGTCCCTCGGCTCCCCTCATTCTCTCTCTGACACGCCCATAGCGTGATGTTTTCTTGAATGCAAGAACTACTTTTTACTGTTGTAATGTAAAGTGTATACCTAGTGCTTACGCTGAAGGCTTTTGGATGTCTTTTATTTTGTTTTTTTGTGAATGAATGTGCCCATTAGTGTTTCTCCTTCCCTTCAAGGATAGTTATTTTTTTCTATCCGTCTTGCATGAGCATTGTTCAATGTTCACTTAATGGAGTGAGCTGATACTGACTTGTGCTAAGGTCTTTGGTTATTTCTTACTGTGGTGGTTGTGGCTTTAATCTAAAGGATGAAGCCCTCAGTTCTGTTTTAGATGTCACGTGACTTTCTTCGAATGAGAAACAGGCCAAGCACTACACTTTTCAGTGGAGCCTACATTTTTGGCAAGAAAGGAAGAATGTCAACACAGTGTACAATTCACCACATTTTCAATGTCTTTACCTGTCTAATGCTTGTTTTCATTTTAAATACATGTGACTATTAAGTCTTCCTCCCTACAGAAGTAGATTTCTAATCATGGATTTGCAGCGCATATCACACAAGTTATCAATTATTTCCAAACAAGAATTATCTTGTCATAAGAAAAATGTTTACATTTTGTTTAACTTTAGTGGGCACTTTCATTATGGATATCCATATTTTATTTTTACCTGGTTTAGTATTTAAATTGCATCCCCAAAACACTCAACTGTCTGTTTCAGATTGAAAGTAGTAGAATCTATAATGCTGTTTTTTTTTTTTTGCAAGATGCAGATCAAACAGGCCTTGTACAGTTGGAGACCTCGTTTTTAATATGTAAAATGCTTCGGATTATATTTTGTTTGTGTCTGGCAAGTCTCTTTGGCCAAGCTGCTACGTGTGCCTTGGCATGAAGCAGCTGGCTCAATACTGTGAAACTGGAGGCTCTGTAGATAGCATGAAAAAGGTTTTTATTATAAATGGTTTATTTCTGTATAGATCAAAGGTGAGTGCTAATGACAGACACTTCTTGCGTGTGGTGCTCCATGTCATTTCAAACAAGACTGATGTACAAGCAAACAAGTGGCTTTGCAATTTTAATGCTAGCACTACTTCTGAGGTTAAAAAGGAATGTGGCTGAAAGTTTGATAATCTTAATCCCCTACAAAAGCTCCCTAAATCCAATCAACATACTAATATTGTCCTGCTTATGTATTTCAACTGGACAGAAGAATGGTTTTAAATGAAATTGCCTTAGTCTTGGCAGAATTAAGTTTTCCATTTACACATCCATAGAAATGTTGCAGGAACGATCTTGATCAAACGCTTTGCTCATCTGCCAAACTGTAGTACAAAGTCTAGTGATAAATATTTTGAACTTTGAAACCTTTGGATGGCAGTTTAAGCCAGTGACAGCTCAAGATAAAGTAAATTGGATCTAGTATATTTCTTTGTATCACACCTAAACACAAAAATTACCCAATGCATAACGGTTTCATTTAATTATGTACTTCCAGCCACTGACCTCAGCCTTGAAGTTACATGTAAATGTTGTCCAATGTCACTGGAATTGTTTTCATTGTTTGTCATTTTTGACTCTGGAATGAGACCAGTGTGAGAAGACTGAAGATTGTAATATAAATGTGCCAACAAATAAACACCAGTATTTCACATTTCAATGTGGCATTCCTTGCCTAACAGCTTCATACATTTGCCATTTCAACCAGTAAACCTGAATAGACTTTAAGGATTCAATTCTATTCATATCTACAAATGTTTAGGAACAAGAAAATGGACCAATACGAGAGTTTTTTTCTTTATTATACATAAGATTGCAAAATTTATTGTGGCTGCTGTCCTCTGCCACGTCCAAAGCCACCCCTCTGCAAGGGAAAGTGGGTTAATTACATATTCAGGTAGGTCTTGTAGGTGCACAATATACCAAAAAATACTACTCACAAACTGGAACTCTGTTGCTGCTCCAGCACCAGCCTCTGCTTTCTTGTCAGCACCAGCTATAGAAGTAAAACTTGATTTTAAAACCATCCATGAGCACTTCATGAAACTGCCTCTGGCAAGAGTAGTACTTACGAGGAGCAGCAGATCTTCTGTATGCATCTCTATCAGCCTCACCACGGTTAAGGCGGGCGGGCCGCTCTCCTTCCATTCCTGTAAATGTACAAGATTCAGACAATCATTTGAAGAATTTAAGTGAAAAAACAACTGAGCAGTTATAACAAATTTTACTGCCAAAAACCAGGATAAACTTTTTAATACCCTTGGGCCTGGGCCTTGCAGTCTCGGGGCGGGTCTGGCGGCGCAGAGTGGCAGGCACAATCTCTGGGGGAAGGTGGAGGAAGTCTCTCAGGTACTGGATGCCCTCATTTGTGAGGTACCAGTAAAAATGGCGCCAGGCAAATTGCTCCTTGACATACCCACAAGACTTCAGGGACTGAAAATGAAGAAAAAATAATAATAATAATAATAATAACCCAAGGTTGCACTACAAATGTTTACTTTGCAGTACATATTAGGGATCGGCTGGTGTGGAGACATGAATATCTGAAATCTGGCTTATTAGTAGATAACCAATATTTTCTGATATATTTAAATGTTAAAATCCATGCCAAGCCCCTCAAAGTTCAAAAACCTTCCTTTGTAAAACATCAGAACATGCTTTGTAATGTCTCACTGGGACATAAAATTACTTGTGGCATGAATTTGTAAACACACTGCCATAATTTTGCAGAATTTCACTTCTATTTTTATTTTCACACACTAGTCTGCTTATAATGAAAACATTAAAGCTCTGATGACAAACAAGAAGACACACACACTAGGGCAGAGAAGAAAATGTGCCAATGTTAGCAAAGATTTCACTATTGGACCAAAATCGTCCATAAGCGATATGATCCCTAGTAGTACATCTATTTGAATTAAGCTTGGCTTCAGATTTTTATTTGTGGATTTAGGCTCACTGGACTGTAATTTGTTAAATTCCCATCCAGATCACAGATTATTCCTAAAGGAAGTGCAACACAAACATCACTATAAGCACAGGCCTTCTTTGTTTAACCTAGAACATTTTATGCACATTGGTTGTAGTTCAGGACCCAATCAAGAATTCCTATGTTAAACAATTGAAGGACCTAAACAAAAAGAAGTCTGCTCAGCTCAAGCAGTTTTCCCCTTTTCACAAAACACTGCTTACCCTGATACCCTAAAGCACTTTGCTATGCATATAATTTTTACACGCCACAGCAATCTGAAGACCTACAATATTTGTCAAAAGAGCCAGATACACCCCAATATACACAGGCAAGAGTCTGTGGGCTCAGCCTTACAGTTCCACAATCAAGTTCAATTTATAGAAGTCAACCTGGTATGAAATGTCATGTACAACTTTTTATACACACAAAGATGTCATAAACATCGAAAAAACTTAATATCAAAACATACTATGTTGTGCTGCAGGTACATTATCACAAATTACAAGTTGCAGATGTATCATAGATCTTAGCAAAAATTTATCAGTCTTGCTTTTTATGTAGAATTATTAGCAACTCACAATTAGAGGCCAATTTATTATGTCTTGGTAATATCATGCGCACTTAAACTAGACATTAAAGTTCATGTAAAGGACTTAAAATGTTTGATATTGAAAGTCGAACAGAACATACCTGGTCTTAATAGGTCCAGGCAACAAAACAAATAACGACAATCCACTCACCTGCATCGCTTTCATCACATGAAGGTTGGGCACGTTCTTATCAGCGAGCTCGGGATGCTTGGCCAGGTGAACGTCTTTTTGGCCACCATGACTCCCTCTTTGAAGAGGAGCTCATAGATAGCAATGCGATTCTTCTTGGGCATCAGCATCTGTAGAACAGGGGATGTTACGCATTAGCCAAACTAGCAAGTAGCCTGTCGGCTAATCCTGTTTGAGCCCGAGTTAAAATTAATTTCGCAAGAGCCAGAGTGAAGGTGAAATGTTCTGGACCACTTGAATTGTTTATACATTAGTAGAGAAAAGGATAGCTATTATGTTTACGGGACTGAGCCTAACAACGTATAGACGAAAGCGGCAGCCGATGCTTTAACATCCTTCCGAGACACTTGCCCTAGTTCACAAATCAAATTTCATCATTTACCGCCCGTTTGAGATCAAAATATGTTTAGATGTGCATTGGTAACAATGTAGATATTTGTATAAAGCAAATTGTGTGACGATTACTAGTGCGATGATAAAGATATATTTAGATTATTATACAGAGTCCGATTTTACCTCTGCGGTTGATAAGTGACCGGAGCCGGAAGGAACGACTGATGTTGATCCGGAAGTTTTATCCGTGTGGACGGTGACGACTGAAAATAAAGCTCCCCCATGTGGTGAGGAGACTGTATAGTATTAGAAGCACAGCATTCTATAATATTTAAAATACTCTCTTCTTCTTTTTTTCCTAAGTATTTTCTTCCTCCCAGGCATTTTGTGATTACATTGCTTTTTGCTGTAGTAGAAGTATTATTATTATTGTTGTTTCTGTTGTTACTAGTAGTAGTAGTAGTAGTAGTAGTAGTAGTAGTAGTAGTAGTAGTAGTAGTAGTAGTATTAATACTCACTAATGTGCATTTAGATATAAAGTATGAACTATAATCTACCGACGTTGCATTTAAAGGGCCATATCATGCAAAATTGACTTTTCATAGCTTTAGGGTGATTATAGTGGTATTTGTGTGTTATAAACGTGGTAAAAGTGGTTTTCCGATTGATTCCCACCGTCATTTAGTGAGATACCGGAGTATTTGAGCACTTCCTATTTCACAGAATATGAGCCAATCCACGGCGATGACACGCCGCACTTGCATGACTCATCAATGACGCAGCGCCAGTGCTCGGGAAACCCTCCTCCCCCTCTCAGCACCTCGCTCCTCTGCCCCCCTCCCCCCGTGTTGCAGCCGGCTCGCTCGACACGCCTGCGCTCTGTCTCTCTCGCTCCTCTGCCCCCTCCCCCTCGTGTTGCGGCCGGCTCGCGACACGCCTCCGCCTCGCTGCACAGGTCCGCTATTTCGCTAGCTTCGCTTCGGATGTTACTTGTTTTTCTGTGACACCACCGCTCGATTGTTGCAAGTCATGTCATCTTGGAGAAAATGCGTTTTTGGTTGCAAATATGTGTCGCGGTTATTCAATTTGCCGACTGAGGAAACGCGACGTAGAAAGTGGCTGGAGTTCATCTTTGGGAACGCGCACCAGAAAACCTCCAAGAATCTGTTTGTTTGTCAGCGACATTTACACGAGAGTGCTTCCAGAACTATGGCTACTTTGAAAGTGGACTTACTACGAAGTTGAATCTGACTGCTGATGCTGTCCCATCAATAAAAGACGATGATGGAGCACCTACAGCTGTAAGTTTTCTAAAGTTATGTGAACCAAGCAAAATAACTTGTAAAATAAGTTTACCCGCTTTAGTAGACTTGCCATTTACCAAGCTATTCATGTACATGCTATTTTCAAAGTTATGCAGCTTGCGTGTGGTTATAAACACATAACACACGTTACATACATGCGACTGTTATCAGTGCTTTTCTACACGGAGGGTTGACGTGCATTGACGCTCGCTCAAAACACTGTCAGTACAAAATGGCGAACTCATCATGAAACTAAAGCCGCTGTAGATGTAGCCAATGTAACAGTCGTAGATGTATGCCTCTTACCCGGACTTTTTCCAAATATTTTGTTGAAATGACAATGAAAACATTGTTTTCTGTAATTATATGAATCCATCATTAGGTGAAAATAAAACGTTTTTAAAATAACTCTTATATTTTGCCTGTACATGATATTTTTTAACACAGTAGCTATAGGACAATAAATTGTCACTTTATGTAGTTATGATACATTTGTTGTATTTTATTACTATGGTTGTTGTGCACAAGTTTGAAATGTAAAAAAAAAGTGTTTTTGGTCACACTGACAGAATATTTCTCATTTTGTAGGGCACATCCCAAGAAAGATCTAGCCACACAACATCAAGTGATGCAGAAGCTGCCTCTGCATCAATCTCTACTCCTCCTTCTCAATCTGTGACTTCAGGGATGCTGCCAATGTCCACTAGAAAGTTTCCACACAGTTATCAACAGGCACCTTGAAGCTACAGCATGTCAGGAGTAAAGGTATGTTTTACACAAAGAAAGACATTTTTATAAACAGTTGCATTGTTGTAATGCATAGAATAAGGAGTAACAGTACTCAGAGTTTTTGTATTTTTTTGTGTGTGCATGCATTCAATAACAATAATATGTTCAATAGTGCTTGCTTATCATAGAAACATTTTTAAGATTTTCAGCTAGAGCAATTTTTTTTAGCATTCCTGTTTCAAATTGTAGTCTTTTTTTTCTTGGCAGGTGTAAAAACCAAAATTCTCACAATAGACAGTAGCACACAGACAGATTCATCATGGCTCGACTTGTCTTCTACACCTGTAAAAGCAGGAGCATCAGGTGTAAGGAAGAGGCAGCGCCTGGAAATGGAAGAGGGGGAGGAGGAGGATGTTGACATTTCAGACATTTCACTATCACAACCACACGACTCAACATATGACCCCGGAGCTTCTGCCACTGATGTGTCTGAAGTGACGTAAGATTTTTCCCCTGTATTTATTACTTGTGACTTTGTTTGACAATTTCATATGAATGTATTTATTTTTTATCTAACAGAGTAGTGAGCCTACATCAGAGTTTGAGGACAGCAAATACATAGTATTTGAAAGCAGTTTGAAGCAGCTTTTTCAAACATGTCCAATATGCAAGCGCTACTGCAACCTCCAGAAGCGATCAAGTGGGACATTTGTTTCTTACATTCAGAGCTGTCCACACTGTCTGTACAATAGAAAGTGGGACAGCCAGCCAATTATGGGGAGCACACCCGTTGGTAATCTACAACTTTCCGCTGCTGTGTACTTTTCGGGAGGATCCTATATAAAGATGGAAAAGGTATGAGTAACATTACAAAATGTTATAATCATTATTTCAGCCATTGAAAACATTCTAAACTGTCATTTCAAAATTGTTTTAGATATGCAAGGCAATGAATCTTCAAGTCCACCAATACAATGCTTTCAGACGACACTCTCGATCTTTTCTTGAGCCTGCCATCTACCATAAGTGGAAGAAGACCAAGAAACATTTTTTGAGGAGTTGAAGAGAAAAGGAAAAGTAGCAGTGGGCGGTGACATTTCAACCTGGACAGACTCAAACAGACAAATGATCGATTAATGATGACATTTATTTTACAGGTTTGGCGCTTAGGCCCGGCAGAAAACAATGTGCATGCGATAAATGATGAGCTGTTGGAGTAGGAGATTTCCCCCGGAGCCTAGACACTGGTGGTGTTGAGAGGAAGAAGGTGGAAGTTGAGGTGGAGATGGGGAGGAGGAGGGTTGCGATGAGACGAAATGACGCTTGCGACAGCTGAAGCCAAGAGCAGAGGTTGAGCTGCTCTTTTGAATGTGGCTCTGACGCCCTGATAGGCCGAGAAGGAGGAGGAGAGCTGAGGCTGATTGAACAAGCTGCGCAGAGCGAGACATGATTGGATCTGAGATGAAGCGCAGGTGTGCTGATTACTGAGGCAGAAGCTGGTATAGTCTTCCAGGCTGAATTTCGCTCCTTAGCTCCATGAGAGCAGATTCCCCAGGTTAGTGAAATAAACAAATGCTATGACACATGACGTGACATAATTTATAATAAAATGTTTAACAGCTCATTTTTATTTGTAGGACACAGTGCTAAGTACGGAAGCTACACCATAATGGAACTTGAAAGTGAAAGATATTAGATATCCAGCTTGTACAAGTATGTGTGTCTTTTGTCTTAATTATTTCCACTAAATGTATATTGCTAATGTAATTCTTTTGTTTATTTTAGAGCAATGAAGTTGGTGGAAGTTTCTACATGGAGAAGGAAGGCCTAAAGAGTGGTTTGGACTTACTAGAGGCAAACAGCATTGAAGTAGACTACATAGTCACTGATCGCCACACCCAGGTCAAAACATTTCTACGTGGAAAAACATCACTCAATACTATGATGTCTGGCATCTGGAGAAAGGTTTTACATTATTTTATCAGTATATCAGAAACAAATATTTCAGTTTATTATAATTTATGTGTCATTACTTCTTTGACAGGACTGTCTAAAAAGTTGGAGAAGTTGTCTAAAGAAAGGAGTGCCAGCTTATCAAAAAGTGGTTACCAGCACTGAAAAATCACATCTACTGGGTGGCATCGTCTTCAAAAACAGGACCAGAGAAAGTTGCAAGTGGACATCGCTAATCAACCACATACAAAACGTTCACACACATGACGATCGAGAATTTCCAAAGTGCGCGCATCCTGATAGAGTTTCTAAAGACCCCAGCAAGTGGTTTCAGCCAGGTTTGAATTATTTATCATTCCACCATAGTGACACTTTTGTGATTTTTGTATTTATTTGTGTTGTTGTTTTTTCAGGCACTGTGGCACTTTACAAAGTGGAGAAACTACTTGTGAACAAAAGAGTGCTTGGGGATGTCAAGAAACTCAGTTCAGATTATCAGACATCTTCACTGGAGGCATTTCATAGTGTCATTATTCGCTTTGCACCCAAAAGTGTGGTCTACCCATTTGTGGGGATGATGTGCAGGTAAAGATTATAATTTTTGAGCATCTAATATCTACAGTAATCTTGTTTATTTTTCACTTAGCTTTAATTTTTTTATTTTTGCACCTTTATATGTTGCACCTTTCTAATTAACTTATTATACAACCACAGTGGAAAAACAAAACAAATGTTATGTGTTTTTTGCAGGCTATATTTGGCAGGAATGCACTTCAACGAAAACGTGAAACGTCAGCAGGCTACATCCAAGGGACAGGCTTTATTCAAAGTAGCATATCCAAAATACAAAAAAGGAAAGCCTATGGCTAAACCTGTGAAAACCAAACCTACTTATGGTAAGAAACCTTTTTCTGTAATTTTACATATATGATATAAAATTAAATTAAAACAATAAAGTTATTCATTTAAAAATATAAACTATGTACACTTATAGAATATGTCTCAGAACTGATGCGACTAGTCTTCACTGAAGTCTTCCCTGAGCCTGGAAGATTTGTCGAGCAGTTGAGTGCTGTCCCTGTGCCTGAAGACCTCAGCGCACAGTTTGAGAAGGTGCCAAAAGAAGTTGTGGTTTCTGCCCATGTTTCGAGGTTCAGTCGAGCGGCGGGCGGGCCTGACCATGATGTAGGAACCCAACATACTGCCCGTCCGGATCAGGAAACTCCTGGCGTATCCGGAGAACAGCACATGCAGGAATGACCACCCTGATCCTGGCTCCAAGTAGTCCCCAACACCAGCTGACAATACTTCTGTATGCAACAAATCGCAGACGTCTGGAAACGCACAAATCAAAATTATTCAGTTATTATTATCAGTATTTATTATATTTTCTATTTATTATTACTTTTTTGTATTATATTTCTAATATTTATAACAAATAAAACGCACAATTGCTTTTTATAATAAAAGTTTCAAATGCTTACTCTTCTTGTGTTCTTCTGGGTATTCGCCCATAGTCAGCACGATAGATTTATGATCTAGATTTATGTTTTGAAGTGCATAGATGTTGAGACAGTTCACATTGAAACCTGGATGGACAGTGATGCAAGAGGCTGGAGTGGGAAGTTGATTGATACGCCTTACAACCTACACATGGAAATAGAAAAAAATGTGTGTTTCAATCTACTTGTCCAAGTTTTTGTAATTTACTTCCAGTTTACATAGAAAATCACTTATCACATGGTATAGCAGATTACATTTTATGTGTGTAATGTATTTGTGTAATGAATGAAAAAATATACATATGTATGCATGTTATGCTACAGCACCTATGTCCAGTAACACTGCACAAATAACAATGCCATTTTGTGAAAATATGCAATATGAAATATCACCTGCAGGCATTTCACTTCATAAAGAAATCAAACTGAATCATACATAAGCACAATTGGTTTATGATGAGAGGTAATTACTAAATAAAAAAGAAATAATATAAATTGAATATTTATCATCTATTAGCCTACAAAGTGTTTATGTTGTGTCTATTTTCGAATCATTTGGCCAAATAGACAATTGTGTAGGACAACACATAAACATGAGAAGTATACATTTGACTAACGTTTTTTCATGTTTTCAAAGCCTGTAATAACAATTTTAGCTTATAGCAATAAAACAATTACCTGCGGAATTTCACAGCAGCAAAGGTTCTCTGTTTCAGTAGGCATTGTCTGACAGTTACCGCAAGCACACCTAAACACGAACGAAAGCAACAAATAAAGCTAATGCTACACAGTAATAACAACATAGATACAAATGCTCATCATTTTGTATAATTTACCAAACAGTAACGTCTTGATGTAGTCTTCGCGGTGCTTGTGCTGCATGCACCTCAAACTCCGGGTCAGATTCTGGGTCCAAGTTATAGGGTTCAACGCGACGCACCGCCATGATGGATAAAAAGTTTATTCTCACGGACCGCTACTACTACGGGTGCACGCCTCTGCCGCTGTTTACACCCCCACCATCTCCGCTCTCAGCCCATTACGTCACAGAGTAGGCGGGGGAAACGGGTTGAGCCCACTGACCAATAAACAGAGGCGACGTCACGGGTGGGCGGAGGCTGTGGGAGGGACTTTGAGCTGCACAGGACGGGCGGGGGGATTTCTTGAGAGGAGCCATGAGCAAGCCAAACCAAGCCGTTCACACTTCCGGGTTTGAGACTTGACTCCAAGAAATGAGTGGTATGGCAGTACTATTGTGTAATGCATGTTACAAAACTTAATTTCTTATCATAAATATGCATAGGATACTATGTGAAACGTAAAATATAGCAGGATATAGGCCCTTTAACTTGGAAAACGCGCTTTACTTTGAAACACAAACCGGAAATGCCGCTTGATTTCACTCTCATTTTCGGACCGTTTTTTTTTTAGCCCATCTGCTGGTCCATTGGCGGCACAACAGAACAGACAGTGCAGCTCGGGAGGACAATGATCGTGTTTTGAATCTATCCAGAAGAGCGGGATTAAACCTTTTCTTTCGGTATGATCCTTATTAATTTTTACAGTCCAAATTACTCTCTCGGCTCATTTGTGGTCATTCAGCCTTTTCGCATTACCGGTGGAGGTTATCATCTTTCAACGATAATTTTACTTCTCTGCAAATGGGGACCAAGATTATAAATTTATACGTTTTAGGATATATTTTTTCCAATAGTATCTTGTTAGCTTTTTAGCCTGCGGACTATGGGTGAGCAGTCAGTGGAAGACCTGAGCTGAACCTTTGCCAGTCTATGAACATCTGGTAGGCCCAATTTACAAAGCTTGAATTTGTATAACATTATTATCATAGTCAAATATGTGGACTCCTATGTCATGGTCAGTGTTGCTTGTGTGTGCACGGAGAGTTGATGGTTTGCAGTGGCCTTAGCAGATGAATGAAGGGGGTAATAGTTGTTCCCTTGGGGCTGGGAAGGGGTCTGGCCTGAGCTTCTAACGCACATTTCTTTGATTTGCCACAGAAGAGCAGCTGGTGTTTGGGGTCTGAGATGCTGCGACCTCTACACCCATTACACACTGCCTTCAGGAGGTCTTTCTGGGCTCTGTCCACGGTTCTGAACCTGTGACTGGGGCTGACGGCTTTTACCCACAGTTTATGAGTCATGCATTGAGTCAGCGGTTGAAAACTAGTAATTTGTAGCTTTGTTTCACTCTCCAAGTAGTGCCCTCTAACCCTCTGACTCGGCAAAAATGTGTCCTGTCAAATATCTATCATAACTTTATATGTATACTTTCTTGTTTAAATGTATAATGATTTATGAAATCACTAATGCACCAAATTCTTAAACTACAATTTTATTGTGTTACTGGACCCGTCTTTATTTTTCCCAACACAGTTATGCCACTAGCAGGTTAGCATACCTTTCCCAAATCCTTAAACTGAACCAAATTAACTTAACCTAACGATAACCTTACCCAAATCCCTGAAGTAAATAATTTTAAATATATACTTTTGCTAGCATGGCCATCAATGCAAACTGATGGTGTATGGCATAACTGGGTTGGGAAAAAAATCAGGCTTACTGGACACAATTTCAAACTCAATTTTGATAGGAAACAGTAAGAAATGTTTCTTCATGATATAGATTTTCAATATTATGATATTTGCAAAATGGAATTAAGACGTTTTTTGCCAATTATAATTAACGTACGAGTTCTGGTAAAGCTCAAGATCATTTTAAAACTTCATGAAAGATCAAATTGTGTCATATAATGTGATTATAGTAACAATTCTTGTTCAAATGAGTATCTAGTTGCCATGCTTGCTTTAGAATAGATTAATACATTTGACAACCCAACTCTTAATAAGTTTCAATACATTTCCCATAGTTTCAGAATCAGAGACAAAAAACAAATGTAGCCCCAGATTGATGAGATTAAATATGCCTGTGTCACTTAAGAATATTTATAAGTTGTGTCATTACAGATGTATTATTCCTTTGTCACAAAACAGTCCATTCGCTGGATCATTAGAAAATGTTCACTTTCACACGCTGTGACTTTCATAACAAAATTAATTTTGGTCACAATTTGTGTTGCTCCCATATGATAAATTTTGCTGCTCATCACTCTTATTGTTTGGTTATTGATTCACTTTAATATGCATATGTGTCCAGAGTCTCCGGTGAGTGATTCATTTAATTAAATTAGATGACAAAGTAAGGGCACTCATTTAATTTGAGGACCTCTGTCTTGAATAGAAATTAAAGCGTATTAGCTTTAAATCATAAGTGCACTTTTCATTATCTTACAGGTTAATTAAATGGATCTATCTTTGTTTTGTATTTAGTATTGTTTACATTTACTCTACAATGAGCATGTCTCAATTGTCATTCTTTCCTGTCCACTCCTGCTTTATTTTCATGTAGTGATTCATTGGTGCGCGTGGAGTGGTGGGGCTGGACTTTTGGCCCATGCCGTAGAGTAATAGGAGCCGGAGATAGGATCCTCGCTGGGGATCAGGGCAGAAATGCAGGCCATGTTTCCTTAAAGGCCCACGGGACTGCGTTCTTAGACAGTCAATGACCTTTGGAGGTTCAAGCAAAAAGGTGGTCTGTAAAAAGAGCAAGCTGCAGTAGGTTTTAAATGACTCATGTCTCGGGAAATCATTCTGTCCTTCTTTAGTAGCATTGGTACTGCTACGGCTGCCACAAGTTAGTCGATTAATTGCAACTAATCGATTATTGAATCAATCGTCAACTAGTTTAGTAATCGATTAATTGTTAACTCTGGTCTATAGTACTAGATTTCCAAACATGAACTTTTATAACTCCAATTGGGCAGCAATGACATAGTACCAGTAGTTGTGTAAATGTACTGCTTTTACTAGAAAAAAACACAATCTTAAATAAGACTGTTACTAGTAAACACTAAAGTAAGAGTAAATGTGACTGAAGTCGAATGATTCTGAAAATTCTACAAATGATATTTGCCAGTAAAACTAGATATTTATGTGATTATTTCCAGTGGCAACCCTACTAATTTCAAATGAGAAAATGCTTCTCTTTTTCTATGATTAGCTAAATATTTTTTTTAATGATTGTTCCATTAGCAAATCTTCTCTGGAACTATAACATCAATTCCTCAAAATTAGTTTAGTCAAAGTTGCGTTTGAATTGATTCATGCATGAGTGATCTTGCATTGTGCTACAGCTGATGCTCAAGCTCTGAAAATCTCAGTTTTCACCTACCATCTATCCCCACCCACTTGTCTGTATTTATTTATGAATACTCCAAAATCCAGATTCCAAGTAGAATATGTAGCGTTCAAAATGGTCATGTGGTCACTTTCTAATAACTCTTGGTAACAGTTCAACTTTACAATTACAGTTATAACATGAACAAAATGTAAATATCTAATCTACATATAGTGTAGTTTGCTAATAAATACGTGGAAAATATCTCCTAAAAGATATGTGCTGATTGGATAGTGATAGTTGCTGTTGTATTCAGGGGTGGATGTAATTGACAAAATAAGATATCCCTTAAATAATGTTCAGACAATATAAAGTCAGCCAAACTGAAAAAACGCTAAAAATACTTATTACATATTTAAATGTTTAAAGTTTCACTATGACCCAGAGTTGAAGCGTCTATAAAATGAAACCAAAAGTGTAGAAATATCACAAACTGCACCCTTATCTGAAAATGTACAACATAACTTTACCTTTTTCTTTTAAGCTCTTTTTGTAGCAATTGTTTTCCCTCTAAACAATACATATACATTTTTTTTCATACCTTCATCTTTCAGGATAGGCTATAATGTATAATTTTAGAACTTTTATGTGATTTTTTATTTGTTCTTGTAGGTTGATTAAGAACATATTTTCATTGGTAGCAGTGACCTGGGTCAGAGGCAGTGGCACAATGAACAAAGTGACAAGTTGTCTGATTTAAAAATGATAAAACGGCAGATACAATGGATATTTGACAGTCTATGGTATGCCACTAGTAATATTCATCATAGCATTCATTTTAAACTGGAAAGTACCAAATGATTCTGACTGCTGTATATTTTGATGCCAGCTGGTAGCTTGGCCACTCTGACTCACTCACTGCAACAGTTGTTTTCAGAACTTCTACAAGCAGAAATAACTCCACTTAGATTGTAAATAAAGCCCTTGTCTTGTTATTGCTCATAACTACAGTGTCTTCAGGCTAAATGTGTTACGACAGATCACGAGTAATGTCATTTCCGAACGGGCACCAGGTTATTAAACAACACAGAAATAGAGAAGTCATAGAGCTGTCTATTATTGAGTGCTGTGAGAGAATGTGGAGTAGCTCAGGGCAAAGTTATTCAAATTATATGGAGAGTGCACTGTAGTCTAATATAATCATGTGACTAGCCTGGTTATAGAGTAAGCTGAGAGGAAATGAATATGTTTATCTGGGCAATATATCGAAATGTACATAATATTGTGAATGTTATTTTGAAGATGTTTATTATTGTTTATTATTATTATTACGCAGAACAGTATACAATGCTCTTTCAACACCATACACACAGTTTAACAGCCTAAATAGTTGTTTTAAGGTTTAAGTATATTGTTTACAGTAAAAAAAAAAATACTACAGGATGAGATTTCCACTATTTTCAAATACATTTACAGATAGTTCACATTTATCTGATTGAATTTCTGTTATATTGTTTGTCTAAATATGGTCATCAGTTTACATAAAAAAAATAAATAGAGAAAACACACATACAACCTACTTTCAATACTTCAGTGCAAAGACTACTGCCTGAAACAGAACTACTCTCATACATATCACAAGCTTGTGGTAAAACAAACTTTGAGGGGAGTATAGAGAAATGAATCAAGTGACACATAAAAATATCACAAAAGTGTTGAAAACTCAGCCTTCTTTAAAAATGTGATCTGCTTTATTTATTTATTTTTTTTTACAGCTTTCTTAATAATAAATAAAACATCATTCAACTTTAAAATTTTCTTAATACTAATTGGGCGCTTCTATTTGGATGCGACCCTCACAAGACAATATAGCAATATTACTGATTTAATGTGATTTCTAGAGAACTATTTCAGAAGTTTCACAGAACACAGAATGACAAATACATTTTTTTGCTTTTTCTTCCTCTGACAGAGAATTACAGTGGAATCAACCCTTTCCTAATGGTGCGAAAATGACAAAACAGAGCTATGGTGGGACACATGAGGAGCAAACTCAACACATCGTTCCCTCCCTACTTACTTCTTTAGATCACTCGCCTCTATATGACAAATTTCTGATGTATTATATTATGGAGGATATACATTTTAGCTGTTTTGTGACTTTGACAAAGATTGCGTAGTGCTTTCCTTACTGCATGGCTGAATCTGCTGTGGACACTTGTATAGTAGCTCTTAAAGCTAATAGCACTGTGTTGAGTTTCAGTTGGACAAGCTTCACTGCACACCTACGCACACACACACACATGCACATATTACAACAGCAGCAGGGCTAAGGTTATTGATTGGACATCCTTATAGTCACAGAAACAAAGATTAGCATCATGATTTCTGTGAGACAACACCATTTTTCTAATATTGACACAATTATTGACGCCATGAGCCAACAACAGTGAAATTCAGTTTCACTCACATAAACTTATTGACCATTTGCTTTATGAAATGATCAATCCATCCTGAATGAAAAAGTAAAAGTAATTTTAGCATATAAAACCAGTTTAACTCACTGTTTGGAGAACAAGTTTTGTGGTGGTTTATGCAATGATGATTGTCAATAATCTAAACTTGTCATTAGAGGCAGATATCGTAACAATAGACTGTCTCTATACATTTTATTCCACTGATGCCTGAAACTAGAATGGCATTTTAGAACTTACAATTGATCATTGTCATTGTCATTACTTTCACTCCTATTGACACTGATGAGCATTTGCCTTTGTTTGGTGATGATTTGTTTTGGGAGTTTAATTATTTGGGGTCTGATGCCTGGTCTTAAGCAGTTCAGCATACAATAACTAATAATAACTAAGCACAGCTGTTTTTCCATAGACTTACCTAAGTCTGTATTGTCAAAAGTCTGTCCACCTGTTTTTGATGCATTTTAAACTGTATACTCTTGTGCAGGGGTCTCCAACCTTTTTTCTCCAGGAGAACTACTTTTGCAAAAGAAAACTGGTGGTGGACTACTACTTTTAGCCATGAAAACAATTTGAAGTTGAAAGGGGCACAGTTAGATGCCTGTATGAAACGTTATCATTCCTTTAAATGGATGCAATGAGGCAAGACACATTTACAATAATAGGCATATAATAAATACAGTTTGAGTAAAAGAGACAATATGTATGATCCACATATTTGCTTTACTTTTTTTTAACTGAGCTGTTTTAAAAGATTTGCTCTGACTTTTCCCCCCGCGAGTGCTCATGACTGTGCACTGTTTCGTTATGATCTTCTTGTGTCTATAACGACCTGCATATTAAATTGGATGGGTCTGTCTTTAGGATCAGAGCCCTTTTGCTCCAGTAAAGCGGATGTTGTGAAATCACGACTCGAAAACAGAGCCAATGATTAGATTGGACCTGGAAAATGAGGAGACACGGCGTACCCTGCGCTGTTCCTCTCTCTGCTCGGGGGGTGTAAATTACTTCCTGGTATAATGGAACGTTACATTTGGGTCAGATAAACAGAGCCATTGGGAGAAAGCTGATTAGATGGTATGCAGATGCACGCGCTGATGTCTGTGATCAGCGTGTCTCTGCTTTAAAAATGGAATCAGGGGAGTTGTTTTGGGAATTACATAATCCATTAAAACATAATGCTTTCACGGTTTTGTTGAATGAAAAACCACTAGAAAGGCATGTTGACACACACTCCTATGAATAAGTAAAACAAGACAAATCTTAAGGCAAACTGTGAGTTGAATAAAGTGAGATTATAGTACTAAGCATCAAAATTGATTTTCTTTTTCATTTTCTTTTTACAAGATTCGTTATATAATCAAAATTGCCTAGTGAAATGTTAATATTTTGTTTACTCCTTTATATTTAATCAAAAACACAAAACATTTTATTCAGATTTAATGTGTATGTTTACCATTGTTACTGGGTAGCTCTTATAAATCTGCATATCAGTGCAAAAGTTCGTACTATCATTCTCTTGTCCTGTTGGCTAATTATTGTCTCATTACCTGTTCTCATAGGTCAAAGTTCATCTCTTCATGCAGAAGGTGTGTTGTGACATGATACAGCTGAGCAGTTACAATTCCTAGGCCTGAAGTTGATTCATTTAGAAAACATTGAAGTGAAGGAGGCACAAAAGGACCAAACAGGTTAGTGGAATTGATCTGCTTTGTGTGTGGAGTTTTGTATCTTTGTTTGGTGTGATTATGGTGAAAGACAATTAAAGACCAAATGTGGTTTCTCACCACTTCACTCCTACTGCTGACACTGACTTTGGGTAGGCGGGGAACTTACTTGTTCATAGGTTTGGCTTTGTTTTGTGTTTATCAAAAGGCCACATTTTCTTAAACTGCCAGACTAAGTTTACATTTCAAATAGAATCTGTTTCTGAACCCTTTGATTCACAAGCATTTTTGTGAAACTGTGTTTTCTTAAGTTTTGGCCTCTGAAGACTGAGTCACTCTAGTAATAAGTGAGAACAAGCTCTGCACAAAAGAATATCAGGTTTTAAAGTCTGCTTTGTTTTAACATTGTAGTTCCCAGTTGCCTAATGCAGCATTAAAAATATTAAAATATATATATATATATATATACTGTATATCTGTAATTGTTTTATGCATTTCTACTTTTTTCCAGATGGTTGACAAAATTGTATTAATTATGAAAAGTGGGAGGTTGGGCTTTTCACCTCATAAGGACATTTATGGAGACTTTTACTATTTAAAATGTTCATATTTAGCTTAAATTGCTAATTGCCATGGCAACATAACTAAAATCCTGATTCAGTGAAAAAGACAAAATAAAATAGAAAAAGCCTTTATTTATTGATTTGCTAAAGTTTGTATAATTTTAATATTATATATTTATGTTTTAGTTTGAGCTAAATAATATAAATATATTTTAAACTAATTCTAATTGAGCAGGTAATCTGACTTACTGTCGTTCTAATATTACACACTGGCCTTTTGACATGTACATGGTGCTGTGAAGATAAATATTCTAATAGATAAGGTAAAGAGTGTGAAGGGTGGGGTTTCTTCGAGGCGCATTGAAATATTTAATTATTGGTTTCATTATGAGTTACTCGTGTAGTTCAAGATTCAATTCATAATTCTAAACTACATCTTCTGTTTAAAATAACTACAATTATTGTTCTATAAAGCGTCTTTACTTTTAGTTTGTTGTCATTTACATTGATATGACTTTATTGTATTATTATTGGTTGTAGATTAAATCTTTATACTATAAAAGCTGTAATGGAAGCTGCCTGTATCCATGGCCAGTTGGTCATTTTTCTGTTTATGCTGCATTGTGAATTATTTATGAATGGGATACTAATAGGTGCTCAACTAAATGTGAGGAGACTAGCATCCAAAGCAGTTTGTCATTGATCTTACATTTGACTAAAAAGTGATCAAAATCTAATATACTGTATGATGAGAGAGTATGCTCTTTAACGCAGAGGTTAATGTTGTTGGAAGGGAATCATCTCTCGTTTACAGCTCCTAAGTAATGGTGATCAAATATTACTAGTTGTCAACACCTCACATGATTGATCCAATCACCAATAATTGGAATAAAAGTTGTAAAGTGAAGAACTTAATAGACCTAGTGAGGTTGTTTTTAAGCACATCTCACCTGATGTTCTCTGACATGTCCTCATCCTGACCCTTTCATCAGCTGTTCTTGGTCTGATCTCATCTCGCTGAATGACTTCATGCCAGTCTGGCTGACATGACTGCTAGTTTTCATATTCTTTGCCTAGTGCATTTTACTAGAAGAAATTATGTTGCTTTTAGCCTCTAACCTTTTCTCAAAGTGAATTCTCAAAGTGAATTTATCATCCTGATTTTCTTTTTTAGTTTAGTCACTCATGTCATCTTTAAATCCCTACCTTTTATCCACATTGCCATTATCTTTCCTGTCTACTTATTAATATTTTTATGACTTGGATGTCAACACCAGTGAGCTGTTGTTTGACTTCATGCAACTAGCTTATCTACCTGTATCATGCGGCCTGAATGAAAGCCTGATACTGTCCAAGACACTCCCCATTATGTCACAAGAATGTACATTTTTCTAGGAGCAAAATTAATGACAATACCCTTTGTCAATGAAAAAATAAATGAAAATAAAAACACAGATGATGCACATGTCAAGGTCATAATTCATTTTGTTTGTCTTTTTCTTTTGAAAACAACAATTCTCAAACTTAGATCATGGAAATAGAGCTTGTTCACTTATAGAATCCATTTTTTGATCCACACCAAATCAGAAGTTAACCCTGTTTGTGTTCACATTGTTTGAAGTTAATTGTACCAACAGAACAACGGCTCCACTTAAGCTGAATCAAATCTAGCTAGTGAAAATGCACATTTAATTACTATCGGCAATGTTAATTAATGGATCATTACAAAAAGTTATTAAACTCTTAAAATAAATTACATTTGAAAACACATGCCATGACCAGACAATATAAAGAACTGTGCATGAAATAATTATAAGAATTTACCAATTTCAGTGCTGTGGCTTTAAGTATCTGCTGGTACTTGATATTAAACTGAAACTGAAAACAATCTTTTTCCATTATCAAAACACGGTTAGTTAGTTGGAATAGGTCATATAGTGTTATCCATTGTTATTTATTGTGCAAATAACATTTTAGCAACTTTCTATAAATAATTTTCCAACATTATTAGACCTCCTGATTCACAACAGCCTGTATGTGGCCTTGTTACATCCAGTTAAAGGCACAATCAAGATATCATGATGCCGATAACCAAATACAGCACATTTCATTGATTGGAACTGATATCTGGTGCATCACTAAATGCATAAATAAATTACTAGCTATTACTGTTTTGATTTTGTATGTTTGATATTGATATTTGTTTGTGTGATCAACAGCATGCATTAATCATTGACAGAATTCTAGCTTTGAAAAATTTGTCTCTTCACTATAAGCACTGGCCAGACATGCTCCACACACACCACCTTCTGTTATTTCATCCCTGCCTCTCACTGCTTCTCCCCTCCCTTTTCTGCTGCTTCTACTCCATTCACTCTCATAACACCACAGATTACCAGCTCCTCCATACGGTCTGGACTTCCCTGTCAAATCTCATCTCCTCGCACTTATCCTGCAGCGGGAAAGTGGTGTGGACAAGAGGAGATTGTGGCAATGATGAGACCTGCCCACGTGTGTCTGTTAGCTTTAGCCTTAGCCGCTTCTGCCGTGCCACATTATTGATGGAGCACTTTGTGGGGGTAAGCTTTTGTTGTGGTTGAGTGGGGGCTGCCCCTCTCAAGTCTTTTGTCTATATGGGAGGGTTCAAATATTGACTTCTGCTTTGTGGGGCTTGCACTTTGCTAATTAATGAATTAATCTTATTTTGCTCAATCTCTGCTTTTTTTGATGATTTTAGTTGAATGCCAGTCAGAATTCATCACTACAGTGTATTGCCTGCTGCATCTGTTTCTTATATTTTTTTGTTATTTCCTGTCCAAGGAGAAGTTGATTCTAAACAGCGTGTCTAGTGCTTTCTTTATGCTTTTCCATGAGCTACACAAGAGGTCCCCTGAACAAAAGCCCCCTCTTGGCACGTAGCTAATGGATTAACCAAGCATGATAAACACCCACTTCTATCCAGTCCACTCCAGCACTGTCGCATCCGGACCATTGCTGCTGAGAACGGAAGATTTTTGAAAATGCTCTTTTGATAAAATTGACATTCAACTTTGCTCTTTTTAACATATTGAATGTTTTGCCTCGTGCCAGACGTGTGCCTCCGTCTGCCAGCTCACGTTTGACCCAAATACCCATACACTTCCTCTCTCTACCCATCCCCCTGACCTGCAATCAACTCTCATCGCTTTTGTTTTGGCTTTCATTTTTGCATGCTTATTGAAATGCACCTTTATTGTACACTAGAGATTTTGAGATTGTTCAGTTGGATTTCACATCACAATAGAATCATAAAGCAAAAATATTAAATGTGTACAATTTTAGACAGTAGCAACATAACATTATTTAAATTTCAATTGGTAACAGTGTGAAATAGTCTAAAAATGTTTTGAATGTGAAAGTAAACTTTTGTGTCATAAAAAGGACATGATTTCATTGTAAATACTCATTTGACATAGTATTGATACAAAAATAAGACTTCAACTGAACACAATTTGATCTCTCATCAACATTTTTAGAATGATCTACCACAATTAGGATTATTAGTGTATCAAAGAACTAGACCACAGTGTTTAATAAAGTGAGCAGTATTACTTTTTGTAGAGATAGGCTGATATATTGGCAGGGCAATATTTTTGGGCTGATATTTAGATTTTTGTAAATCATCTTTTGACCTCAACTTTGGCCGATATCTGATCAGTCGTCTGGGCTTTTCCTCTGTGGGAAAGCCGCACTCACAATGATGAGCTGAGCTCTGAGTTGGTTTGGAGAGAAGCAATGAGACTTTTTTTTTATCTCTCTCCATTCCTTAGTCTGGAGTTTTGATTTTATTGTTAACATGAGTTTTATTCTTGTTCTATGACTTTAATAAGTGCTTGTTTTTTTGTCAATATGAACAATAAGAACGTCTCTCATGATGCACTGAAATGATTGTTTCTTGGGTCAAAATACAATCGAGCGTCATTAAATTGTGTGAAAGATACGCACATGTACTGTGGTGAAAAATAGATTAGGTTGAAGGATTTTTGGTTGTGCTATTTCACCCCAGGTATGATTTTGCATTAGCCAAAGAAAAAACCATTATGGTCAATCTATAATTTTGGGTTGAACATTTCAGTATTATATGAACTTTGACCTGTAAATGTCCTTTTTAGATTCATTTTCGCATCAGAATTGGTATTGAGAATCAAGTATTTCCTTTTCTTTCTAATTCTTCAAAATGGAGTTTAAAATGTATGTATCGTGACACAACAACAATATTTGGTTGGAGTACAGATTGAGTTGAAATGGCTTAATTTAGCGTTTAAAAATAGTCATGATTATTATTTCATCCTTTTACCAAAGTTGGACAGATCATTGTGATTTCATATTTCAAAACGTTTTGATTAGTTGATTTGACTTGTATACTTGACCTAAACTTCTACTACTAGAGGTTGACAAAGGTTTTTTTTTTTTATTGTATCGGCCCCAAAAACTCGGTGCAGTTGATTTCTTGGTTGGGCCTTTAATCTGATGCAATAAATATGTTCAGTTGCTTCCTGTGCAATAGGTTCTACATAACTCAGTTTGGCCCATTACTCAATTCTATTAACAGTGTTTCAATGAGAAGTAAAGCAGGTATTGGTACAGGTTAGTTTCAGTCTAGTGAGGGACATCTTTTAGCTTGTGTTTTGAAAGAACAGAACATCTGGATTTGACATTATGGCATTTACAGAGCGCCCCTTAATCTGTACATTATGTACTTAGCATTTTAATCTTTCCTTACAATGTTTATACTTTGCTTTGCCTTATTGCTGTTCACTGCCAGTGCTGTGCAGTTTCTGAAAGGCTTCCACTGGTTTCAAATTATGAGCGGAAATGTGAGGCAAAAGATCACACCACTTACAGCCGGGTCATCAATAACAACACCATGCTCTGAATCTAATGGTCTGTATCGACATTCAGAATAACACAGCCATCTCTCTTTGGAGCTGGCTTTTCAAATACAACTGAGAGAAAGCAAATTTGCCTAAAAGGAAACACGCAGAACAATGTCTCTCTTTAATAGCCAGTTATTACATTTATTGATGGAGTCATTTCTGAACGGTGATGATGGAGACCCAAATGATGGAAGCCATGTTAAGTGCTATTGCCTTTTATTATACAAACAAACAAGGCTTATCCCTCATGAGAAATTGCTAATGTAGCCCGTATATCTGTAAGTAAACACCCCCCTGTCCTTATCTTTCAGTGCATGAGGACGCTTCTATCTGCTATAGCCTGAAGTCACTCTGCCAAAGCTGGGACCATGTCTGGAGGCTACGACGAGACCGCGAGTCAGCAAGAGGAGACAAGCGACAGTTTCTGGGAGGTGAGACCTGATTTCACACAAAGTACCATCTAAGATAGTCTTTGGTTTTCCCAGCACTGCCAGACTGAAATCCAAGCTTTATCTGGTCTAAATTTAATTGAGCAAGTTCTAAAACAAAGGGAAACTAAATTGTGGATAGTTAGTTTTTTTTTTTACAGTTACAGACCATATAAAGACAACGATACTTCTTATTTAAAAAGGTACCATAGTTTGAAAAAACATATTTACTACATATCAAACCAGACATGTTCAAAACTCAAGTAATGCTTGTTTGCATTTTGAACACCAGGTAGGAGTCTCAGAAAAATATAATGAACTACAAGTGAGAATTGATACATTTAGTTTTAAAATGTTTTTTTTCCAATGATTAATTTTAATGCTTGTTTGCTTGGTTCATCATGTAATTCCTGCTCTGTATTTTTCATAAAGCCGTTTCTCTCAGCTTAGGACATGTTTTGAAGTACGTGCAGATACAGATTCATCAATCAACAAATTACTTGAAAATTATCTAGGGGATTATAAGCGATTACTACTAACACACATAATACCTATATTCCATTCATTCATCATTAAGCTGCTTTCTTGTGTCCAGTGAGTAAATCCATACAAAATACATTTTAAGCAAACAGCTCCAATCAAGAGTAAGTTCTTGCTTTGGGTTGTAGTTATAGCATTGTCTTGGCTTTTCCTGAAAACAATTACATCATCAGTTACCTTCCCTTAGCACAAACAGTCTTCAGTAATTTGATGAAGCCTATTAATTAAACATGAGAGCTTCTGACTGTCAACATCCACTCAAAGAACCCAAGCTCTTGGATGAATAGAAGCTAAAGCAGATGATAAGGATCACTTTATTTCAGTTCACTGATCATTTATGATGTGATACTCATGTGTTTTATCAATATAAGAATGTGCCTGCTATTTTTCATCTTGTCTCTCAGTCCTTGGTCTGTTTACAGAATCAGCTTGAGCAGCAAACGTGCCAGGCTCCCACAAACAGCCACTACATCAGCGTCAGTCTCTGCATTAGGGCAGAGGCTGCTGCAGTGCTGCCGGCTACTGCTGACTCTGCTCACTGCTGCGCCACAGCACAGCCAGTCTAATGTGCCTTTCATTCACTGGACTTTGAGAGATGCTCTGTCATTTACTGGGTGGAATATATAGTACAGTTTTAAATATCCATTGCACTGTGTCTTTAAAAGCACAGATCTGTCCTTTTATTGTGTCCCACTGGTCTGTTGTCTCTACTGGCACAGCTAACATTTTCCAGGGAGGTGGCTGCTGCTGTGTTCATAGAGGATTGTAAATTATATGACATTAACCAAACACTGGCTTTGCTGCGTAACTCCACTTACAAGAAGGCCATCTCTGATTAACTCACTGTTGACTTTCAGTTGCACCTGCACCAAATGGGTTCATTTGAGGATTTCATTTTTACGTAACAGAAACAGGATACAGATTTCTTAAAGCCAAATTTGTAATAGCTGGTCGGCACCCTTTCAACACTTTAAAGGCATTGCTGTTTTAAAAATATTGTCCTTTTGCCAACCTAAAGTTGGGGTAGCTGATTTGCAGACCCTAAAATCAGAAATAAGTGTATAAATCTGTCATTTAGTTCCTGGCACTAACTAACCCCATGATTATTAATAACAATTAGCATTAAGTTTTTACTGCAACCATGACTTTAGAATAGTTTTTCACAGACAACATAGTGAAACTAAGGTGGACCACCACCACAGAACCTAGCTTTCATCTATCTATTAGAAATAAAATAGTTGTTAGATTCAGAGTAAACAATACACAGCAATCTGATTTTTGTCACAAAAAGCCATTTTTGCTGCATGCTTTTTAGGTTACATACTGCAGCTTGTTTTTATGGTTTAATTCATTGTTTGTTTCTTGGTCAACAGGTGGGAAACTACAAGAGGACGGTAAAAAGAATTGATGACGGTCACAGGCTCTGCAATGACCTCATGAACTGTATTCAGGAGCGTGCCAAAATAGAGAAGGCCTATGCACAGCAGCTAACTGACTGGTCTAAAAGATGGAGACAGCTGGTAGAAAAGGGTAAGTAAGTGTTGACAAAAATAAATGTTACATGTACTGCTTAAATTTATAAAAAGTTGTTTGTTTATTCAGGCCCTCAGTACGGCACAGTGGAGCGCGCCTGGTTAGGAGTAATGGCAGAGGCAGAGAAGGTCAGCGAGCTTCACCAGGAAGTGAAAAACAGTTTAATCAATGAGGATTTTGAGAAAGTAAAGAACTGGCAAAAAGACTCCTATCACAAGCAAATGATGGGAGGATTTAAAGAAACCAAAGAAGCAGAGGAGGGCTTTAAGAAGGCTCAGAAACCCTGGGCCAAAAAGCTCAAAGAGGTAAGCCAGTGTTCAGCTACATCTGTGACACAAACGTATGAGATTATAAGCGTTATTTTGTGCGTGATTAGCTGGAAACTGCCAAGAAATCCTACCACATGGCCTGCAAAGAGGAGAAGCTGGCGTCCTCAAGAGAGGCCAACAGTAAAGGAGAGGCTTCTGTCACAGCGGACCAGCAGAAGAAACTACAAGAGAAAGTGGAAAAGTGTAAACAGGATTCACAAAAGGTGAGGTCTAAAAATAGTTTGTGCCTCCATAAACCATAAATTACACAGGAGTGTGAGTAAGAATTTACGTGTATCTTGATGCCCAACCGAACTTTGCACCTCGACCTTCACATTTTATCAGTATGTTTTTTTGTTTTTTCCTCATTTTATGACTGAGCTGATATGATCAGATAACATCCCATGAAGGACATGATATATGTACATTTTGTTTAACTTGCTTGTACTTGTTTCAATGTGATAATTTCCTAAAAACAGCATTGTAATGTTTTTTAGGCCAAGGAAAAGTATGAGAAAGCCCTCGATGAGCTGGGCAAGTGCACGCCTCAGTACATGGAGAACATGGAGCAGGTGTTTGGGCAGTGCCAGCAGTTTGAGGAGAAGAGACTGGCCTTCGTCAGAGAGGTTCTGCTGGACGTCAAACGACATCTCAACCTCACAGAGAACCAAAGGTACACTTTACAGATTACTTTACAGATATTTCATGTGTCCAGTGTTAATTTAACTTATCTCTTTTGAAAATGTCTTATAGTTATTCCACAGTTTATCGTGACCTTGAACGCACCATTACAACAGCAAGCCCTCTAGAGGATCTGAAGTGGTTTAGTAGTAACCATGGTCCAGCCATGCATATGAACTGGCCACAGTTTGAGGTACAAACTGGGACTGAATTTTGTTATTTCAGAATTCCTCTTTAATGTACATTAATTTCCTTTAATTTTAGGAGTACAACCCAGATTTCCACAGCATCACAAAGAAGGAAAAGTCAAAGAAAGTGGGTGATGGTATCACTCTAACAAACGTGTCACACGGAGTAAACCATGTTCAAACAGGAGACAGAGGAAGGTCAGTCACAACTTAACTTAACAAACATTTGTTTAACAGTGCTGCTGTTTTTTTTGTTTTAGTCCCAAAGTCACTGTATCCATTTTTGCTGTCTCAAATACGCAAGCAGAACTTGCGTATATGTTGTTAAGTTTTTTTTGTTGGTTTCCGTGATGGTTATATATGTTATTAATTTGAAACAGGTGTCCTTGCAATTTTTGTATTCTGACCAACAACAGCTCTCCTGAGAAACAATACAAAGCACACAAAACGCTTTAGTCTTAGAAACAAATGCGACACTAAAAACTTTCACCCGCATAAATACTTTGAAAAGGATGCAAAAAGGATTTTGAGTTATATTATTTTTAACAATTGTGTACCTGGCTCTTAAGTTTTAATCAGTGCAAAATGTAACTGAACTGTGTCATTTCCAGTGTTAGCAGTTATGAGAAGAACCAGGCGTACACAGCCTCCACTGAATGGTCAGATGAGGACCAGACAGCCCCGAACTCTGGTAATGACACAAATGGAGGAACGAACCCATTTGATGAAGATGAGGTGAAAGGAGTAAGAGTCCGAGCGCTGTATGACTATGAGGGCCAGGAGCAGGACGAGCTGACATTCAGGGCAGGTCAGTTTCAAATGTTTCATTATTATAGTATACAAATGAGAGTATAACTAATCAGCAATAATTCATTAATGTAAGGTAACCTGTTTGTAGCTTCATTATTCATTGAGTGATACTGAAGAGATAATTTCTGCTTTTACAAAAGTGACTGATTTGTTTTTGTGTCTCTCACAGGTGATGAGTTGACGAAACTGGAGGATGAGGATGAACAGGGTTGGTGTAAAGGTCGTCTAGACAACGGCCAGCAGGGTCTATATCCAGCCAACTACGTAGAGTTGATCTGACTCTACTGTTGAGAAAGGACTGAAGCCTCCAGTGACACTGCACATTGCCAGGGACTTGAAAGCAGAGCCTCCTCCTCCTGACAGGCACAGTGAGCTGTCGTCACATCTCACACAGGATCACGCTGTATTTTGGGAAATACTGCAGCTTAAACTCATTGGATTTGTGTGCAGCTGTGTCATAATACACATGCCATATCTTGTATTGTTTATGGTTTGATGGATATGGTATTGTGCCTGGATAGTGAGAAAGAGCTATGCATTTTGCCTTCATGTATATATTTGCATTTTTAACAGTTCAAATGCTGTACAGTCGCTACTCCATTGACTGCTTGTTTCTTTGTGAATAATTTTTATGCTTAGCGACATTTTACACAGAATAGTAATATATTTTAATTGTAACATGAAAAGGTAAATACCACTTCAGTGTTTCTTCTGTTAAATATGATTCTAATGTTTTCTGCACTTAAGACTGCTGATAAATACACAAAAATACAAATGAAATGATTAATTACAAGTTAATCATAAAAATAAAGCTAGAATGCATCTGGCTTCTGGTGCATTGGCAAAATGAAAGTGTATGTAACTTCTCTAGAGGAGGGATCACCACCAAGCGTGTTTCCATGAAGATGTTTTTGCTTTGCTCACAATGTTTCACAGAATGACGCCAAATTTTTATTTGACTTTCTCAAAAGCATTGATTACTGTGAGTGGGCTTGCCTCGCCACATTTATAAAGCATGTATATGTACAAAAAGGGGCATTGGGACTTTTTACATAAAATACAGTATTCAAGACTTTCAGTGGAGAGAAAGAAATATCTAGTTTGTTCACAGACATGAAATTTACAAGTTTGTGTTTTGTTGGTACATACACTTTTATATGAGTTTTCTAAATGAAACGACTGACCTGTAACTTGAACTGGTAACATTGCTAGACAAATCTGTTTAATGCCATACTGTGGAACATTTTTGGCAAAGCAAGAGGAAAGCATCAGAAAAGAAACATCTTTAGAATCAGCATTTGGTTTCATGTTTAACAGGGAATTTACTATTGTTTTGTTGCCCTCCTTGAAATGTCAACCTTTCCTTTCTATCCTTTGTGAAAAATTTCTTTTACACCAAAGCATGTCATTTGTGTAGCATTTTGCAGCAAGACACAAGACTGCTCTACTTACATCAGCCTCCAAAGCCCTCTTCAAAGTGGACATTTGTTTACATGATCATGGCCCTCTCACCTTGTAAACAACAATGTGCCTATTTTTGCTCACCATCACCTCTGACTGTGCTAACACTATGAAATGTAAACTGCTGTATAGGCCTTGTCTATTGTCTGTTTACGATGAGCTGCATTATGTGGCTCAGCTTTATCAAACTTGCCGCTCTTATCTGTGAGTATGTGCATGTTAAAGCTCTCATATGTGCTGTCGGCCTCCTGCAGCCAGTCGGTGCATGGCTGCCTTTGTTATTACTGAGCGAAGTACACAGACCAGTCCTAAAACAGCTTTACCTATTACTGATGTGCTAAAATAATCTGATTTTTATTCATCTGTTAGCTGGTGGTACATATCAGGCAGCAAGTAAAAAAAATAAAATAATGGAAAGTAGGAAAACTAGGCAAGTAGAGGCACAACTTTAGCGAAAAATTTTATTTTGTGAGAAAATTTTCAGTTCTATCTAGAATTACATTTTGAGGGAAAGGGAAATGCTTTATGTGCATGATTTTATGCACACATTAGGAATTGATGTACACGCAAAATATCTGGTTTATTTAATTGTACATTGTGGGCTTATTTGACTTCAATTATAATTGATCAAAAACTTTTTCAAAGTATTGAATCTTTCTCCTGTCTGTGTATGTTTTCACCGTTTTAACAGAGATAATTACCCTGGACGAATGGTACACTTTATAATTCCATTAATACACTTTTAACTAACCTACTTTAACTGATAACATGATTTGAGACTTAATTCAAGTCAGTAATTTAAACCTGTTCAGGCTCAGTAACTATTTAACTTTTATTAAAATGTTCTTAGCCTTGTTTGTTCATTTTGAATTAAGTCTTTGTTCATATAGTGCTCTGCCTATTTTCCTTAAAACACCTGAATAAACTGAAACTGTTTCTGAACTCTTTGGATTACTCATAGACGGCTGGGCTCTTTGTGAAGCTGAGGTTTTATACTTTTACCCTCGAATGACTCAGGGACTCTAATCATAAGGGAGAACAAGCTCTGCGTAAAAAAAAAAACAAAGCTGGTATTTGATTTAACTAAAAAGGAGTTTTAAAAATGTTTCAGTGGAGCCCTTATAAAGGCTCTATCACATTTTAGGGAATCAAGATAAAGTGTGAGACTCTTGAGAGTTTTCAGAATGTAGTTATTATAAAGTGATACAGCAAACTTATTTGAAATTTTTCAAAATTGTCTGGGAGCTCCAATGATTAGCAAATGATTTTTCCCCTCATTGTATTCTTTGTAATTAGACTGAACATTAGATAAGTCTATTTTGATGATCATTCATGTTGTAAATTAAGAATTAAAACAATCCTAAACAATATTAAGGGTTTAAGAGTGAGACGTCCTATGATAAATGAGATTGGTCTGTTGCTCCTGGCAACCGCAGGTGTGAAAACTATACCTCAAGCAAGCGCTGCACAAAAAGCAGAAAGACGATCTGTGTCTGAAATATTGATGAGACTGCACATTCATTTTTTATAAGATCCAGGAGGGAGGGTTTTTTTTGTCTCTCTTTGCTTTTTGTTTTGATACAACACCATTTACAAGTTTTTTTTAAACTGGAATTAGAGTGATGTCTTAATGCCTTAGCAAACTTGCAACACCCAACACATGGTACAGAACAGACGCAGGCTGTGAAAACTATGGAGCTATTAAAAAGATTGTACTGTACCTTGTTTGGCTGTGTTACTCACTGTGAACTTAATGTGACACATGTTGTGGACTTAAAATCTTTGAAAAATGCTCAAGTGCTTTGCTTTTTTGTCTGTACATGTGGGCGTTTAAAAACACAAGAGGGCTTTTTTCTTTTGTTGCATTGTGCTGTACATTTCCAAACTGTAGTGCCTGTCCATCTGCAAAAATAAAGAAAAATGTCATTCGAAAGCCCAGTTTTTGAGAAAGTGCCTATGACAACTTTACTAAAATGCGTTAAGATTAATGATGAGAAAACATAGACATAGTGTTTTCTCATCATTAATTTTACATGAGAATGCAACAAAATCTGATTAATATAAATGTTGATATTGCACTAGAAAGTTGGCTAAAAACATGTCGTCCACTGAGCCAAAACACTTCTAAAGTAACAGATTTGTATTACTTGACCATGTAAAAAATACACCAGAACACACCTATATCATAAATGTTTACCAGCTAAAACACTTACTTGTCTCTCCAGTGTGAAATCTACTCTACTTCCTGTATTTTAAACATGTTTGTCATTTAAATTTCTCTTTACAATCTTGTTCTGGCTTCAATAATCCACATCTTTATTTAAGGCAACATATCAGATCTTTCATCTATTGAGTTCAAAGGCGAAGTGTAAATTCAATTTCTCAGAATGCATTTTCCATCAACATCACTCAAAAAACTTCTTTACGAAACAAACTTCATAGTCTTCGGCTTAGTTTGAAGGTTTTGACAAGATTTATTGTCTAATTCTAAGCCTGATTAATTAACATATTAAACATGATGTTTCTTTCAATTATGTGGATAAACTACAGCTGCATTTTTACACTGATAACTTTGCTGTATATATATATATATCCAGTAGTAGACTACAGGATTTTACCCTATTAACCTTCAGTGTCTCACCTTATAATGTCTGAAGGTCTGCCAATAGAGGGCAGCGTTAACTACATTTGAAGAAAGCAGGTTGCTGGACGCATCTCAGACCTGTGGAAGTTTTGACACCATTTTACTCATATTTACTGTATATATCAATAAGAATATTTAGTGTCATGTAACAGTACAGTCCTGCTTGTGTAAATGACTGAGAGTAAATCCTTATTTTTAATCTATTAGAGACTTACTGATACAAAGTCTAAAGTGACACTACTTTTTTAAACAACTTTCACACTACAGTGAATTGCCTACTTTGATACACTGTTAAAAATATAACATGATTTTCTATAGATTTTTGTGGTATGACAGTTAATACAAAACTGTATGCATTTTCTGTTTGTAAGCATGTCAAACAACATTCTCTCATCATTAGTTTATCAAAGTAGTACTTTTGATTGATTCCTGCCTATTTTTGGGTTGTCCTGCGGCTACGCTCCAGTGCTCAGAAAATCCCTGTTTTCATACCATCTATCTCAGCCAACTTGTCTATATTTACTTGAGATTAAATACAGACAAGCTCAAGAGCATTGAGAAGCACTTGGAACAATAAAAACAAGTCATTTAATATGTCACTTGCTGCAATAAAGTTTAGCATGAAGAAGTTTTGATTCTGCAGTTTTGAACAGGAAGTTAATAGCTCTTTAGAGAGAAGTTTTAGATCAATTTTGGGATTTACAATGAACAAAATTTGTATAATGAAGCTAATAGTTTTATAACTATTGCACTTTATCTATAACTATATTATAATTATATTTTTTCTCATTAGAGAAAATGTATGGATCACTACTTTTACATACTTTTATGTGAGCCATATTGTTTACTTTACGCTTACTAATGTACAATTTTTGGTTGGCTACTCCACCCAACTCAGCATGAAAGTCAATTATGGAAGTTTTATTTCTACTGAGCTATTGCTGTGTGATCTCATTATATAATTACAGACGATTAATATAATCAACAGAAAAAAAAAATAGAATAGAATAGATAATTGTTTCATGCAAATCAATGAGTCATCAGTCTTAATAACAGGCTTACTCCCGCTTTGCCGAGTGGATGTTAAACCAAACTGCAGTTTTGCAGGAAGTGGGTGAGGTACAATTACCTCCCATAGAAGCTGCTTACATGTCACATTTACAGTTGGTAATCTAATACACAATGAAATGACACTGATATTTGGTAGAGGTAGTTTTGAAACAGTTTTAATCTTAGCATGTTGGAAAGAACAAAAAGGAGTGACACAAAAGACTGGAATAGTAACTGGATTTAATAATTTTTTGTGATTTTTTTTCACATAATGATTTTTTTTCACATAATATACCTTTACAAACAGAGCTGAAGACATATTTAACATAAAAGTTAAACTCAACAGACCAAAAAGTGAATTTTCCTTCAAGGCACAACTCATTACAAACAAGTAAAAACACTGTAGCATAACATTTACATATAACAGAAAGGTTTGTCACGCAATAAAATCAAGCAATATGAAAAAACATTACATGGTGGATGGGCAATTGCTCAGTCTTTATACACGTGAGGACCAAAGCCCAAAAGGAAACAACATAATCATCATATCCCCAATTCTAAAGAAGAAAAACTAGTTCTTAGACAAACAGAGATCATGGTTGAGATGCAATGCTGAGATAAAAACAAATGGCTGTGGGCGACTTTCTGCAGCACTGATGTCACAACAATTATCACGCTTCATGTAATGGCACAAGGTAGTTAAGATTTACACAGTGGAAAGTAAAGAAGCAGAGCATTTATCAGAAAGGCAGTAAGTATGTTGATATGTACAAAAGAGCTTCATTATTATGTACCTGCACAGGAAAACTCTTAACCTTCATGAAAGGGTCAGAAAATCTATCCCTCAGAAAGCTACTAATGTGCTTGTTTTACAATTATTGATCACTGTAGTTTGTGATTACAAACACACACTGACAAACTACACTTAATTAAGCAAAGCCATTCAAACATATTTATACAGTATATATGTGAATATGTTTTTCAGTACCTCCAGTACCAGTATCTTTGGTCTGAATAAAAAGTCTTTACCTTAAAACATCAAACACAGTATATCTTGCAGTACATTTGGGTTGGTCAGTGCATATTTAATCCCACTCTCCACTCATAGTCTTTTTTTCTTTTACCTCCTTCTTCACACTGGGTGCACAAACTGGTACACAAGTCTCTGGGACACATCCGGTTTGCGGATGATGCCCTTCTTGTAGTACTGGCGGATGGAGCGGCTCAGTTTGTCATAGTTCATAGCAGGTCTGTTTTTCTTAGGCCCCAGAGTCTGGCCACATGAGCGGAGTCTTCTATTTTGAAAATGCCTAGTGTAATGTAATCACAACTTATAATGACATTGTAACATAACAAACATAGATATAAGATTTGGCTGTAGTACCTTTTTCTTTATTAAGCCAGCGAATACAGCGCCCATAGTTGTGTGGTTTCAGAAGAAGTTCTTTCAGAAATTGCCACAAATGAATTGGCTGCCCCGAAGATGAAGAATCTGCCTCTGACCATATTCCAGCTGTTATTGTAGAAAAGAAAAACATATAGTTATATTTCACTGAAGTAACAGAAATATTCACCATTATTCACTAGTATTGATAACATACCACACCATTTCAAGAGAATGGTCATATCTGAACATATTTACATATACTGATCAAAACTAAAAGTCAAGTTTTTCATGAGCTGGATTAAAAAACTTTTTCTTTTAACAAAATACCAATTTCTTTCAGTATTGCTTACATATCTGTCTAAATGTGTTAGTGAGCACTTCTTCCTTTACCGAGATAATCCATCCCCCCTCAAAACTGTGGCATATTAGACAGGGTGAATACTGCACAGGTGGCCACAATAAAAGGCCACTCTCAAGTATTTAGTGTTTTAGGGAGTGTGTTTTGGCACGCTGACTGCAGAACTGTTTACCAGAGCTGCACCTGTGCATTAAATGCACATTTCACTACCAAAAGCCATCTCCCTGTGGATGTCCTGTGTTTTTAAAATATTTTTGTTCAACATTCATATTTCTATTATGGTTGCTGTCGAAAACATATTTAATCTAAATTTTAAAAGATACATACCTTTGGTATCTACCAATGAGCACTTTTCCTTCATCCAAGCAGCTGTAAGCAAACATGAATATTACAATGTTACTGAATCCAGTTAATGTTAATTGTTATAAAGGTGATTCATACCAGATTTCCAGATATCAAGATGAGCGTGTAATGTGTCTCCACAATGGGGGGATCGCTGTCGAAATTCCTCTTCACTCATATCACACAGGTCTTTCCCTGAGAGCTCCTGGAAAACTTTCCCTGCGTGGGGTAACCTGTAGAGGTGCTCTGTCCACAGCAGCCACTTCTGAACATGACTGGAATTCCACTCAAAAGGGTCTGTTTGGAAGAAAAAGGCCACATAAATGATGAGAGTTCTTCCAGCTGCACAATGACAAAGATTAGGGTTATTACAGTAATAAGAACTGTACAGTGTTACAGTACACGATGATTATCAGAAGACATGCCTATAGTCTGCTTTTATGACATTGAGAAGTGCACAATGCCAATTGCTTTTACTGTTGACTTTAGAAGCAGCGGGACCTCACCCTTAAGACTTGTGTAAACATCTATTGGCGGAGCAATGAATTTTAGCGTACAGCAGAACACATTCAAAGGTCAGGATTACACAGATCCTGGTACTGACAATGTGGCTGTCGTCAGCAGAATAAGACTGAAGAGAAGATATTTATTAAGTCACACCTTGAGCTTGACCACATACAGTATACCTTTTAACTTTCACTAGGAAATATACGTGACAATAACAAGATATTGAATATGGATGATGCTCCCATTACTTGAAACATTTTAGTTATAGGTGTGATTATGATGCAAATTTATGGTTTTCAGTAATTATAGCAGATTAAATGCTTTATTTTAGTTCATTAGAGTTTCTCTACCCAACAGTATATAACTAACACAAAAAGGTTGACCTTCAGAAAAAAGGATATATTTAATCTTTATAAATGCTGATATGAAAGAATTGTTAATTCTGTAAAAGTGCTGACTGAATAAGACAATTACCGGGTGTGATGTTGAGAAGTTTGCAGGCCGTTTCGATGTCTTTGAGCACCTCACCCACCACCATGCTCTGCACTTGCTCCAGTGACCGGTCGTCTTCTTCTTCCTCGATCCCACATGGGGACTGTCCCTGCTCCTGACTGTCAATGATGGGACACTGTTCAGGTTCCTCTCTCAGCTCCAGAAGAGTTATAGGTGCTGCTGATGTTGGAGAGGCCTCAGACACTTTGTCCAGACAGGGAGTTTCTTGTGTCAGCAGCATGTTGAAGCAGGGCAAATACAGACTGGAGACACCACTGCGCTCCACACTGTTCATTTTAGTGTCCAAGTCCCATCCAGAACTCCTGGTATGATCCAACTGAGTGAGGGAGTCTTCTGTTAAAGCCATTCGGGAGCGATATTGAGAGTCGTCTGATAAACTTCTGACAGAATTTGTCAAGACAGCCACCTGGGAAAATAAATAAATTGTGTCAAGTTGTTTTTTTAGTCCTTTATGTCATGACTGCGTGTAAAAGCTGAATGAAACTGAGTGAAGGCTCAAGAGCGATGGTTTCTTCTCAAGAATCCCAAAGCCTAAAAGAGATACTTGTGCAATGACCCTTAGGGAGGGTATAGCACACCCAGAGTTTAAAGGCAAAATGAATCTGCTTCAATCTCTTATTTAAGGGTCATTTCCCCAGAATAGCTTAACTCTCCAGGGAAGGTGACTTGTATTGAGAGCCTGAACCAGCAAGACCAGCCGCATGCACTTTCAAGGTAGCAAGCCCACCGCCGTCTGTCTCCACTGTCAGCTGGGTGCTTTTTAATCAAATTCAAGTTAGGTATTGTAGAGGTGATGTGTTTAAACATCCAGAGTATATCGGTGATAAGTGCTGCGTTATGGACATTTATGGGAGTGTAACAAGTGTTGTAATCTCAGGGCAAACTGGCAGTATTACCCACACTGTGTACCTGCCACAGATGGCATATGGGAGGGCACACGGCTGAACAACATTGGGTTATCAGAAATAGACAATAAAAGTGATTTTACACTCACAAAACACATGTTGAAGATGAGCTACTAAAGATAAAAATAGAGGTTATAACCTACAATAGAGAAATGATAACAGAACATTGTGTTGCATTCATTTATCCACTGTTATGAACAATTTAAACACGATGAACTATTATGTGTCAGTTTATTAAAAGTCTGTTTAAATGACCTCAGTGCAGTGTCCACTAAGTCTAAAGAAGTTGTCTGACTTGCTCCATACAAAGGTCTCACTTCTGGTTTTGGTGTTTAACCCCCCACAGTAAAATCTCCCCTCAATGCACTTTTATGTCAGAGTCTCGTAACCGTAGACCACCCTTTCTTTGCCTACATAAGGAGTCAAATGAAAAGCCAGTGGTATCCCGGCCTGGCTGTGTCAACTCCACTCTGTAACAGCTTGCACTAAACCCATTAGTAAGGCAAATTTAGCCATATTACCCTTTTCCAAAAGGAAGAGGGGCAAAGGAAAGAGACACAAACACTACCCCCCCATGGAGAAGGATTAGGGAAGTGACTGATCTCTAAATGAGTTTGGCCAAGACGATGATATTCATTTTAGTGGTATTAGAGCTGCACCATTTACTTAGCAGAGTCAGCTTTAAAAGGAGCAGCAACTCTGGGAAACATTTTTGCTATCATTTGGGAATTGATTCAGTTATTCATGAATTTAATTTAATAAAAAAATATCTGAGGGAATAAATATATATATATTATAATTTATTTATTATTTGGAAGTTTTTGTTGGACTAAAAACATGCATTATAAAAAATGTTTCATGTATCTATTCAAGTTAAAGTGATTGGATTGAATCATTTATCATTATTGCTGAAACAGACGTGTCAGAAGTCAGATAAGTGTTTACTGGTGAAGTTAATAAGTGATTACCCAAAAGTGTGCAACGTCACAAGTGCATTCAGTGCGTGGTTTTGGAGAGAGGGTCCCGGGTGACCAATGATTCAGACAACCTTGTTTAAGAAGTGTGCACATCCAGGCGTGACTGTTTACCATGCCAGCGTTAAAAGGAGATTATTTTTTCCTTCTTATTGTTCCTCATGGCAATAAGAACATCTGTGCAAAATTCCCAAGCTCATTGCTAAAAATAAAGACTATAAAGACATTATGAGTTAAATGGTTCTTTCAGTTTGCAGGTTCTAACTTTTTGTCAAAGTGATAAAAATGTTTTGATAATAATAATCATGATCATAATCATATTGATCATAATCATATTATTGAGAAGAAGAAGAAGAAGAAGAAGAAGAAGAAGAAGAATTCAATTATTCATTTTATTTTTAACTAAGCAGCTAAGCAACTCATCTTGATCTTTTAAAATTAATTATTGATTTAAAGCCTAAAATAAAAAAGCAAGTTCTCTGAATCTTGAGGAAAAAAGTCTAAATTTTTTTATGTTTATATTTTGAATATTTAGTAACTTAATGGCCCAAAACAAAAGCATATTTGTATATTGAATGTTTTAGATCAATAATAAGATTGACCTACAAAGGCAAAAAAAGACTTTTCATCTTAACAATTATTATTCAACACAAATGATTCAAAACACAACAAACAAAAACAAACAAACAAACAATTACATTTAGATTTATTTTAATTGCATAAAAAGCCTGTTAATTACATAAGTGAGAAGTATTTTGGCCAATTGTTAAACTTGCATTATTATTATTATTATTATTATTATTATTATTATTATTATTATTATTATTATTATTATTATTATTATTATTATTTATTTTTTGTTTGGGACTGTGTGTTAAATAACATATGATATACTGTCGACACACTGCTGTTCTGCATTCATGCTAAACATATTGTCATTTATAAACAAATGTTGAACACTATAGGCAAGATGTGTGGCCTAAAGACACAACAAGACTTTGCACTGCAAATCCATGATAACACCCGCTGCAGTTTACAAAATCTGACGATGAGATCTGGTATTTTCAAGATATTTTGCAGAGTTAGCCTCTTGACGCAATTGAAATGTAGTAACAGAAGAATAGCCTGGGTTAAATGTTCAAAATGTTGTTTGGAAGGCCTGCATTAACCATTTTTCAGCAATATATTCTTTTTGCAATGACTGTAGAAGTATTGCAACATTATGAAGAGGTTTGTCTTACCAGTGGCTGGATTCTCTGGTGAGTTGGTGAAGATGCTTGATCCTGCGCTAGACTCCACCAGTGTCCAAAGTGAAATGTAGGCCTACCTCTGTTGATCACTGTCTGTAAGTGCTGGGACTTGGGCCCTCCCAGACACCCAGGAGGAGACTCCAATTTAGCCTATGCACACAGCCTAAAGCACAACTGCAAACTGATCTCAGTGAAAGCACCTGCTGGAGGTGTGTCCAAGGCAGCATCATCACTTGTGGCTGGGTAAAGGAATTTCAGCAGCATCTTCTGTAATTTTACTTATAGGGCCCTAGTGTTTACTTTTGCAAAGCAGGCATGATGGTGCAGCTAAAACTTACCACCATAGATAACAGCATGGTCCCTTTTTTTGCCTCAGGGGGATATCAAAAGGAAAAGATGCCACAGACACTAAATTTGGCTGCAAAATATTACTTAGCCTATTCAACTAATAAAATCAATCAACTGCTTCAACCAACAAATTAAAATATTTTTTAGACAATTAGTACAGCTTAGATCCTTGTGCAGTATCTAATTCTCTGTTTTCACGGAAATGTGTGGCCCACAGAATAAAGTTCCACAATCTAACTTTTTGTCCAAAATAATGAAGAAACATTTGCATTAATGTCTCTGCACATATAGATTTTTGTAACCAAATAATATGTTCTTCTTCTTCTTCTCTTTTTTTTTTTTTTGCATCTAGACATTAACATACCATTTATCACTATACTAAAATATATAGACAATATTTGAATTACATTACATCATTTGGAATTGTATTTTATTGTGCAGAGTGTCCTTCCAAGAACATTTTTGAAAACATTTTATGCAATTTGCTGCATTCCATTGCTTTTTAGAGGTTTATTTACATAGTTTTTTTTCCATTCTGGCCTAAAGCTCCTCTTTTGCACTTCATATACAGGACAGAGCTAGACGGCAGTGTATAGGGCAGTTTTCCAAAGTGGAGTTTGCAAAACATAGTCTGGAGGCACGAGATGATTTCAAGATGAAATTTGCCATTATGACTCGGTATTTAATCCACTTTTTAACTGGTAGCATCCTGTTCTGATTGAATTTTGGGCATATACAGCAAAGAAACTACTAAAAACATTCAATTTAACCCAATTGTAATGGTTTCCCAACTTGAAATTTTTACAGAAATGTATTTTATTTAGCTGTGAGGGTTGCATTTTGGTTATTTTGGGGACCCCTGTATTAATGTGTAGTCAATGTTCATTTTATCAGAGGGCCACTATGAATAAAAATCAGAACTCATCCTGGGGGCCACATGAAATCATCTCAGGGGCCGCATGTTTGACACCCCTGCTTTATCATAAAGTGTTGTTTTTCTGATATTTGAGAAGTTTCTTTTACGTTTTGAACAGCGTTTCGAATCCAATATGGCCACCTCGGAAAGGTCACATGCTCACGGCAAAGGGCTTCACAGATAAATCCGCATTTATTCATTAAAGGTAAGACGAAACAAAATGCGCGCAAGAATATGGTGATTACAGCTATTTAAGTTTGTCATTTCATTCTATTATAGATTGCTGTCGGCATGCTCATAATTTATGCTAACCGGTGCTAGCTGCTAACAAACGCAGGTTCAGGTCTTAAATTATTGACAAGTGTCTAACTAAAAAACAACGATAAGAAATTGTTGCCTACCATTTTTGGCTAGTTTACTTTAAGTTAGCACAAATTGCCAGTTGTGTGATTAATATGTACAACTTTCTTGGACCTGTCAACTCAGATACCAGTAAAAGTCGTATTTTTACTTAAGCAATGCCAGCCTATTCTGCCTGAATAGTTGTGGTAATAGGCTGTGTGCACGGAATTTCAGTTGGCTTACGATTGTTCAAAAATGCTAACATCTGTACATACAACCATTTCCTGTTAGCGTTAGCATTTAGACACAATTATGTCTCTTTTTAAACACACAAGTGTCTCTGGTGAAATCTTCCTCTGATATGTAAAGTCTTTAACATGTTTTCTGTAACATTCACCACAACTGTCTGATCTAAAGAGGATTTATTAGTTTTAAACTGATGTAGTGAAAACCTCATTGGAGAGTATTGAACAGGAAGTCGTTGAATGTACAGGATGTAGTATTTTAAACCAAAACAAGACAACTGCACTCAGCCAATTTGCACAGTATATTTAAGTGAATTTACAGTATTTCTTTTTATTGAAGTATTTCTTGTGGGTAGAGGTTTACTGCCAGATTGTCAAGCAGTTTTTAAAATTACCCCAACATCTGTGGACACACCAGTTTTAATCATTTATCATAATTAACTTTCAATACTGTAAATTGAACTTTAGATTCAAATTATAATTTTATGCTGTCCAGATTTGTTACAGATTATCCAAAGTATTGTAGTTGTTTTGTTAAACTGTTAACTCTATAGTCTATAGAATAGCAGAACGCTATTATGTTGAACTACACACATATTACTACATAATATAATTTTTGTTCCCAAAGAGTTTTGCATATTTGTCAACAAAAAAAGAAAGTGAATTTAAAGGGAAAAAAAATGAAAACTGGGAAAAATACCATTTCCCAGTTTAAAGTGTTCCAACTGAATGAACTCGTATGTAAACATTATGCTTATTGCTAACCTTTAGGCTAAAGAAAAAAAAAAAAGTCAAATAACCTGTAACCAATGTTATAGTTTCACATTCTGTTTTTGTGGTCTTTGCAGAGCTAGTATGTAAAGTGGGACTTCCAGTTCACAAGTGGTAATAAGTTTGAGTGGCGTTCCAGCGCATTTTTACAAGTGGAAAGTGGGAAATATCTCAGTCCCTGGTTGCCTGGAACACACCATTACTATAATTATCATAATTTTTTCAGCAGTTAAGATGAAAATCATGAAGAAATTGACAAACACAAGTTGAAAATTACAGGACGTAATTTGAGTATAAGGCTCGAGTAGGTAACATCAACAACAGTAGAATGTTCAGTTGGTCTAATGTTAAACCAATAGAGATTTTAAATAGCTGAATATTAATATTGTGTTTATTAAAGCATATTTTTACTCCATCAAGTAAATATTAGATAAGCTTACCAGTAGTGACCCAGCAGTTGTGTTTGCTAATTTATTCTATGGAAGTGGAAGAAACATGGCAGGTTTGCCATCATTTCCATGGCACTGTTGTCACTTGCTCATTAAAACAAAATCCCTCCACGTACTTGTATGCCATCAATTTACACAAAAATGTCACATTTTTCTGAGTTTAAGCAATGATTTAACAGGTTAAAGGCGTTATGAGCTTTTATCATTTGTCAAATTGTAACTTCTGTGTCATTTATGTGGATTTTAAGAGTTTAAGATGTAGTTGCTAGGTAACAGTTGTAGAATTACCTCTATGTCATATTTTCTGGACAAATGAAATTAAAAACGTTATCAAAACAGGCAAACTCTGTGAAAACAAGCAAATGTTTTTTTGGAATTTATAATCAAAAAATAAGAATACAATCATGTTCACTACCTTTTTCTAGAGTACCCCTAATCATGATCTCACACACGGAGTACCCTCTTTGTCGTGTGTTTTTAGGGTTAATTTATCTTTATTCATAAATTTTCACTATAACTCCATTATAACTTATTGGATTCCATGACTAAAAACCGCCTCTTAACATGTAAAATGTGCTGCAAATAAAATTTTTTGCATTATAATTTGCATTTCTACCTTTCTTTTAAATCTGCAATGATCCCAAGTACCCCCTGGCAAATGGTCATGTACCTCCTGGGGTCCACATACCCCTGGTTGGAAAACACTGGTCTAACCTGTCATATGCACTTTAAGAAGAACAGATATGTTGGAGACACAAAGCCTCTACACATCATGCTTGGGTGATGATTGTGCAGTTCACTTGGCAAACAGTCAGAGACCCACCTAAAGCATCTTCTGTAAATATCAAGAGTCTTTTTGTTCAGCGAATGAATACTTTACTTTGTTACTTGGTACAGTTCTAATCATTTTTGCAAACACGGTAAACTGACTAGTATATAACCTACTTGCGTCTCAGCTCTTATTGGGAAACTTGATGAGAAGATACTTTCTCAACAGTGCATAACTGTACACAACACACTGAGGCATAACTTAATTACTTCCTTATTGAAATTATAACAGCTACATAGTGGATGGGACTCATTTCCTCTTGATACACATTTGGGCTGAGGGCCAAGTTAATGTTGTGTTTGGTTTATTAAGTAACCATAGATAAGATGGAGAGAATAACTGTGACTAAACAATTGCTTTGCATATTTTGTGCAGAAACACTGAAGAGCTGTTGTTCTACACATGGGAAGAATTTCTACAGTCTTTGGTCAGAGATCGGATGGAGATTGTCGAGAACTGTGCTGTAAGTACTGTTGTATTCATTCATTCAAAACAGTTGGTGCACTACAACCGGGCCACACAAGAACCGTCACAGGTGAAAAAACGTGTCCATTCATAATCTACACTTGATCTACATTTGCTTTTACTGGTGCACCTGTGTCTCTGACCGTGCCAGCACAGAGCCTTTTTTGTCACTGATCCAGGTTTGGGGTAGTTTGGTCTGTTTGATATGGATTAGCTTACGTGTCAACTGAACATATGCAAATGCTTTCTATTTGTGGGTGCATTGTGCCTATAATAAATTAATCTAACCTTATTCAATACTAGTGACACAAAGGCTTTAACTGAGGATGCAAATTTTAGGAAGGAGATGAAGTTAGTTTACACAGCGTGACTTGACTTGGCTACTCTCAGCTCACTTCCGCTGGGAACAACCAAAAAGCGTTCGACCAGTTTTTCTCAATAAATCAAACTTTGTAATCTGGAGTATGAAAATGACGGAACTATACTGTATTGAATAAAGATAGAGTGTTGATTGATATACCGTAATTTACAGCCCCCATCATCAGTTAAAGTTTGTATCAGTAGTAATTTCTTGACTTTTACGAAAAACATCGATTATAAACATGACAAAATGCAGGTGAATTTCTTTATGCACAGATAATATTCATTGAGTAAACATCGTGAACACAACACAAAACATTCCTCTCTACGAATCTCCTGGTAATCCATATGAATGAATAGTATTTAAGTTTAGTTTTGGGAGGTTAAAAAAATAGACACAAAAGAAAGTATAATTTAGGAAACAGCGCTCAAAGCAAACACCTCATTTATGCAAATTTAAGTCACTTTGATTTATGGTGAAATCTTTCCAGCTTTATGTCACACACTTTCATAGTGGATAAACTGTGCATTTTGTGTTTAAATAAAAATATAGTTTATAGCTGCAATTCAAAATAATTGGCTACTTTGAATTGTTTAAGAAGTTGTTTAATTTAAATAATGAATGTATCTGATGATTTTCACAGTAAAAAGTGACTTAAGTGCATGATAATACTAATACTGTGCAGTGTTTGTCATTGATTTTGGAGAGACTGGTGGCAAAAACTATTTTCAAATCAAAATGTATACAAATTTTTGAATACTATTTGTATTTTTTAGATTCTACCATAGTCTAGTCTAGGCAATAGTCTAGACAATAGTCTCCTCTAATGGAAAATGCTGCTGTGATAAGTACATTTGATAAACAATAACCACATACAGTAATATGATAATAATAGTACTGCACACAATCTATCTTTAGGCCAAAAAAAAAAAACCCAAACATTTTCTTTACAATTGCATACCTTCAAAATATCAGATTTACCTACATAATTTATTTCTTTTTCACCAAAGAAAAACAGCTGATGTGAAAAAACAATGGACAGTTTCAAACATTACAATTGTTATTGATTCAAGTAGATCAAGAGATGAGTGATACCACAGGCGCGTCACAGAATCCATGAGGTAAAGTCAATATTTGTTCTTCTCTGCCACTGTCTTCAGATGAACCCACATGAGCTGTGCATACACTAGGTTTATCACATCTGTATTTTAGGCAAGGCAAGTTTATTTTGTACAGTCATGATTCACAAAGTAATTAAATAGGTGTTAAAGGGAAACAGGTTTTTACCTCCTTTGGCTTGTCTATGAATTAAGCTCTGTACAAAAATGTATAGTATGACAAAAACTAATAAAAACATCTGTTTACTTTATTTATATTTTGATTATTTTACATATAAAATGCAGCATTTATTTTATATTTGCAAAACCACATTTATTTCACCGCCTGCTGACCTGTAGACGCATGAGGTTGATTCACGCATGAATGTTTGTTTATTTGGAAGCTGGCAGGTTTTATAAGGCCGGATGTACTTCTTTTATTTTCCATCATCACTAAATAAACATTTGGCTTTTTTAATTTTGCCTAAGCCAATTAGATTTCTGTAACATATCAACTGCACTGCACTGATCACAAAATCGAAATACTGTGTTAAATCAAATACTTGAGAGAAAGTCAAACAACACATAACTCTTTCATTCTTAATTTAATCATACAAATAATTCATTTTATTTAGGTACAGGAAAAAGGTTTTGTAACACTTTCTCTAATAAATGTGCCATCTTAAAACTCATTTAGCTTTCAACCAACCATTCATTTCAATGCATTCATAAACATCACCAATATTTTAACACAAAGAATTTACCCAGCAGCATCTCTTTCTCTTACAATTTCACTCTAACCAGCAAACTCAACTGCGTAAAAAAAAAAAAAATGGAATGAACTAAAGCACAAGTAGTACTTGTGACACAAGTAGCTTTGCAGAACAGTAAGCATAGTATGAATGAGTCACACAATACACGCTGAGCTGCCAAACATGACAAGGGATATGAATTATGTTTTCAAAACAGAATACACCATTTTAATCAAATGCAACAGCTGATAATATATTGATCTTGAAACATTAAAAGTTACAAAATGTCAGCATTGTTGGCATTTTATTTTCAACTTAAAATGCACAATGAATTCCATCAGTGGACAAGAGAAAGCAACAACCTCGGGCAGAGTATCTGCAAATAACAGATAAATATAATATATAAAGCTGTAAAAAATATACTTTTGGAGAAAGCCGAGATACATTCAGCCATTCAAAATGCTGGTATTGCCATCCACCATCAGCCAAAACTCAAAGATATTTTCTCCTCGGAGCCACACTTTGCATTGTGCAAATAGCAGTAACAGAATATCAGTGCTACTCATTCAACCTTGAATTGACAAATCGTATTTTCACAAAATAGTCAGCATGATGTCAAATAAAGTCTATGTGGGACATTTGATTTTAGCACCATCTGCTGGCTGTAATTGGAAACTTGTGTGCAGTGCACAAACAGAAGGACAATTTAGTGAGCCATGAAGAATCCCTCAACAATACTTTCAGAGGTACATGGTGTCATAAAGCTCTTGCTAAGTAGATCAAAACAGAAATCTCTTTCAAAGAAACACACACAATTTTACGCAAGTTAAAAAGTTGATATAACAGTAGACAAACAGCACACATGTGATAATATCTAGTTTACAGAGACTCAGATGCTACAGTCATACACTAGCAAACTCTGCAATCTGGTATTAAAAGTCCCGTCACATAGTCTAATTTTCTGTATAAAACTTAATAGTTACACACACTAGTGTATTGGATTTAACTAGATTTATTGAGACCAATGCCTGATTTTAAAATAGACATCTATTTGATGACTGTATTGCAGAGTGCACACTTCAGCAAACATACTGGAAAAATACTATTCATTATTGATAACATCATTAAGGCTGTTTATTAAAAGACAACAGATCCAATCAAGTTAAGGCCTAAAAAATTAAAGTAGCTTTAGCTTCTTTGTGAGACCAATTTATTTCACGATAAGTTGTTTCTCATTTCTCCACATAGTCATGTTTTGTTTTGTTTTTTTGACAGGAAGGGAACACAACCTTTTCAAGCAGTGCACACTCGTCCTCGGTTCATCTCCTGTTCCTTAATAATATTACAAGTTTACAAGTCAGGAGTAAGGGGCTAGTTTGCATTTGAGCAATAGAGGAGCAAGTCTGTGGACCACAGGGGAGGGAAGGTTGAGTGGTGAGTTTGAAGAGTACTTTAACCTGTTCGTCTGCTAAAATATTCAAAGCTTTCGAATACATGAGTCAAGTCCCGTACCCCTAATAGTGGCTTAATTACAGTTATCGCATGTTCTTTACTACATTGATAAAGTAAAGCACAAGCAGGTGAAACGCACAAGATTTATGCACGTTTGGATGGACAGATCAACAGAGGTTGGTAAAATCAGGGATAGAAAGTAGGCGCTCCTCAACTGAACCGGCTAGACTCCAAACGACTGTGCAAGTTTGTAAAGGGTTTTTAATGAAGCATTCACACATGCAAATCCAAGTGTAAATGCCATGTGGGATGTAGAGTTGACACTGAAGTAGATGTAATCTCACATCTGTTCGGTGGAAAGGGCCATGGCTTCAGGAGAAGGTTGGCAAGAGTCAATAGAAAACAACAGTTCCTCCCTCTTCCGTCCTAGGTGGTAAAACTCCCAGGGAGCAGCACTTTTTTATGCTACAGAAGGGGAGGTCTTTGTGTTTCTAGCTCTGTCCAAATGGATAGGGTCCATGAATGCCCTGTAAAAATAAAACAGTATAGAAAAATATTAAAGATTTATATGTATATGATTTTTGGTGCAGGCTCCATCCCCTGGTTGTCTCTGTGGAGGTGTTATTTATTTGCCACAATATTGCAATAAACGTGCATGTGCTTCCACAGAGGTCAGATCTCTGCAGAGTCTGAATGCAAGTTTCTTTCTGAACACTAAAAGCATGAGTAAATTAATAAATAGAAAGATTTACTGTGGCACTGAGAAACATTCTTTGTAAAGCAATAATGCCTACATGTAGACAAGCAGGTATAAAACTCCCTACCACAAAAGTTACATATTACATCTTTGAAAACCTATGACATACCTGTCCAAATGTCACCACGGAAAGATTGGTTTGAAGACCATTTGAAGCTCTATTTACAGCATTATGAGGCAGTCCATTTTGATCTTGATCTTCTGTGTGTTCCCAGGCTCCACCAGGATCTGTGAAGCTGTCAGTGGCGTCATGCTTATTCTTCTGGGGTGAAGCAAAAGGGTTGAAGTCCCCCTGAACACTGCGCTGGGGTTGAGTATTGAATTCTGTCTCAAAAGAGGACAGTTGTTGTGTCACACCAAGGAGACCACCAATTTCTACTGTGAGTATTATCCAAATTATATCTGTGAAAACAAGAGTCAAATTTACAAACATCACAACCAATGGGGGTTCAAGACATTCATGATGAATTGTGAATTATAATGTTTTGTTGTTTTTGACTCACCACCATAAAATAATCCTGCTGCGGTACACATTCTCCACTGACCTTGGTACATTCCAGGGGCAGTGGGACTCCTCATTTGGACACTTACATCTGTAATTTCTTGGGGGTCTAAAGACTTTACCATAACTGTGTTAACATGCCCGAATTGATCCCCTCCAATGTACTTGAGAGTGACGCCAGGAGGCCAAGACTCTGCACCTACAGAGTGAAAGCCAAATGTAAAACAATCTTTAACCATGGCAAGGTTTCATTTTGCCTCAACACAATAACTTGATGCTGCTTGCCTGGGTTTTGTATTCTCCACGTCTTTGTGAAGGGTGTATCTGGGGGGACTGACTCTCCTTCACCGATTGTCACATCTTCAACAAAGGACATGGATGGAGTAATTATGTTGGGACTTTCAAAGTCATAGTATGCACCAATGGCGGCCTGTAGATTCCTGTGAAGCAAATTATTTCATTCATACAGTTAAAAAAAAATTGCAACTGAACAATACTTACAAAAAATAATATCTTTTTGCGTAATAGTCAGACGATATTAACTCTATCTAACAGAAATGTGTTAAAAGATGTAGTTAAGCTTTTATTTGAGGCCTAATTATGAGATAGATTAGATATATAACGTCTCTTAATCCCAAATATGCAGCAATATCAACTTCATTATCTTTTTGGATATTATTATTATTGTTATTGTTGTTGTATTTGATTTTTTAATAACTATAATAATTTAATCAATTTAGGTATGACGCGATTTAATCAATATTCCACTTTAGCATATCTGCAACAAAATTCATGACATACTATATTATAAAATTTGATATTGTCCTGGACAAAATACTCTTAATAATAATGGTATCTTTGTTAGGATGACCAGACGACCTGGGACAGTTGCTACTTTGAGCCCATTTTCCTATGTTAAGGTAAATTTAGCCAAAACTACTGATCTGTTCCAATTTAACACAAGACATGTCCGAGTTTTACATAACCTTCGTACCCGTCAGTTATTAATATAGAAATATATTATTGTTTCTTTTATCGAAATAAATGGAGAAAAATACAGCAAAATTCCCTCAGATCTTTCTATCTGTGAAAGCGATGTGAATGGGCCATTAATGATCCAAATGCATGCAGACTTTTCACAATATTGTTTTGACTGTCTATAACAAAACAAGTGTGTTTTAATTTTGAAAATCTGGTTATCCTAATCTTTATATTGCACATTTTTTTCAATCACTAGAGACAGGTTGTATTAGATTTTTGTTATTTTTTTGAAACAGCTGCCTTTGGAAAGACTGAATAAAACCAGTCTAAAAACATGTAAACAGTAAAAAAAATATGTGCACAACTAAAATAACAACTTAAAGTTATTCCAGTGTAATTCCACCAAAATATGTTTGTTGTCTTGACGGGTTGCGTCAGCAGACCTACGCGAAGTGATGTAGTTTCTCAAGAGCACGGTGCTCTGGAGACTCTTACGTAACACACTGCACAAATAATCTACACTCATTGCTATGAGCTTAAATTAGCAAGCTAGCTCCCAAGTCAGACCGTGACTCTTAAGTAGTCTGTCTGGTAGTTCTATTTCTGGTACAACTCCTTTTTTATGTCAAGAAGAAGAAAACTAGAATATCTAAACTTTTACTATCACTTTGTTGAATACCTCTGTATGAAGTCTTGGCGTGAAGAAGCATGAACTGTCCTGGCATTTAGCATAGCATTTGTCTCCAAATCACACCATCTCCAAATGAGGCACTTTTAGCATGCTTTTCTCATGCTGAGCTTGTGTACACCCACGATCTCAGGCCTGTCCCGCACTCACCAGTTGGTCATGTCCAGGAAGAAAGCGCATCCGGCGGGATTGAGCTGGAAGCCCAGTAGCCTCTGAAACTCCGTGATCAGGACATCCTTATCCGTGGTGCCCATGCAGCTGAACTTCTGCATGAGCTCTGCATCTACGTCCATGTCCGTGCCGTCCATGAGTGACGTTGCTCCGTGATGGAGACTGTCTGACCGGGACCTTTCAGTTCACTCCAGGGCCTGTTTCAGCCATCACAGCCATAACAACATCCACCTCCTCCACAATAACAAGCGCCAGTGCGCATGGCACGAGGGGACCAAGTTTGACGTTGCAACAGCTTGAGCACGAGCGCCACTTTGCCCAATCACCACTGGCAAACCACGTCAGCTGTTGCTATTTGCAGTCACTGCTTTACTGGTTTATTTAAGGCCTCAATTATCTAGCAATTCCGAATTTGAAAGCAGCAAATTGTGTTCTTTGTGTGACAAATTAACGCCATAATTTGCCATATATCATATTTTAAAGTGCATCCCTGACAATTTCTATCACATAGTACTAATACATGATGTGTTTCTTTGATGTATGCTTTGTCTGGAATGTATTTAAATAATCTTAAAAGATCCAGATACATTAATCTATAGAAAGCTTTTTTTTACTCGGGGCGGAACTAATGTTTCCCAGGTCCTGTAACTGGGGGAAGGTTATTTCAGAGACACAGGAATCGCTCATCCACTCGGACGGAGATAGCTGTGAAATTCAAACATGCCCAAGTAAGTAATTCGCTAGGTTTGGTACGTTTTAGATGGTTTAATCGCTTATTTGTGCACGTATATTTATATGTTTGATTTTTGTAATTGAATGGATTAAGAGTTGGATTGTTCTGTCTCGTGTCCGTTCTGTGTTTGGTTAACATTGGGAGCTTTGTATGATCATGTCCTTCGTGCTACTTCCCCCACAATAACTTGAGAAATGTTTTAGATTCAAGATACGTTGTGCTCTTTACAAAGTCATTAAAGCAAGCCAATAACGTATATACTTGTATGTTAGTAAAATAATTTAATCTAGGACTTGTCAGTAAGTAACCCAACCTAAAATGGCTTAACTCAATGGTCATTCAATCTAATTTATAATTTTAAAGTTCTCGTGTTGTAGTAGCCTCAGTCTACCTCATTTTTCAAAACTTTGTTCTGCAGGTTTTACTGTGACTACTGTGACACCTATCTAACACATGACTCGGTAAGTTTCTTTTGATTTTCATATGAATACATAGTTTTTGTATTCTTTTTAAATATGTGCTTGTATTTAATGTATTTCAGCCATCAGTGAGAAAAACTCACTGTAGTGGGCGAAAACACAAGGAAAATGTTAAAGATTATTATCAAAAGTGGATGGAGGAGCAAGCACAAAGTCTCATTGACAAAACAAGTAAGACTTAAACCAGATTTTTACCTCAGCTGATTGTAATTGTTTTAGATGTTGTATTTGTTGAATAAATATGACCCCTAGTGGCTAACGTGCATTTCAATTATTTGTTTTAGCGGCTGCATTTCAGCAAGGGAAGATTCCTCCCTCACCCTTCCCTGGCGGACCTCCACCAGGTTAGTAATTTGTCATTATGAAATTATAGTGTTGACTCCAACCTCCTTTTAGAAATTTGTGAAAACTTCACAAAACGACACAACACTGCATACGTTTTCATTTTGATTTGGCTGTTATTAGGGCTGTCGTCGACCAAAGAAATTCTTGGTCTACTAAAAACATGTCCCATTGACTGATTAATTGACTAAAAAGGGGGCCTTCTAATTCTCATTGTATCGAGAATCAAGTTCGAGAATCGAGTTGGACATTTTTGTATTGTGACAACTCTACAAGAAACCTTGCTCAAAAAGACTAATAATATTATGTAGTTCATGCAAAAAATATAGTCTATGCAGAAAATTAATAGGAAACAGTGTGTTTATATAAAAAAGGCAGTTCAGACCAATAATTCTGTTACTTTTAAAAACTAATTCCTTATAATGTAAATAAAATAATTAGTCGACTAATAAAATTTTGATCGACCAAGACTCCATGGATCGATTAATCGACTAAACAACTAAAGAACTACAGCCATAGCTAAAATATTTTCTCTCATTGGACTGCATGATTAAGAATCTGGATATCAATTATTTGAAGGTTTAATTAGTTGACAGTTATCTCTATAATTTTAGTTGTTGTGATGTTACTTGTTGTATCCATAAATAATGCATGTTCTCTGACCTTTTGAACAAATTATCATTATCATTTTAATTTTAATCACCTAGGAGGCCCTCCTCGACCCGGCATGTTGCCTACTCCACCAATGGGAGGTCCCCCTATGATGCCTATGATGGGACCGCCTCCACATGGCATGATGCCTGGTGGTCCTGGTAAGAAAATTTATATTTTATAGGATGTAAATGCATTAACAATAACTGACTTGAGCAAACCCTCTGGAACCATATTCAGATATTTCAATTTTTTAGATTCTACAGGATTTCTGCAGGGTCTTAAAAGGAAAAGTTTAGTTTACTTAAAATTGTTTGCAGGGGTTTTAATTTTTTTAATGAATTCATTTATGACAGATTTTTTCAGTCTGTTTCAAACTACTGCAACTTTTTCCTGTCAGTTGTTGCGTTTCTTTTACTGTTATTTGTGTGATGGCAGAGATGGAATACTTGTTTGCTGTAGAAATTCTTATTTTTGGTAATTCATTACATTTTTCACAATTGTAGCAAAACAGGAAATTATATCTTAAGCCCTCTGGAAAAGAAAATGGCATTGTGAAATATTATAGGTCACATGTCACACATAGGTCAGAATTTATGTGTTTTGTGATTTTAAAAAGTTTGAAACTTGACCTCTCAATCCCTACAGAAACCCTCATTCTCTTTTCCTTGTAATACTGGGGTAATAAGTTCTTGTTACTTGTTAGCATTTAGGTAGCTTTTGTATATGTTCGTTGTACAAGTAGAAAAAGAGAATTGTTACTACTGAATCCTGATCTAATACCTAAAATTCCCTTGTCTTGCATATATGGTTATGAGATTTGTCTTGTAATACTTGTGTAACTCCCCCTGCAGGCATGAGACCACCGATGGGAGGGCCCATGCAGATGATGCCAGGTCCACCACACATGATGCGTCATCCTCGGCCTATGATGATGCCAGTGAGACCTGGCATGATGCGCCCAGATAGATAAGACCGTAGATCTCTTTGTTGTTGCCATCTATGACTTTCTCAAATAAGGACGTGTCTTTTAAATTTTAGACTTTTGTAACTTTAAAAAAAAAATCTGCCAAACCATCCGCAGCTTGATGATTTTTAGTCTGTTTTTTATTGTAAGTCTTGGTCACTCTTAAACACATCTTCTCTAGATGTTTTGAGTTTTTTAATTTTTTTTTGCTCTTGTATTTTGTTGTATTTTGTTGCATTGTGGAATAAAGCCACAATTTCAAGCTTGACTTTTGCAGATGGGTATCTTTTTGCTGAACTAAAGATTTTGCTGTGTAAGCACACACACACACACATCCACACACACACACACCCACAATAATACTAATAGTACTAATAAATAAAATAAAATAATTATAATAATTAAAAAAAATAATAAAATTAAAAAAGAGTGCTGGGCTGAGTGAAAATTGTAGTTTCAGCCAGGACACAATAGTGACAATGGGCCTGTGAAGTGTTTTAAGAAAGTAAAATATCCTTTGTTTTATTTTTATTCCAAGAGCAACAACAAATCCAATGGTGTTTTGTATGTGAAGAGAGAAGTCTCCGAAACATTAACAGATGTTATAGTCTTATTGTTTTTTCTTAGAACGTTAAACCATCCTCATTAGTTTATTTAGTGAAGCATGGATAAACATTTGCAGCCATTACATAAGGATCTGTAGTAGCTTATGACTCATTATCTCAATTGGTATTTGTTTCCGAAAAGCCTCCTGAAGAATGTAAGTTTTCAGCTTAACTGCACAGCTGTGGAGGTGCTCAATAGATGGAGCTAGAGAGTTGTTTGAATGCTGTTCATTTGGATGCCCAAGACACTGCAATGCACAGTGTTTAATGTGCTTCTATGAACTGTCAAACTTCTTTGAAATCTCATTCTCCTAAAGGGCATTTCTGGTTTAACAAATTTCTAGATCATAAATTAAAATGTTAAAGGACAATAGCCATGTGCATACGCCATGCTGAGCAATTTTTAAAATTTCAAACCAGAGGGAAAAGTCACCCAAGGATTTTTTTCTGTCTGTTATGAGTATTGTAAAATCAAAGCTTTTGGCCAGCTTACAGCAACCATTAAATAAATATCAATTTGCCATATGAGAAAGACAGGAATAAAGCTGTGTTAATGTACATTTTATGCAAAATCGAGGTCCATGTGCCATCTGAAATCCGAACCGTCTTTATGAATATTCAATCTCTCCATGAAGTGGAGCATTGCCCTGAAGGGAGTGTAGTGGAGTGGGAAAGTGTTTATGATTAGGGCTTAAGAGTTGGGGATCATGGGAAGTATTACAATGAAGATTACACAGAGGACTAGTGCACTGGCACAACCAATTAAAATCATATTTATATATATTTATACTATATGTACTTAAGTACATACTGTATCTAACTATGTAGCTGTTCACTTACTTCAAGTATTAATTATATATATTATATATATATATATATATATATATATATATATATTAGGGCTGTATTCAATGTATCGATACGGGGATATATCATGATAAGCTCATTGGCAATACGCGTATCGTTACAGGGAGGTGTATCGGGATACGTATCGGCATACTTAAATTTATATAATTTACACTTTTGAACCTGAACTGCAGCTTTAAGACTTAATCTATTGAGCTGAACAATGACTTATTTGTAAGATACTTGTGTCTAACATAAAGAGCAGTTAGAAAATACAATTCCTCTGCATTTGACACTTGATAGGTGACATATTAAGGAAATTATATCTGCATATACGTGTATCAGGATACGTATCGTATCGTGACCTCTGTATCGGGATACGTATTGTATCGGAAGGCTCTTGGCAATACCCAGCCCTAATATATATATATATATATTTATATTATTTTATTTTTATTTATTTTTTTTTCTTAATTGTAGCAGTAGACAATAGAAAATATATCCTAAAATCATTCTGTGACAAAGATCTTGCCTTGCCTGATAATTTCTCCTACTCAAGTATTAGGGAGATTAAATTGGAGAGTTATTTTAATTGCTAATGGTGGGATGAGTGCTCCGAATGAAAGCTTCCACTCACAGCTTCCTTGAGGGATTTTACCATAAATAAATATGTAAGATATGGATATATAGAGATAATATTTAATTTTACAATTTAATTCATGTATTTAAGCATTATCATGTTTTTTCTCTCTAACAGTATAGAAGCAAAATTTTGATTGCTAATTTTGATTTACGCTTCAAGTTCACAGATCCTATTCTCCCCAGCCTGGGCTAAATGAGGAACACAATAATTCTCAACTAGCAATTTTCTGTAGTCAATTGACTCAACTGAATGAAGATCAGGATGGTGCTTAGAAATATAGTATGAAGAGGATGATTGCACAGGGGCCGCTGGGTGGGATATTGACTAAAAGAAATACAAGTGCTAAAGAGCTGTGCGAAGCAAAGATTTCTGTGGACTCCTTGGAAATCTGTCTCTTCCCTTTTCCTCTCTTTTGTCTACTTCTATGTCTCTCTTCTGTCCTCTCCGCCTTCTTCGTTCTGCTACCAACACTACTCTGTAATTTAATCCATTTAGTCATGGCTCCAGATCAATATCCATTTTCTTTGGCCTAAGGGAGAGTCTCTCGCTTCTTGCTTGTTTCAAACTGTGGTAGTGTTGGCCAGCCGGAGCTCCCATGGGCCTGTTGGCACAAACAGATGTAGTACACTGCAGTATCTGAGAAAACAAAGCAATGTTATAGCTAATTCCACTCCACCTGCTGCACAAAATTAGTGTATGGTTACTGTCTGAGCACACATCTTTGATCTTTTGGGGTAAATGAAAAGAAGGCATCTTTCTTATTCTACTAACTTTTTGTCATTTAAGTCAGATGTCTTTCCTAGGCAGGCTGGCTGAAAGACATTTCACGTGCTGCTTCGAATGAATTCTTTTTTCAAGTATTTCAGTTTTCAGTTACAATCTTGCAATTTCAAGTCGGCCATACAACCATCTTTATTACTTCAGATGACTGAAGACTGTGGATGAGTTAATCATTAAACATCATGCTTGAAGTGTACTTGAAGAGCAGTGATGTGTCCTACCGTGGGCCAGCTGTACTCTCACAGAGAATGACTGACCTGCCTTCACCTGCTCCAGTGCCTCATGCATCTCTATGTTTTATAAATAAGCATGTTAAATATTCATTTCTCAGCATTTGCATTGAAAGTATTTTGTACTGCAGTTGTTGGTCCTGTGAGTCAAAAAAAAAGCACACATTTTACACCCAAAATTCATTTGGTATTAATTGTTTTAGTAATTCAACCAACATCTTGCAAATGTATTCATGATACATTTATTAATGTATAACGTGTACATTATTAAAAAAGTTAAAATAAATGACAAATGAGCAGAAAATGTGATTAGTTCGTAACCTGTTGTTACAATGCAAAATTTTATAGCTATTTAGCATTTGATTTGTTTGAAAGCAGTTTGTCCGAAAGGTGGGTCAATTCATGAGGACTGATAGCAGCGGTGTGACCACAATATTTATTTTTTGACTTAATCTTTGACTTAATTTTATTCATCCCCAAAATTAAGGATTTTGATGCATCTGTAAATCTGTTTTAATGGCATGTTCTGTACATTCCAAAATGAAAGTGCAATTTAGAAATGCTTCCTTAAAGTGCTCAGGAATCTTATCTCAGACTGAGAGCAAACTTGTAGCTAGCTTAATTCACAGCTATGTAATTTGATCTGATTTAATGATTGGGCCTTGAATTAAGATTTTCAGGAGATACAAATCATTATGGATCTCTAATGATGCAGTTGCTCGGCTTTATTCTCTGTTTTACTAGTGTACCATTTAAAATCTTTTTTACTTTGAAAATGGCACAGAACACAAATGCTTAGTCAGACTTGCATTAAAGCGGTTTTATTCATGATATCCAAGATTGATTAAACTGCTTTCCCGCCTCAGTCTCAGGTATCCAACATTGTTTCACCTTAGTCAGCATTTGAAGCTACGTACTCACTTTTTCACCCCACACACGCCAGTCAGACATTTAGCCACTACTGCTATCTTTTTAATTTATAAACTTCCTAAATTAATTTTTAAGAATTGTGCTCTTGATAACATAATTCCCAATATGTGAGGTGTTCTATGCCAATGCCCTAGAGGATTAATTTGTTGATCACAATAACAAATTTTAGTTTTGCTATAATTGCCAGACACAATTTAGCAATTGTTCACAATTACAGTTGTCATGACCAAAGTGTCAAATCTGTCATTTTTTTCATTTTCATAGTCTAACATCTCACTTTTTCACTGAATGAAACAATCTTAAAGTGACAAAAACATTTCAATTGTTTAAAAATATCTAAATGGTGTTTTTAGACAGAATTTAATTTACTTTTTGACCTCCAGAGAATTGCTGGTTTTATGTCCATAACAAAGCTAAAAAAAAAAAAAAAAAAATCACAAATTTTCTTTTACTAAAGCAAAAAATATATAAAATATATTTACATGGGCTAAAGCGTTTCTGTCCCTAATATCGACTTCTTCTCTATAAACTATAAATTATTTTATGACTCACTACTTAAGTAGTATGAACTAAAAAGTGAATTTACTTCTAAAATTGTCACGATTGTTATTATTTGTTCTTAAGATTATATTGTGAGTTGAATTATCATGATTATCCTTCAATCTTGACATACATAGTTCAAAAGAAGATGCCCTATTTTCTGTGCAGCTATCTAATAACATGATTATTTTCTTTGCAAGTTTTAGCTGTAAAAATATATAATTTATATTTAATCGTACATGTCTAGATATTATCCAAACAAAACTGTCCTGTTTTAAGCCAGAGTTTGTCCCAAAGACTATAGTGCTGTCCTTTTACTTCAACAAGTTTTTTGCTTCTAAAATGGGTTTCTCAGAGTTGAGGGCAAAGTCTATTTTTAAAGAAAGTATTCTGGTTCACAAACTCTTTGATGTTCCAAAGGTAGAAAGGCTAAAAGCTTTTGGCAGTTTCTGTGTATCTAAAGATAAGGCCCGATTGAGGCATAGCAACAAACCTGTGAACTGATAATGTTTGTTTTCATTTGATTTGTGCAAAACGTTCTGGTTAAAAGTAATTTTCTTGGATTCGTTCTCAAAGATTAATGCATAGTTCTTTGTATGTAATTAATCTTTATTAAATTGCTGATTTTTAAAATGATCTTTTCTGAAGTGGATAGACTTACAGAATTCAGATGACTCTTGGCTGAATATAGCTGCTGAACATGTTTGATTGATTCGTTTCTGCTTCTATGATCGCTATCATTGAAGAGTACATCTCCAGTACTTGCTTCGATATGGCACTTGTCAAGGGCAGCTTTTACGGTGCTCTTATATTGAATGTGACCTAGCTGTGAACCGTCATCGTTATCTGTGGATTAATTACCCTGCCTCCTCATCCTTTCTTCCTTTGAATTCAAATGTGTCTCTATTTTTTCTCTCATCGCTTCTGTTGCTGATAAAAATGACGTGAATTGTTTGTTAATCAGTTTCAGAATGTTTCATAATGCACTTTGCAGGGTCTGCTACCTGATTGTTTTAAGGTTTTGATCAGAATGTTCCTCACAATTACTCACCTTTCTTGCTTTACCAAGACGGGTGTTTTTGTTGCCATAAACAATCAAAAAATATACTAATAATAATAATAAAAAAAAACCAAAAAAACCTAACTAAATAAATAATATTCTCAAGAGTGTTTGCCTACATCTCTACTCCAAAGATCTGAGCTATAATCTGGCACTCGCATTTGTTTGATATCCTATACTCTCGAATATTCTTGTGGCGTGCCACTAACAACTCCATGCAGTGAATCTGAAGAAAAAAGAAATTGTGATGTGCACCAATATGCAATAAAGAAGAATTCCGCACTTAAAAGATGTGAAATTTATTTACAGGAGGAAGCAATTACTTCATATATACTTTTTTAATGTGCACCAATAAAAGGCATGGTAGTGCTACACCCAATTTTTGCGTCCGGAAAATTGAATTTTAAACTTTTTACTTCAGTTTACATGTTTTGCTTACTTACAGTGCATTCTGAACCTCTGAATTTTTCACCACATGTTTTAGGGTGCTTTCACACTTTATCCAGACTTTTCAGTCCAGTTTGGTTTGGCATTCAAGATGTGAATGCTCCTGCAGATCATGGTCTGCAGCTGGTTCTTAGGTTTGCAAAAAAAGCTCTGGTCCTAGTTTGGTCCTGAGCAGTTCCAGCAAATCCGGGAAGTGACAGGCATTTGATTACAGATGAGCAAACAGACTGAAGCCAAACGGAGAGACAGTGGAGTAGTGCGCAGCTCTAGCTACTCATTTTGCTCATAAAGGGATTACTGGTCCACGTAACTTTCCACTGTACTGCGCATGTCATCTGCAGAAAGATACAGTGTTCGTCTAGTTGGCTGGGGAAATTTCTTTGATAAAAACAACAAAGTGAGACGAGAGCTAGCTGTTTTGATCAGGTATGAACCGGTCTGACAGACGTCTATCTCCTGAAGCTTGAGGCAGTGTTTTTCTCAACGTTTTTTCACTCATCCAAATGTAAATGTGTTTGGGTCGTAGGGTCGAATTTCAGTCACAAATGTTGAATTAGCAGCATAACTTTTGTTTTCACAGAGTGATAAACTCTTGCTAGCTAGCTGACTAGTGTTGCTGCTACAGCTTGTGTCAATCAGCCGCGGCTCTTTCTGCTATCCGGGCGCGCGCACATCCCCGGTGATAAACAAATAATCCCTCTATATACTACATCTCCAAACAAAGATACTACACTCTGCATTCACTAGGCATGCTCCTGTTGCCATGACTACTGTAGATACAGTTTCGTAGAACGTCTGAAAGTTTATATAACATATCGATAGAACACTTTTGAATGTTCTTGTCCAGACCCTGATGGGGACTTTTCAATGGAATCAGCCCCTAAGCACTTTTCACAGCTTAACAGTGACTTCTTGGTTCCGGAAGTACTGAATACCATTATAAACCCCACAGTGATTAAAAAAAAAAAAAAACATCCTCCATCAGCCATGTAATGAGTCATAAGCGTAAGAACTACAATACATTTTTTTTTGCAGTTTTATAAACCACAAAGTTATTAAAAGGATTTGCTAAATTTTAAAACTTATGCTTGCCTTTTAGCCAATTAAACTCTTAATATTTGATTTTTCATATTCGCTATGGGAGTTTATAATGGGCATCTGTACTTCTGGAACCTTGGCTATCTTCCTCTGTTGACTTCTTGGATTTTTGTGAACAAACTATATTATTGTAAAGTTAAATGTAGATGGAAGATGGCAAACAATTTTTCTTCGCAGTAGAGACATTATAAATATATTTGTGCTGGGTGTATACAATATTATTATTTTTTCTTAAAAAAAAAAAAAAAAAAATTCTCAGAATTTTGCAAGTAAGTACAACATACTGTATGAATGCAACACGAAAAGCCTTTTTTTATCAGCATTTACACATCTGCAAAATTGCTAACAATGATAAAAGAGGAGAAAAACCTCTCACAAAGGACATTTGTGTCTTAGGGGTAACTGTCCTCCTTGTGCCACTTTTGATCGATATTGTTTTACTGAATTATTGTTTTGAGCATATCATGACTACCACAATTTAAGTTTAAATTATAGCAGTAAAAAAAGACTAATGTTATACCATCTGAATAATTATATATATGAATACAATACTATTCCTGCAAGTCACAAACAGAGTAAAGACTTGGATTCCACAGTACATTCTGATTCAGATCTTTTCTTCATGCTAAATTTATCTCCTTATCTTTCTCCTTATGTGGCCTCCAGCGCCTGTGCCACATGATGCTTTGCGATATGATAAAAAAAGACTTCCCTTATCACACTGGACCAAATATATGTCCTTTTGTAAATAGGATGCAAACATGTGGTACTAAGACTGATAAGATGTTCTGTTTTGCCTCCAGGTGCACTGAATAATGAGTGCATTTAACAAGAGGAGAGATAAAACTGGACAAAAACAAATATTTCTTTACACAGTGCAATTTTGACATTCTCAAGTGCAAAAGGTATTTTTATGTATTTTGTTTAAATTCTAGTCCATACAGTGCCCCGTCTACCTACACAGCACATCTTTATTGGTTTATTGATTTTGTTGAGCTTTCCATTTATCCATGCAATTAGATCACACAATTTTAGGTACAATAGCTGCACTAGAAGACCCCGCATCTCTTGGCATATTTCACTGCAAGCAACATCCTTTCTATACCAGATGTTTATTCTTCCAATAAGACAATGCAGAAAAGGATTGGCATGGAGGCAGTTGTGTTTGTGTGGGCTCCATTGTCTCCTTCTCTGTCTGATGTGACGGATATCCAGCCGCACGCCTTCACTCAGCCATGCACTCTTGGCCTCCTGTTTCCCCACCGAGAGGTCAGCTCTGCTCACATTCAATGCCAAAAAAAAAAGCTAGACACACAACAACATTCATTGGAATTGTAGACTCCGGGAGAAAAGTGCAGGTGATTTGGTTGACATTTTGCTTCATGTTAAAGATGGGATTTCAATGGGTCTTGTTGCAAGAGTATTTTCTCTTCATTAGTTTATTCAAAGTTTTATTGAATAGTCATGCAAGTTGGAGTAATCCTACTTTGTCTTTTGCAAAAGAGGCTTGAGAAAAGTCCGGTTTCCACCCACCACCTAAGCCACCCACATCCTGTACATTGGTATGAATATTTTTTACAGATAGAGTTGTAAAATGTTGCATAGACACTTAAAAAAGTTTTAGAATGTTGAAATAACATGAAACTTGCCTTGTAAAAAATGTGCAAAATGGCAAACATTCCGAGGCACACTGACCATATTAAAAGTCCTTTATTGTAAAAAGGTACGCCAACGCGTTTCGACTGTGGCGGTCTTCATCAGGGCATGACAAGTTTTAGAATGTATTGACAATTCACTGCTTGTTTTCGTGAAATATTCCTATGAAGTCTTTTCAGATAAAGATTTACAACAAAGCAAAATGTAAAATTACCATCTACATAGGTTGTTGCTCAGTACCTGTAAAAAGCACAATGTCTTAATCTTCAAATTTTTTTTTATCTAATCCATAGAAATCCTGTTAAAATTTGGTCAGTGACCATTTCGACTACTGACTAAATATTACACAACAACATATACAACCCAGAAATAAACTAAATAAGATAAAAAGATTCTTAGCTTATCTAGTTCATTTCTGGGTGAAATAAGTGAAATGTCATTCTGTGGAACCTTCTTGTAAATGCAATAAGAATAAGAGGCTGCTGAGTTGTTGAGTCATAAACATTCATGTCAAATCTGAGATGAGTGTCTGAATTAATGGCAGCTATAAGGTGACTTTGGCATAATGTCTTTGGATTTTAGTGGTAGAGACAAGGATAAGACATTACTTGACACAAAGGATAAATAGTGCATAATTTGTGAGGAAGGAGGAGCTTGTTTTATTGCTTCTCTCTGATTTGTTTTGAAAGCGAGCCACCATTCCGCAGGTAATACTTCTCAGCTTGATTAACTCTATTAAGTCTTTACCCAGTGGTCTCATTGTCTGTGTCTGTAATACCGGATGATCAGGTGGGAGCTGCAGGGACAAGATTGTACACTATGAATTATTTGCCCTGCAAAGCTGAGTGCTGTTTTACAACTTTTAAAGTGTGATTAAACGTGTTCATGTAGCAAAGAAGGACACATACCAAACATCACAAGTACACACTTTATAAGACACTATCAAATATTTTGAAGGTTGCATAATTAGCAATAGAGATTAGGGTGTGTGTTTTAATTTAGCTAAAGTCTGAGCTAAGAAAAGAAAGAAGTAAAGTCTGACTCTAATATTTCTGCTCTGCAAGAAACAATATTGTTCATTGGTCCATTCACAGATTATGTAAAACTTGATTTACAACAAAGACATTTAAGGTGCTTAACAGTGTGAATCTAGAAATAATACTGTGATGTCCGTTTGTATACAGTATAATGCTGTCCCTAACATAACACAATCAAACAGCCTTGTTGCCAAGAAAATATTTAGCACACATCTCTAGTGTAGCTGTACGTGGCATAGCTGGAGCTTGTAGTGTGCATTTCTTTGTTAGAGAAGAGCGTTCATGAGTCACCACTGTCTTTAGCCCAGGGCTCAGCAGCCAGTCAGCTGAGCGGAGGGGGCTGTTTTATTTTTGTCCTTCTAATATGCCATGAAGACATCATTATTTCAAAAACAAGTTGTATTCCAAGTGTTGTTTGTCTAAAACGTTGGATAAGTTGTTAGAGCGTCACTATGGAGATAATTGGTGATGTGTTTCATTAGACGTGGCTCTAGTTGCCAGCTCAGCAGTGTAGTGAGTGTGTGGTGAGGGGAAGGATGTTATCTTTTCTGTCATGCACAAACCAGCGGTGCCCACAGGGGAGAGGTGAGCTTGCAACGAACTTGGCTGATTGAGGGCATGGGACTGTGGCGCTGTGTGCACTGTGTTGACTGTGAATACTAAGAATGCTTTGCGAGAGACCCTTTTGTCATCCTGCACTCCCTGCAGAGAGCAGTGGTGAAAAGCAGAAATGTGAGTCCTCAACTATCGCCCAGCTAATCTTTGCTCTTCCTCAGTGGTTTCCCTTATACAGTATTCTTTAGTATTGTGGAAATAATGAGATTATGCTATGTTTCTTCATATGCAAAAGAAAAACAAGATAATATGTGTTTGTTTCAACGCAATACTCTTTCTCTCAGATATACTGATATTGCATTTTAAAATGTGCATGTTAATATACTATCTGCATCAATCCTGGGCACTGCAGTAATATAGAGATTATTTAAACATATTTCCCCAAAGTGAAAGAAGCTGCATCAACAAAATAATATCATCAAGTCATACATCACTTGATCATTTAAAATGAAGTAGTAACCCAGTGTGTTGGTAACCTGATTACCCCAGCTGTCAGTCTGAATGAGGCCAGGCCTTGAGATCCACTAGTCTCTGTTTCTCACACAGGACAGAGGCAGTGCTCCTGGAGACAACCCTTCAGCAGGACACAGTCGACAATAGAACAAGCTCTCGGACTCTGTATCAAGTCAGCTGGTAAGAGTGCTTGAAAAATTTTGGAGAAATTTTTTTTTGGGCAGGGTTAATGCACAAGTAATTTGGTGTTTGTTGTAAAAATGTAGTTTGGCTGGTTGTAAAATAAGAAAGCTAAAGGCCAACATTAAAAGTATTAGGGAGCAGCAAAAGGGGAGGGCAACAGGATACAACTAGTGGGTGGACCCTTTATTGTTTCTGCACACTTACATGGCTGTATTGTTTCACACAGGATTCTTTGGAGTCACTATTTTTCTTATTTTGTCGATGTATAAAACTGACGGTTGCCACCTGCCTGAACCGTTGTCCAGAAGTGCCAGTCGACGCAAATCAAGAAACTAAACAAGCTGCTTCAGCATGGCTCAGTGTCCATCAGAGGCCAGTGTGGACAGTTTGATTCAAGATCTTAAGGACAATGTGAACTTAAGTGAACTGCCAACAGAGACGCTATCAGCAACAGTGAGACCCAGACCGCGAGACCTGGCATTGATCCGCAGTCTGTCCAAGTCAGATTCGGACTTATTGTCATCCCCAGTGGGTGAGGAGGAGGAAGATGAAGGTTTGGCTGGGCGCAGTGGATCTGTGTCAAACTGCAGTTCTGGGCAAACAGCCATGAAGCGCATGCCTTCTTTTGCCTCAGAGTGGGATGAGGTAATATTTTACACTGGGGAAGGGGATAAGGGAAGAGCACCAACGCACTTTTACTGTATGAGAGTAAGGGTTTATAAGCTTTTTTCTACTAAAGAAAGAAACAAATTAGATTTGGAAGAAAAAGGAGAAGTAGACCGGCTGCAGTGAGCTAAGTCCTGCAGAAGCAGTGATGGAGTGTAGTACTTTACCCAGGCTGTTGGCGGAGAATGCCTGCGGCGAGTGCTTGAATGCATGAATGGCTTGATCACTTGCACCGACCTCCCTGTAGCAGCCCTGGCATCCAAGACTAATTGGGCTTGTGCTGTCATTCCACATCCACTCAGTCCATGTCTCAGGGGCCGACCCACGCTTCCCCTGCTTCCTCCTGCACTCCTCTGGCTCCTTTGCTACGTCTTGTGCATCTACTTTTATACGAACAGTCCCTAACTCCATTATCCCCAAAAGCCTAAACTTGTGAATTTTTGTACTTCAGGGGGTGTGCAATACACCCTGAAGAATTTAAATTGATAAAAGCTATATTTTGCAAAACATTAAAACTTCCTTAAATAGCTGCAGCCCATGGCACTGGCTGATGACTGACTATAATATTGGTCATTGCTCTGAGACAGAATTATCAATTTCCCAGAGTGATCTCTCAAAGTGGCAAAGTTATGGCACTTTCAGTTGGGGTTATATCACTGTGATAATATTACGATATCTTAGACTCAGTTATTGACTTGGTGCGCTGTTAACTCAAGCATAGTGATTAACTAAAGTCCCAGGCCACATTTGAACTTCACACTTCATTTTACATATTTTGCCCTGAGCTAAAGTCTTTGATACGAGACATTTATCTTGAGTTTGTCCAAGGGTATTTGACTCAGACTATTGTCAGCCTTTTACAGCTATTTCAGCTCAAGCAGTTGTTCTACTTTGTATTATAGAGTAGTTTAGTTACTAGCTGGCTTGTTATAATAACATATTTAGCCCTACGTTGATATGTTTAGTGTAGGTTTTTTAATTTCTTTGCGTTACATTTATTTTTCTTTTTTGGTGTTGAAAGTTTTAAATTTCTCCACACAGTGACTCAAGTTCTAAGGAGAGCTGTAGTTCCTCAGCCTCCTGGTCCTCTTCCTACTGTCCGCTGGCCCTGTGCTCTCTGATAACACCATTGTTTATTCAGGCACTGTTGGGTGTGGCATCCTGCTTTCGGGTATCCTGTTTGCTGTTCTCTTAAGTGTCCAAGCATTTCTCTGTTACAATTTAAGCAGTTTGTGTGGTTTGAGTTTAGACCAAATGCATTTTCTATATTTATGTGGAGTTATTTGGCCATGGGCAAAAGTTTACTTTATGCTATGCTTAGATCTCATGAAACAGTCATCCTTTAGCAAACATGAAATGACACAAAGCTAAGGGAGATGAAAAACTAACATTAATATTTGAACATGCATAAGCACAATAGTCTTCTGCTCTATTGCTTAGATTTTTTGCGACATCTGTCTTGCAAGTCAATGTTTGTTCTCCTCAGACCATTAGTATAGTCACTTTCAGATGATCCCTTATTTTGTGTTTTTTTTTTTACATTTTTGTATCTTAAAACTTATTGTATAGAAAAACATCAATAACTTGAACAAGAGGTAAAGGTGTATTACATAATATGTACCATTATTAATGACATGTATGATTTAGCAGCCTAGTCCGTTCTCCATGTCTGTTTAATACTCAGAAGGCAAAGGTTAAGGCAGGCACATGTTACAGATGCTTGAGTGGCCTCATTCGTCTGTGTACTCTAAATTTCCCGGCAGTATTCCTGAGGTCATTATACATGCAGGCTTTTAAAGTGCACACAGAGTGAGTTTGTATGCGTCTTCACTCACTAATGCACACGGTTTACATAACATCACTGACTTAGGATGTGTAATGAAATACTACTATAGGGAAATTAGCTAATATTACCTTTTAATTTTAGAATATTGTTACATGAACATGATTTAATTAAATGTAATTAAATTTAGACTTAATTTGAGTTGGTTTGTTCTCTACAGTTAAATACAAATGGTAGCAGCAAGGTTGATAATTCTAGTTGACAAAAAAGTGTCTATTTTTAACCTACATAGAAGCTAGTGTATAATTTATATTGAGAAGTACAGCAGAGTGAACACATCTCTAGATCAGTTTAGACAGATGTGGCACATGAATATGAGAGTAGTGGTGCTGATGGTTTATGCTAACTGTGGATGGGGGAGGAGGGGGGTGTAGGGGAAACACAGACAAGCTTTACCTGCCACATTGTCCGGAAAATCTGTCACACCAGAAACAAACCAGCAGCAAAACTGTGCAAAGGCATACACAGCTCCTAAGTAAAAATATATGAATTGCAATTGCAGCAAACCTTTGAAATTGCACTTGTCTGTAACATGCTTCAGATGTAGAATTTTGTTGTTATTTATGAGTTATGTTTGAGTAAGAAGCTCTGTGTTCCATCTGCCTCTATTGACACTAGTGCTCAAACCATAATCTTGCTTAGACCAATACAACAAACAAAGGTCTGGCTGGTGCACATTGTCAATATGGCCATCTATTTTGTAAGAGCTCTTTACCAAAGAGATTCAACTGAACTCTTCACATTTTGTATTCAGAAGGTGACTAGACGAGAAAGATTACAGAGATTGTGGTGTTATTAGTACATAACAGCACTGCTGTGAGGACAAGTCCTTTCATTTGAAGTGAGAGTCAAGTTGTATTGTGTTAGAGATTGAGTTCTAATTAGTTTTGAAAGAAGTAATCTTGGAGAATTCAATCAGTTCTAAACCAACTGACCAAAATATTAAAGACGTGCGTGAGTAGGACAAAACATTCTGATAATAACTATAACTTTGAAATATAATACTATTTGTGTGACCTAATAGCCAGGGACGAGCGTGTATTGTCTAAGCAGAGTCTTGAATCAAATATGCTTCATTGCTCGATTTGGAACATGGCCTGATTAGCTTTTTTTTCTCTCAATCTGCACATGCTAGATACTTTGGCACAAGAGCTGATGTTTCCATAGTAATCATACTCAGGACAAATTTTCTGAGCAAGTCAGTTAAAATGTGATATTTGCAGTTGACATTGAAATGATAAAAATGGGGTGAAGCTGAGTAAAGTCTGACTTAAGATGTAAAACTAACTTTAACTTTGCGGCTAACGATCACTTTTGTTTCTCATCCTAAGAATATTTTGAAAAGTGCACATAAGAGTCATGTGTTTCAGGATTTGCGGTAGAGCTCAGACTGCTGACTGCAAAAGTAATTACTCAGGGAAATAAACTGATCTTGCTTGATATGCTAACGTAGGCAGAAGTGTTCAAAATGAATTTGAAAGACTGAGGCCTAAAAATGTGCAGAGATCCTTAAAGATCTACTAGGAAAAAGTAGGAAAATTCAAAACACTGTTTTCTGAGGCTCAGAGCTGAAAGAATAGTATCTCACAGACAGGACTCCAGCTGTAATTATGATGACTTAAAATTCAAAAATTTTGCAAAAATATGTCCTTTAAAGAGTCCAACTGATGAAGTGGTTTTATATAACTCAGACTTTTTTTTCCCAAATTGGATAATGATAATGTATTTTACTTGTATTTCAAAATATAGTTAAAAAATTCAGATCAATTTCATGATCTGGTTATTTTTTATGCCCCCCCTCCCCTTTTTTAAATTAAATTTTCTTTAATGTTAATTTCCTTATGTAACACATGTTTAATGAATAAAAAGTTAGTTCAGCAAGAAGCATTTTCTGTGTATTTCTGCCCACATGCTAAATATTTATAGGTAGTGGATGAGGCTTTGACGTTGTAAAAGGTTTTCAGCACTCTACCTTTGATGAGGCTGTTGACTTAAGAGCAGAAATTGGTGACAGGCAGATTTGCGTATAGGTGCCGCCCGTAATGGACTCCGGTCCGGCGTGTGTCATATGGGATGTAAGTAGGTTAATTCAGGGAGTAATGCGAGGTCTGTACCGCTGGAGGCATATGCCACGCGTCCCACGTGAAAGACTTCCAAATGAATCAAGGCTTTTCCTCAGTGTTGATGCCACTAGCAATCTGCACAGGGTTTTTTCTAACACTAAATATTACATCAAATAAGCCTGGCCATGTCTCTGGTGTCACCATGTAAGAGCACAATCAGCTTTTTAGGCTCCCAAAATCCTCACTGCAGATTGTGTAGAAAGTAGTGCCTTTATATTTAATCCATTTGTGTGTTAAAGTTTCCCCTTAATACCACATTTTTTATGGCGTGCATAAGAGAATGTGCAATTCAGCAGATCAGCAGAAAGTGCGCTAGTGTGTGGGCAATTCTACTTAAGCTATAATAAACTATACATCTAATAGTGTCGAGATGACATTGGACTGTTGTCCAAAGTGTGTTCCAGCCAAATAAAGTGGGCATTAGGATCCTTATTTTCAAATTGTACTTTTGTAATGACTAGATAGATTTGGACTGAGATTTCTCTTGCCCAGATTCTTTTTTAAATAACATTAATGAGCTGAAGCAACGCTTTTCATTCTCTCTATTTAAAGGAGACTCATCATGCAAAATCAACTTATTGAGCTTTTTATTTTGTTATAACAGTGTTTTCCCATTGTTATCTTATTCAGAATTGTGTGTGTGTATTTGTATATATTTTTTTTTTTTTTTTTTTTTTTTTTTTTTTTTTTTTTTTTTTTTTTTTTTTATATATATATATATATATGAGAGAGAGATCTAATGACTATGATACACACTTGATTTCATTTCAAGTTCAGCTTTAGGAACATCATAATTTAGTTGAGTGACTAAAGATTTATAAATAATATTTATTCCTTTCATTGATAGTATAATCTATAAATATGTTTTCTTCATTTTCCCCACTGCTTAATTGTCTCCTCGCCCTTCCTTTGCTAATATGATTTAAGTTGGAAATGGAAGCGGACTGCACACTTGGGGAGGCAACAAAGGGTGGTATCTGGAGGTTGCCCAGTCTTAAGTACTTTCCTTCAGTAATGTGAAGTTTCGGAAGTGGTGAGAGTATAATTTGCTCTGCTGTGTTTTTGCTGAGTGGGGCTTTGCTCATTGAATTGCGCTCCACGTTGGACTGTTGCTTGTAATCCATCATTGCTAAGCACCACGCCTCTTCACGACTCAAAAAGAGCGCAGTCTTGAAGTCCAGGACTAAGTTTAGTATGTCCATGCACTCATGGTGAGAGAACTAGAGCAGGGCTGGGTGGCAATAAAAATGTAGGTGTGATATTCAGTTCAAATTCACTTCTATTTATTTATATTTCACAAACAAAAGAGTTTCCAAAGAGCTGCACGAACATATGATAGGACAACATATAATAAATGTTGAATTTGACCTTCTTGTCTAGTCAAACTATAAAACCAGCAAAATCAAATCAAAACTGTGAAGTATAAAGTCTATGAAATAGCACAAAATAAATAAAACATACAAGTAAACAAAATAATCATAAGACGCAGATCACCACACAATTCACGAGGTGTTAAAAGCCAGAGAATAAAAGTGGGCTTTAATACAAGACTAATTAAACACTCCCCTGCTTGAGCTGTTTGATTATGATCCCTTGGACAATATGCTCTTCTTAATGTGAATCAGTGCTTCTTCAAAACTGGTGTATCGATTTGTGTTGTAAAGAAGTAAACTTTCTGTTTTTCAACCCAAAAATGTTGTAACCTGATTCATCACCCATCTTAGCTAGCTTACAGAGCACCAGAATGGATAAATGAAACTAGTGATATGACGTAACATTCACAGATGTTTTGCTTAAAACGAGACACTGCAGGTGAGCCAGGTTTAAATTTAGACTTAAAAAGTTTTTACAAAGGGAGTTTTGAATATCTTATTAAATTCTTGAGTGAAGTTGATCTGACCGCAAATTTGCTGTTAGTCAAATAAAACTTGAATAAATTATATTTATAATAAGATACCAACAAATCCTTTTGTAATCACCCTCAAAATCATCGATCCAATAAAGACTGTAGGAGCTACTTTAAAGGGTGATACATAAACAAATATAATTTTTGAGAAAACATTTCAAATTACAATGTCCAACATAACGAAAGGTATTACATTGAATATATTCAACAATATTTTTTTTATTATTGGACAGTTTTGTTGATTCTGTAACAAACAAACGAAGAACATTTGTTCGCTTAACAAAATTTTTTGTTGACAGATTGAGAAGATCATGAACCTCATTGGAGCTGGCATAGAGTCCAAAAAGACTACCCCTACTTCAGGTAAAACACAATCAGCAATTACACACCTGATAAGTTATGTTTCTATTGTGAATCTTTTGTGACACTTTAGTTGTTTTTGTGCTGTTAGTATTCAGCCACAGCACCGTGGCTGAAGGTGTCTGTTCTGTCCTTCACTTATTGTGAATCAGTCTGACACTTGTCTGGCACATTGTTGTTATTCGCATTGCACAAGATTTCCTTTTTTATGGGAAATCTAATTCTGAAATCTCCTCACTGTCTTATTGTCTTTTAGTGGACTTACTATGATATATCTCGCTAGTGTCTGAGCTGATATTATGCTTCATCAAGTGTCCTTCAGGCTGTGCAGAGTGAGGAGCCAGCTGGCATCTGCACGGTTTGTTTAAACAACAGTCCTAAGCTGATCTAGTAGAATCCTCTTAAAATGCCTTAACAATATGGTCCTTTTTGACATTTTGTACAATTTTGTAAAAGCGTATTAGTTATGCCCAGTAATACTTTATGTGTTTAGACTACAGCACAAGTGTGATATAACAGTGACATAAACCATAGGTTGTTGTTTCGATCTTCTCCATTGTTACACCACTATTAAATTAATTAATTAGAGTGAAATCTGCTTTTCACTGGTACAGAAGATTTAATTTTCTGTTTCAAACCTGCACGCACTGCTTAAATCAAGTTTGTATTTTATGTATATTACTAGTTTTAATTGATGTAATTCAAAATAAATATTATCAAACCACAATTGGAAAAAATATGACATGCCCATCACAAGCGATAGACCTGGTAACAGAAGGATTTTCTGTTATATAGAGCTGAATGCTTGAGTCCTTTGTGTACAAGATGTTATGAATGAGCCTCCTATTCCCACAAATTTATTCAGTTTTGTAGCTAATTTTCTCCTGTTCTTTGGCTCTGCTGACAGGGAGCTTCTGCTTTTCTCACGCTCTGATAAGAAAAAAAAAAGTTTTCCTGGGCATGTCTTTCATCTCCTCTTGAGCTGTTCAGAAGCTCTTCATAGCCACATCTCAACCAAACTATGCAAAAATGACATACCTTCTTTTCTTTCTACCCTGGGCGACAGCAAGACTTGTTTAACTTAAGATAACATGGGATGAGACAGTGACCCAGTTCCCCACCGGAGAGTCCGTCTTTCTGTAATTAGCTGCTGCTATCGTGGGAGCTGTTGCTGTCCCAATTGAATGAGAGTAATTGAAAGAGGTGGCTCGTATTTTTAACTTAAGCTTTGTGTGAACATTTAGTGAAAAGGTTATGAGAAAGCACACAGGGAGTGATAATACATTTTTTAGTTATTAGCTTTCTTGTATTCTTGTTCATCGCTCAGTTCTATTTTGACATATTTGGTAGGTGCTTCTTCTGACTGGTGCAAGATGAGATCCTTAGTTCTCTACCTCTAAATCTTCACATTTCAGTGCAATAGTGTTTGATGACAGAGAGCTGCACAGAAGAACTCTAAATCCCTAAAGGGCAAATATTATGCAAAATAAACTTTTTGGGGATTTTAAACCTGTTTTAACATTGCTTCCTCATCCAAAGCACAACTGCAGTTATGGTCTGTGAGAAATGTTTCATCCTTTTGAGTAAATCACAAATTTCTTCATGAAATACAAGACTCTGCCACCCCTTTACCCCTCCTTTCTGTACCTCAAGTCATTTATGTTATTTTTGTTGTGTAAGTCCACTGTATAGTATGTACAAAAAATTGTCTGTGTCTTTATTTATTAAAAATGTATTCAAAACAATTAAAATCTTCCCTGGGCTTTTGAAAACAATGTTCTGAATGTCCCAGGTCGGTGACCAGGGTTGCCAGATTTTCAGAGAGCAACAAGCAACCAAGCCTTTGGTATATTTAAATAATATTTGATCATTATTAAAGACTTTAAAATATGAAAATATGTTAAAAGCCCATATTCTTGTCAATAGTGGCTAAATTTTGGTGAATCAAACCTGGAAAAACAGAAAAATATTACCTTGTTTATGATTTCAAAGTACTGCTCAGAAGCAAGCCCAACAAACCACAACCGTCAAATCTTACAAGTGACTTTCCAAAAATGAAGCTCAAAATTGCTATAATGAAGCGGACTTGGCAACTCTGTCGGTGACGTATCTCTGAGATATTTTCTGCTGTTTTTAGCTGCATAAATCATCCAGTCTCAATTTCAGTCCATATCGATTTGACTGTTTCTCTTGTTTAATTTCCTTTGCAAGACAGTCGCTGGAGCTCTAGCTCAATTCCTGATGTGGGAAACACATAACATGTTGTGTGTTACTATTGGTTATGGTGCATGTGATTTGTTGTTTGTTTGAAGGTAAAAACATCACAATAAATACAACATATTTTACCTTTAATACAACAATATCACCAAATGGCTGATTGACTGATGGCAATGATAAGATAAACATTTGATTTTGTTTTCCTCATCCAGCTCTTTGTAAGCCCAAAGAATATTGTACAAAGTCAATTACTCAGCACTGGTCCTGTTGACTGGCACCTGTCTTGAGCTGATTGCCCTTTAATCAAGCTCTGTGTAACTGTGCCTTTTTCTGTACGGTTTTCAGAGGTTGAAGTTCTGAATTGTCTGTGCTTTTGGAGTTTTAATACGTTTTTGCAGGAACCCAGGTAGCATTTCAGAATGTTACCTATGTTAGAATAAATGGAGTTCAAGGATTGTATTATAATTTCTGAATAATTCTTTTACCTTTTCTTTAGTTTGTAACCAACATTTGTGAATGTGCTTCTAAACATTATTCAAATTCACTGTCATGCATCCTGTAGCAATGACTTTGACGCAAAACAGTTTAACAAACACTATCCAAGTTAACAAATTAAGTTAATTGGGCCCTATTTTATTTCTTATAAAATTGTACGACTTACAGTATGTGTGCCATCTTATTGCTAGCTGACTTGACAACTGGAACAGAGTAACTCAGACAACTGGAACACACCATCTGTTCTCATGTGTGAAATTTCACACTGAAGGAGTCTAACTAAGAGACATATTTAAATTACATTACATTACATAAAGTTTTCTTATCATCACCCACACAATTTCGTTAAACAAAAAATGATGACATCAAAAGCTTACCTTTAACTCCTTGTTTCAAGTTCAAAGTAAGTTGTTAATTATGGATGTATTGTCAATGTTTATCTGCGTTTCACTTTTCTTCCCTTTTCTCTTTTACTTATTTATTGGTACTTCTCTGTGCTGGAAAAGCTGAGTTTCCACCACAGGGACTTTTCACTGCCATTGGATCATTGTTGACAAGTCAAGTAGACCAAAAGCCAAACACGGTTTCGGGGCTGACATGTTTTGTCATGCTAAGCTTTCTTAATAGTCTTTTTGGCGGCTTCAGGTCCTTATTTTTTAATAATCATTCTGCCTGAAACACGATTCTCTTGAAGTCAAATGGTGAAGGGAACAAGTTTGAATTTTAGATGATGTCGCATGCTTGTATCCTGCAAGTAGCCTCAGATGTGTTCTAAAAAGGGTTGATCTGACATGAGCATCTGTACATAATGGATTTGGTCTTTGTCCTGTCAAGCTGCATGACAGAAATGAAGAGACATTAATTGAGTCTTCTTGTATTCTTTTTTGGTGCAATTTCTTCTGTTCTGCAGACTTGAACTGTCGCTGCCCTTCTTGCCTTATCGTTAAAGGCACATGTAAATGCATGAAAGCCATATGCTAATACGCATGGTCTATACCAGCTTATTTTTTCAGCTTACCATGGTTAGCTTAAGATAGTGCTGATGGTTCTGCTGCACACAATCTGGTTTTAGTCATCCTTTTAGGCTCAAGTCTTTCTTCTGAGTGATTTCTGGCTCAGAAAGCTCGCCTGTCTGACAGTGGTGTCTTTTCTGCACTGGCAGGATCTGAGTGCCTCTGTGCAATTCTAATCAGTGCAGTGCGGGTAGAGGAGGAGAGGTGGTGTGGGGTTAGAGAGGCAGAGGAGACTGAGCATGTGTGAGTATTTGTTCAAGAAAAAGGGGCAAAATAGAAGGCAGAGGCACACGGCGAGGATGGGGCTGAACCGTGTGTATATGTGCATTTGTCGTTGTGTTACAGAACAAGAAGCAAGGAGCGAGACACAGCGAGACGGAGAGTGCAAGCCAGGGAAAGAGAGAGAGAGAGTCAGTGGGAGGGACTGACGGAGAGGTGGTTACGTGGAGCAGCACCCCACTTCATCAGGCAGCATACGGCAGCCCTGCAGTGCGATCACACAGCACAGGGATGGGGCTACGAGACTGACAGCGGGAGAGAGGCACACAGAAAGCAAGCTTGAGGGATTTGCTCGGACGAGGAGGGGGGATGATCAATGAGTGTGAGTCTCTCGTGGATGTTGGAAGGACGTGGCAGCAGTGGCTGAAGCAGGTCTGTGGTCTTTCACACTAAAGGAGCCGGCGTCAGGACGTTATGCCCTGTGAGCAGTGAGCGTGTGCCAGCCAGCAGCTGCTGCGGTGACTGCTTATGTGCTGCTTGCACGTCTCAGACAGGCAGGGGATGCAACAAACCTCTGCTCTGAGCACAGAGGCTGCGAGCCGTACCCAGCACCAGGGGGAACCAGGTGGGCTGTGGTGGGAGTGGAGGGTGCTTGCCTCAAGAAGGATGCTAGCTTAACCTGCTTTGAGGTCCTGCATAAATCCACGCCTCACAGTCTATTGGATCATCTTTTGTCTGGTGGATCTGAAACTGGAATAAGTGCTTTGAGACATGAAGAGCTCATTCTCAGGTGGAGCCATGCAGCTAACCATCATCTCAGCAGCTTACTGAATACTCTGGATTTTGGGAAGCAAAGACAGCATTGGCACTAACAAGGGCACTGATATTTTCATCACAGCCAAACAGTCTTCTTGGAGCTTTATCACGGGATCTATACCTGGATCATAAATTGAAGAGTTTGGAGTTTGCTCACCAATGAAATTCTGAGCATTTTTCTGTCTTGACGTAGGATTACAATATGTCTACCTGACATTATTTGTTGTGGCTTTGATGGGAGAAATGAATAATACAAAAGTAATTCTTGATCATAAGTAACAGAAGTACCTCATCAGTGAAACAGAATGCTGCTACCTTCCATGCATAAACCGTGCCCTAACTTTCAAAGAGGTTGACCAATGAAGCCATGGGACACAGCCAGAGCCTTCCAAGTATGTGGTGACGAGCCCAAATATTTGGGGGAGCTTAAAAAGTATCTTTGTTGTACAGTCTAGTAAAAAAAAACAAAAACACCTATTTGAATTAAATAGCTATTATGTTGTACACAGTATCTACTAAAATGATCTAGCCAAATCTCTTGTAGGATGTTCACTTCAATAGTTTGATGTTTTTAAACTCTTTAGTCACTTGTCTCTCACTCGCTCATCTTCTCACTAAAGGAATGTTTAGTGAGATATGTTTGTTGGAGGAGGCCACAGTGGTTCAATCCAACATAACTAAAGTTTCCCAGTTTCAGATGGGCTTCCTTCCTTGCACTACCTCCACCCTTGCCTGAATTCTCCAGTCAATCACTAACACCTGTTAAGTGTAGCCAAGTCCACTCCCAGCAGGGCTTAAGGGGCCTGCAGCACTTCCTCTCCTTGTGTTTGAATTAGCGGGCCCCCGCCAGTACCGTGGGAGCCCCTCACCCCAAGCCTGGACCCTGTCTCCCCCTCACCCTGCCTGGTGCTGCTGCACTCGGCTCTGCCTCTGCTGGCCGAGGATGATGTGGCAATGCCATGTGTCGTCCTCTGAGTGCCGCTGCTACCGGCTGAACGGCTTCTCCCTGCTGAAGCGCTTCCCTCTCTCGGCAGATGGGGCCTGTGGTAAAGCCCTGGACCAGCCGGTGGGAGAGTGGCTGGAGCACGTGGGGCTGCCGCAGTACGAGAGCAAGTTCCTGCTCAATGGCTTTGACGACCTACGATTCATGGTGAGTCACCTGCAGCATGCCATCTCACAGGTCAGATCTACTTTACATCATAGGCCTCAGCATGTGGACAACCCCACTATGCTCTTCTTGCACATCACTTTAAAAAGCCTTGCCTCCTTGGCTCTCCAATCACCCTGGTTACCTCTTCCCTTAACCTTTATGCGATGCATGACCCCGCTTATATTTATGGCTCAACACTGGATCCCGTTAAAGAGTATTAGCTGTCACCTATGGCAAGACAAATTATAACTCAAAGCCATTAACTTTTCCACAGCATTTACAATCATGCTGCCTCATCCACTGAACAGCTTTTTCCTCTGTGCTTTTATACCATCAACTACTCAACCTAGTGACGTACATGACAACTTGAATATAATACTTACAAGTCCCACTTGCATGTTTGCACTTGAAATCTAACACAAGCCTAGTAAGCTTTGTGCACCGCTTGCTAATGTTGTAAATGATTGATGATATACTGTATGTTCTCTCTTGCAACATCCTTTTTTATACAGTGCATTATTGGTTTCAACTATATACAGTATAATCAGAGTTTCTACATCTTACAAGAAGAACATAACACTTGTAATATTTGCTACAATACGCTTACTACAATATTGACATGTCTTGTCCTAGAAAGTTTAGTTTTCTCATTTGCAGAGCATGTAGACGACAAGATTGTGTTTCAACTCCCTGGTTGTTTCCATGAAAACAAGCATGTTCACAAATAACTAAGCCCAAAGGCTAAATGTAGACATTTTGCAGTCCATAGCACTGCTTAGGCACTCTGGGCTATATGTTAGATCAGTTTGTCACAGCTGAGTACAGTTGAATGGGACCAGTAAGCTCAGGGGAAAGTGGTCGTATTCATGCAGACTGGTCATGGAGTGGATCACAGTGGTGGTTTTGTAGCTTCTGAGGCTGTAGAAGAGCATGGACACATGTTTATGTGCACACAGTCTGTAAAGTGTGGGCTCAGATTGGCTTTGTTTTTAGCTGACATCATGATGTACTATACTTAGACCTCATGACACACTTATGTAAAGGTCGACATACGGATTACAGCTGGACAAATTAATTTGCTGCTATTACTTTTGGGGCAAACATGCTGTTAGCTGCAAATTGCCTTCTTATGAAACAGAGCCAAACATCAGCATTACTTCACCTTGTTTTTTATATTTTTGTATATATATTAATTGAAAGAAAACAATCTTATTGTGATGTGTTAAGTCAAATTCAAGTCTGGTGTCTGAACATTCAAATAAAAGACAGTGTGAGTGCCCTGCTTGCTGTCTGGTTGGATGATGCTCATGATGGATCAGTAAGCATCGTGATGTTCAAGTTCATGCCACGACTAATGCGTCGTGAGACTTGATGCATGGAGGAGATAAATCATTAGCTTTACAAGGGAAATTAAGCATTTCTATTTATATGGGAGTGTGGAGGCTGAAAACATAGGAAAGGTCAGAGGAGTCAGGCACAATGTGAATGTTTAATATTGTGCCCTTTGTGCCACTCTGGATTTGTATGTGATCAATCTAAGTTTACCCTCTTGTTTGAGAAAGAAGCAGTTCTGGGTGATGTCGACTGTGGATCATTGTTTCTTTCATTTTAATGTTTAATACAATTACATATCAATAATGTATGATCAAATGGATCTGGATAAAGGCAGTAGTGTAGACTCTTTGATTATCTCTGACAGTATAATGGAAGATTTATGTCTGTTTTCATGTGCATCAGTGCTACTGTGGGGAAGGCAGAGTTTGTCTTAAAACAGTTAAGTTAATTTTACAGACAAATTGATACTATTGAGATAAAAAAAGCCAATTTCTGTGTGTTGTGTAATAAGCAATTTAGTTTCAGTTAGCACATTTTGTCTGATTTAGCATAACTTTAAATGTTTTATGAAACAAAAATTTGACGAGGTTTTATACTTAACGTTTATATATATAAATAGTTTCTCACCTTCTGTAATATATATTGTTCACTTGATGTGGCAATCATAACCTGTTCCATTCCAGCAGGCCATGTGTCGGTTTATAAAGTTTCCGTCAGATACTTAGAATGCCAGCCGCCGCTGTGTACTGATTGCTTAGAGATGCAACTTTTGAGGAGTATTGAATTATAAACAGCCTTGTGCTCATTCTCATCATTTTACGGCATCATTTTATGCTCCTCTCGTGGTGCCAAAGGAAGAAGTTTGCCTGTTGACTAAATAGAATAAACTGCATGTTTTTTTTTGTTTTTTTTTTTACAGTGCTTACACCCCAATTTTTAATTATTTTTTGCAGAATGTTATATTGATTTACTGTAGCATTTAATCCCACCACAAAGTATACCCTTAGGACCTGTCACAATCTATATTGAAAGTATTGCTTGCATTTTGGTGATCTTAAATTTCTTAAATGGCAGTCTCTTATGATAAAAAATTATTGCAGAGATCCAAAAAAGAGAACAATCCCTCAGTGGGACAAAGCAGCAGAGCAATCATAATTTATTGTTGCATTAACTTCATTAAGTCAAATGCCGCACTATTCTGCCTGTGTCTGCAAGTCGACTTAGATTACATCAAACTATCAGGGCTCATAAGCTATGTAATAACTTACTGAACCATACTTACCCATCACATGTTTCAAATGTAGCATGAAATAATAATATAATAAGTTGGCAAGTCTCCCGAGGCATCATCAAACTTCAAGTTGTGTAATAAAAGTGAAAGTCTATTTTTGGGCGTCTCTTAAACCAGAGCCGCTTCATTTTGACCTTTATTCTACTGATCAGTGAGTAATCCCGACTGCGCCCTGATACAAGGCTCCGAATAAAACTGCTGCATTCTGCTCTGAAGCCAATCCAAAGAGAGCCTATTGACTAAAGTCTACCCAACATTTTAACATTCTCAGCCAGGAAGACTCCATCTGCAGCAGCAAGCCTTGTCTATTGCTCTATTATTAGCAACCAATAAAACAAATGACATGACTGGGCGTAATGTCAGGTGAATGGTAAACATCAGCTGCGTGTTACCAGAGTAACGAGAACATGTTCTGTAGAATTCTCGTTGCTGTATTAGTTGTGTGTGTGTATGTGTGTGTGATTAAATACAGCTTTATATTGTTTTTTTAAGAAATCATTATCTCCCAAGGCATCAACAATAATTCACTGTACAGAACAAAAAACAATACATTTAGGCAGTTTACAAAACTTACTTTTATTTATTTACATTTCGTGCAATGTGCAATGATTCATATCTCTAACTGCATGAGCTAAAAATTAATATCTGAATAAAAAACAAACCAAAAGCAACTCACCCACGTGTAAAGCATTACTTTTCTTCTGTCCTAACTGTTAAAAATACCAAGCTGGTATATGATGCTAATTCCAGAGCCTTTGTTTGCCAGGATGCGCTCATGATCAGATTGATTACTCCTGACATGCACAATTTATTGACTTCAATGTCCTCCCACTCTGGTGTTAGAGCGGTGTCAGTGATGTTCTTTTCTCCATGTGTCTATGGCATGACTTCATATGCACATACACATGCTAATGGTGGTCACGGTGTTCAGCTTGTTTAAATGTCATCATCCTTTTTCCCCTCTCATTCATTGTCTGATAAGTACTTTCTGCACATGCTAACTTCTCTATTGGATCCACCTGGAGCGCCCATAATAGATTTTATTTTCATTGTCCTGTAGTATTTTCAGTCAGCGCATGTCTGAGCTTGCAAGTATGTCAACATTTGCATGCGTGTCGTGTGTGGTGTCTGCGTGTGAGCCTGTTTATTGTATGTCTCTATCTCCATGTCTCTCTTTGCTTGTGCAGGGAAGTAACGTGATGGAGGACCAAGATCTCAGAGACATGGGGATCACTGACCCGGGACACCGTAAGAAAATTCTCCACGCTGCACGCAGCTTGCCTAAGGTACTTAACATCGCTGTGTCGAGGTGGGACAGTGACAGATAGCACCTAAGGAAGAAGAGGGGACTCAGAATACATCATCATAAATGTAGCAGATAAGACCAAAACTAAATCAAATGACTAATGTGGTAGCATAGTGGGTGAACATGTCCTATTTCCTACAGAAAAGCCAACCTTTAAAAAGGCTTGTTATCTTTGCCTTTAAATAATAAACAGGAAATAGATGTCTTTGACTGTGAGAATGGTTCATCAATCTTTTCCTGGAGCAATTGTGTTCTCATTAAAGATAAACACACTGAAACTGTATTTTATTCAATTGTGGATATATAGTTTGTTTGCAGCAGCTGCACAGGTTTACTGGCTCCATATGGGTCTTGTCATAGTAAAGGCAGACTCTCATTAAATATGTTAAAAATACTCTCACATTTGTTGTATTTATTTTTTGCACAAATATAACTGACAACAGTCAAACTAGAATATATGTAGCTACAAGAAAGCAATGCAGCTTTATTTCACATCCCTAAAAGGAGTGGGAAGAAATAAATACTTTACATAAATCCTTCACCCTAATAATTAACTGAGCCTCCCACAATCTCTCATCCTGGTATTATCCCAGATTGGAGTGTTACATCTTTACCTCTCTACTATTGCTCCTTTGGCAGCAAGGCAAATACATACATTGGAATTTTCTATTTGCACTATAGTAAAAACTGGCAGGCTTTATTTTGTTACTTGTCTGATAAATACAACAACAGTGATGATAGCATATGAGGATGTAAAAGCAGGATTATTAGATTTCACTGTTGAGGTTGTATTATTTATCGGGCTACAAGGGTGGACACGTTAATATTGACTCTTTGATCATCTGTCAGTCTATGGAGATCGGTAGATTGTGATTCAGTGCTTTCCTGTTAATGCAGTTCAATGCTTAACACGGACACCTGCCATATTTTATTCACCCACTTCCCCTTTTGGTCAGTCACCCTCATGAGTGACAGGTTGGTTTAACTAATCTCAGTAAAGTATAAACTAAACATGTAACTGTTTTGATCTAAGCTCTGAAAATGACAAATTTCCCTTATAGGACAGTAAAGTGTTTGTTTACCTTCTGTCTTTTTGCCCCGTTTAGGTGAAGGCACTTGGTTGTGATGGTAATTCATCTCTTGCGTCGTGGCTTGACAGTCTTGGACTGCATGAATACCTGCCAAATTTTCTCACGACTGGTTACCGCACGCTGGAGTGTGTCAAAAACCTGTGGGAACTAGAGATTGTCAATGTAAGTCAGTTTTGCATTTATTTGTCTGAAAACAGAGCCACAACATGGACTTTCTAAATAAGTTGCGTTCATGTTCTTGAACAGTGGTTCCCAAAGTGGAGATCGCAAAACAAAATCAGGGGGTTGCAAAATCAGTGTTAAATTTGACAAATATTACTTTTTTAATCAATTATTTACATTGAAAACATATTGTAGTGAATTTCAGTCAAATAACATAAAACAAACTACTAAAATAAATTCAATTATTACTCACTTTGGTCAGAATTACAGCTCGAAATCATTACAAATGTCTATTTCATTTTTCTGTGGGGGTCACGAGTCGCTGACATGGTTGTTTCAGGGGTCCCAAGTCTGAAATGTTTAGGAACACTGTTCTAGAATATGGTGAGGATAGATGGAGGGCAGGAAGCAGTTTTTCCTATTGATTAACATTGTACTTTGTCATGAAATATCTAAAAGGTAATCTTAAAGTGACTAGACTCATTCGCTTTTTGTATTACATGAACAGCATTTTATTTATTTATTTATTTATTTATTTATTTATTTATTTATTTATTTATTTATTTATTTATTTATTTATTTATTTATTTATTTATTTCACTAAAATAAAATACAGAATTATTGCTAGTTTAGGTATATTTTAGATTTTTTTTGTGTGTGTGTGTTATTGTGTGTGTAGATTTGATTTTATTAGTACTTGTCTCATCTTGATTCATTGATTAAAAATGTGTCGACTTTGTTTTGCCTCCATTCTGGAAATATAAAGAAATAACATTTTAAAGGGTCAAAGCCAGTGGTTCAAATTCTCACCTTTTAATACAATATTTGGTTCTCTAGTTACCATCAGATCAAAACTCAGACTTTATTAGCCCTAAATTAGAGCTCAAAATGGTTTAAATCAGTAAGTCAATAAAAAGGGCAGTTCAAAAGTATACTTAGCCAAAAAGAGGACCAAAGCATAAATAGATTTGGTAGATGTAGACAGAGCAAATGTTCAGACTGCATATAACACCACCAGAGGCAGCCCGAGTACCACAGTCTGAGAAACCCAAGTCTATGTTAATTGCTAATTTAGTGTCTATGAGCAAGAGAGACAAATACACACATTTACATAACCTGAGCATAAATATAACTTAGACAACTCGGAAATTATGCATTAATTAGTAGATAAGGCACTAAATCTAAATAAAATGAATGTGTGCAGGCAATTGACTGTTATTTTGTATGGAAATAGGGCAACAATAACACAGTTAATGAAAACAAAGAGGGAATATATACCACTTTACCCTAACATGCTGTAATTGCCAGTGTTAATTTGCCTTTGTCTGTCAGTGTGTAAAATGGTTTCAGCTGTGAATTTCATGTGGGCCCCTGGGTTTTTTAAAATGTCAAAAATGTAAAATGACTGCAGATTGAGCTTTTTCAGACTTTCCTTTTTTGTTGGTGTAAATTTAAAGAAGGGGTACTTGGTTTTCAGATCACAAAACTCAAATTAGGTATTCCTAGCTGTCACAAATTCTTGAGCAAATGGCACCATCCACATACATTATTTTTTTCTCCAGTTATGCCTTAAAACAGATTTTTCCAGACTGCAAAATGAAACTAGAGGTGACCACTCAATTAAAGCCAATCAGAGCATTTAGCTCTTAATAGAAAAAAATGAAAAAGACAGTTTAATGATTTACAACTAAAAAAGTCAAGTACTTTGGCTTTAAAAGTGCACTGCGTAACTTTCTGGGGGTGAAAATTCAATTACACAATTAGATAGAATTAGAATGATAAAACCATACTTTGGGACATTCTAAATGGGTGTAAATACATTTTATGCTATGATATGAACAAATACAACTACACTAATTACTTTTCTTTAGAAACAAAAATAAGTGGGCCTATCTCCAGGAAAAATAACAATCCATTTTGTGGCCATGCAAGTAAAGAAGCAGATTTTTATTATTTATTTAGTGGAACAAAGAACTCTAAATAACAAAAACATGCTTTTATTCAAATCTATTTTTAGCCCAAAAGTTACAAACTGCACCTTTAATCACAATTTATAGAACTCTGTGTGGGAATTTCAAAACCCCTTTATTCTCGTGAAATAAATGTAGAAACAGTACGTAGTATAGTAAGAGTTTGTGCTAGATGAAGGCAAAGGAAAAATGAAATAGCTAGAATGTTGTACTGTAAACGTAGTGCATAGAGGCTAGTGTCCTGCAGACTGTGCTGTTGTTGTGAAAAGCGATTTGGTCGGTGAGAGGAGCAGAACTGCCTCCCAGCCTCTTGGCACACCTCTCTTTCCCATTACAGTCTCTGCTTCCTCTTCATCGTCACACTGAAAGCATCTCTAAGCCAGAAACATTTCTAGGTTCTGGATTACATTCTCGCGTATTGTCCCAATGTCTTTTAAAGCTGTTTAGAGTAGATTTTTTGTTCATGGATTTTGTCTCTGTGGAATTGTGTTCATACACTAATGAGAACCGCACAGGGAATCCTTCGATTACAAGATGCATAAATTAAACCCTGAGACAAGCGATCAGATTAGCTGATTGTGCAGTGTATTATGTTTTGAATAAAAAGAAGTACAGACAGAACCTAAAAATCAGTAATATTTCTAAAAAATCAAAACTCTTTGATTTGAGAAACTCTCAAAATTGCTGTATTTAAACAAACAAATCCAGACCAATACTGAGACAAAATTAGGTATTTTAGGCCAAAAACTTTTTTTTTTTAATGACTAGTTCGAAAGTAAAAGTTATTGTAAAATATCTCACATAAACTTGGTGGTGCTAAGCTCAAATTGGTATTATGCAACGGCAAATGGCCATGCACGTCTTAAAATGGATCTTGAGTTATAGTGGATCCTGAGAAAAACATGGTGCAGTACTTAAAGCTTACGGCGAAACAGATTGAGACTAAATTATTGACTAGAGTGGTTTCAGTTGCTGCCAGTGCGGGCTGCGTGTCCCCAACTCTGTGTCCAAGCCTGCGCTGGATAAATGCTTGTATTTGAGCTATTGAAGTGACAAGTCAGTGAAAAGTAACCTCGTGCTGATGCTGTTTTGTACAGGTTCTTAAAATCGGTCCTCTGGGGCACCGCAAAAGGATCATTGCCTCCCTGGCAGAGAGACCGTATGAGGAGGCATCCTCCAAGTCCCGACGTCTCTCACCAATCATGGTAAAAATCTGTGAACCAGAAATTGATATAGAGAATATTAATAGAGTCGGTCTGCAAACTCATTTTAACAAAAAATCACTAGAGGTTTAAAAAACAAAGTATTTGAAACCTCTAGTGAGGTTTAAAATACTCACTAGAGTGTTTACAATTTTTAGATTTATGTTTACATATATATTTAGTATACTCATAATGTAATGACAAATTGTTGACTAAATAATGACATAATCCTGCCACGAGTCACATGCCAATAAACTCAATGTGTTGCTCCAAAACCCTAAATAGGAGACTGTTTTGAGACCAAAGCGCATCTGAATAACAGAATAAATCTAGCAGGCAAGTCTTTTAATTTTCACAATACTAAAACATTATTGTATCATAACAACATTCTAGATATTGAGATTTTGGTTTTTAGTTAGAATTAATTGTAAACACAATAGGTCAATAATGTAAATACAGTATGTATGCTCAACCTATAATTATATTGCACAACAAAGATGTAGCTTACTGAAACATGTCTTTTGAGACATCCATGTAATCATGGCCACAGAAAGAGAGTTGTGTTTGATGGCCCGGTTGCTTCGCGAGTTACACTTAAGCTTTTATTTCTTTGCTAAATATAATTAAATAAAATGGTTAAGCCAGACAACAAATTCCGTGTCAATGGATTTTGTGAAAATGGGTTTATTTCCATCATCTGTGAGTATCTGCTTTTGGAATGAGATTCTTCAGTATAATTTGGTTCACAACAGTTTCCCAAAACAGATTAAAAAGCCAAAAAAAGAGGATTGAGACTCTCTGTGGAAGATGATCTTCTGTGGGAGTTTTAGCTTGGCTGTAGATCAGAAAATGTAGGCACAATACAGTACAATACAAAACAATACATTCATCTGCTCTGCCTCTTGTGTGTGCAGTTCCATGATCTGTTGACCCAGGGTAACACACCACTGGGGCAGCTTGATCCATACACCAGTCGTTCCATGGACATGCTTTTGCCTTTGACCGAGTCTGACCGGCGTAGAAGGGGCTTTGACCAGGACTGTAGCGTTTCACTTCGGTCTTACAGTGAGAGACCAAGATCTGTGGTGAGTTTTCTCCCAGTTAGACTTTGTCACTGTGAAATGTATTTAATGAGTCACTGACTTTGCTTAATGTTTTATCTTCGTAAAGGAAAGACATAGTGAAAGACATAAAGATCGTTTTAGCTTTCGACCCACAAGCCATTCAGCTACCTATGCCACAGTGTCCGCATGGCATCACCAACCTGAAAAACTCATCTTGGACTCCTGTGGATATGAGGCCACTGTATGTCTTTTCAACTGCATTACATTTATTGATTTGTGTGTTATCACTTCACATGGGTTTGTCCGACTGTTTCAGTATTTAGGATCATTGATAATCAGGGATCTACGAGGAATTGAGTCCACACAAGATGCCTGTGCTAAAATTAGAGTACGTTCAGAAATGGTTTATTAATGTATTCAAGGTTATTGGATATGACTTTAACCTTCTGAACTGGATTGATTTTTAGAAATCAAAGGATTCAAGAAAGGGTCCAGTTGTCATATTATCCATTACATATAGGGGTGTCAAGTTCATTGATGCAGCTTCAAAGGTAAAGCACACATGTATTACTCTAACCAAAATGTAGGAAAGTTTTTCATGTTCTCCTTATACCTATTTTTTCTATATTTAGACCATAATTGCAGAACATGAGATCAGGAATATTTCTTGTGCTGCACAAGACCCAGATGACCTGTGCACATTTGCTTACATTACCAAGGATCCGAAGAGTGGTCACCACTTGTGCCATGTCTTCAGCACTGTTGAAGTGGTGAGTGGCGTTATATGTTTTATTATCACTTTGACTGCCTTTTGATTCCAACTTGAATTATATAAAGAGCATTCTGTTGAGTGATCATGAGACATTTATGAGGGGAAAGTGGGATGTCAGGTATCCCACAGGAAAGCAGCATGTAGCATCCTTTGGACATGATTTCCTTGATTGACTCTGCATCTCTTGATTTAAGCTCTGATCCTGCTTTGTGACATTTTCCTCCACATGCTCAAATCATGCAAATGACGTTTGAATATCATATGCGTTAAAGGTCAATTGCAATTTTATTCTTATAGGAACAATGTAAGCTGGATTGTTGTGATTATTAAACTGCAAAGTCTGCAAGGCTTTTTCCTTGAAATACATAACCTTGAAAAAATACATGAAATACAATGGTGTGGCATTCTGCTTGGAAATGGTGTAAAGAGAATGTTATATACTGCATAGAGACCATCATCATTCACCTTCTTTATATGGATGACATGAAGCTGTGTGTGAAGAGTGCGTGGAACATTGACGTACTGAGCCACATGACCAAAATTTACAGCACTGACATTGGTATGTCGTTTGGACTTGAGAAAAGAAGCTGGATAGTATAGCAAGATACAGTCAAAGTATCTTGGAAGTTAACAACCAAATACCTCCAATGAGTTAGCTCCACTCAATAACAATAACGAGCTGCACGGGCAATTATGTTAGTGAATAATAGACACCCTGTGGGAATATTATGATGGCCCAAGGAAGAGATAGCGACCACAGATTACATAAATGCCCCCTGTCATGGAAAGAAGTCCAAGGATTATCTAGAAAGAAACATCCAAAATACATTAAGGAAAAGGCCAGGTAATGTTCTTAGTAATGTCCCATGGGAGAACAAGCCCCTATGTGACTTTTTAAGTAGGAAGAATAAGGAGTAAGGAATATAAGCGAAGTAGCCCTTTCACTTACAGTATAGAAGAAAGTGAAGAAACTCTACCAATGGCTCCAAAGGGCTGGACTGAAGGATAGTACAGACTCACTCATTCTAGCTGCACCGGAGCAGGCGTTTGAGTACCAGAAGAAAAGAGGCCTCGATCTACCACACCAGACAAGACCCAAGCTGTAGGATATGCAAAAAGGTCCCTGAGACAATACAGTACATAAATGCAGGAGTAAGATGTTTGTAGGGTTACGCATACATAGAACCCCTTAACAAAGTGACTAATGTGCAATGGAAATATCTGTGAAGAGCATGGACTGGAAAATATAAATTAATTAATTAATTAAATATTTTTTTGGTTGTTCCTGGTTGTTACATCTTTGTGTATAAATGTCACAGTTCAGGGTTTACATGTGTTCCTTTTCTTTCGCCAGACTCAGACATATGAGATCATCTTAACGCTGGGACAAGCCTTTGAGGTGGCCTATCAGGTGGCCATGCAGTCCAGAGCTAGACATTACGCCAAGTATCGGCCCAGAACCCTGAGGTCGTCGAGGCTAAAACCAGCCGCCCCATGTCTCAGTCTTGGAGCAACATTCGCAGATCAGCAGTGAGTAACAACCTGATGTGAGCACGCTTCAGGTGTGACAGTGAAAATAGCACAGAAAAATACAAACACAGACCTCCTGACCAACTTTTCTCAGTCACTAAATACCCAGTGGGCCACCTATTTACAGCCGAGTACAAGGTAGAAGTGATGAATCATTGGTACTTAGCCAGTTCAGCGTACTCTATGTCTTTTTGAGTCACATAGAGTAGTTGCAAATATAAATTTTCATGCGTCTGCAGAAATGATGAATGAGCAGTTTTATGTTTATTTGTTCTCACTACATTTTTCCCCCCAAGGTATTTCTAGAGGCCCTGATGCTTCTGGGTAGACCATGTCACTTCTTTACTACTGACTGAGTACATTACTCTCACATACTGTAGATAGCCTGACCAATGCGTTGATGCATTGACCTCTCAGGATGTAATAATGAATAGTCACCTGAGTAAGCCCCAGCCTGCACACTGCTCCTGGATGCTTGTGCACTCTCACAAATCACGTTTTACTGCCTGCTTGCACACTTTATATATGAAGCAATCACCAAGTGGCATAATGAGACAGGCTGGTTTATAAGTTTTAGATAAGGAGGCCAGCTATTTCACATAATTCTCCTTCAGATTTCTTCAAAGAAAAAAAAGCCCAGCTGTGTAGTTACTTCTATGAAGCTACACTATTTTAAAATAATCAATTCCACTTCATAATAACGACAAACTAAAAAGAAACTAATCCATAACAAACAAATGTTTTTATTCAGACTTGGTAATTATACTCAATATGAATTTTCAGAATGGGACAAGATATATAGCCACAAGATTTTTCAAAATTTAAGTTGCGTTTCAAAATTTTATCTTCAAATTGTACGTATTACAATTGTGTAAACCTTGCGTCTTGTCTTGTCTTAATTGAGTCTTGTCCCATCCTTACTGAATACTGAAGTGAAATCATGTTTTTACTCTCTGCTGACTTAATCTGTAGACAATATTTGGGCAATGCATGCAACATTTATATAAAAAACCCCAAACACTGAAAGCCAGTCCTGCCACAGGGTTAGTTCATATTTGAATAGTGCTTTCCCTCTTCTGTCTCCTGTTTTAACATGTCTTTGTTCTTGTCTTCTTGGTGCCTGCCTCCCAGGGTGCCCCTCAGCTCGAATGCCGCTGCTGTCACTGTCACACGTGTACTACCCACCGCCCCTCCTTCCTCCCGTTGCACTCTGTTAGCCCTGGAGTTCAGGTCCTTCTTTTTCCTTGTCTCTTTTTAACCCTGTACTTTTCATGCACTTTCACACCATTCTTGCCACAACTTATTTTCCCTATAGTGCACTTTCTATGCCTTAATTTGGACTCCTATATTTTAATCACAAATTGTTTTATCATCCCCTTTTTCCTCACATTGCACATTCACCTGCCATTTTACAATATAACTGTTAAGACATGCAGTACTTGGAAATAGACATGCTAAATAGTGTTTTTTGTGAGTACTGTTGGCTTTATTGTGTCAGGGATAACCATAAATATGATGGTTGAAGCTTATTTGCTGGTTATTTTATTTTTTTCATTTTGAGAACCATAACTAAGGATTTTAAATGCTTACTTTGAATGTTCAAAATTTACATCCAGCATCAGAGACTAATACGCATACAGTATGCAGATGTGTGAGTTGACGCTTCTGGTCCTAATACCCGTCATGTCTATCTAAGCCACTGGTGTAGAGCATGTTGCATTTTAAAATAATCAGTATATTCTCAGTAGATTTGGTAGTATGGTAGAAGAGTATTTGCAGTGTGCCATCCTCCATGTTGTGGAATGTGAGCCAGGTGTGTGCGATTATAACCTGATCACTGGCCTCTGTACCTCTAATCCACATGCACGTGTGTGACCAGGACTTGTCAGTGGTGCTCAAAGACCCACGCTGGCGCCCATCTCACGTCCTCCTCTCGCCCCCTCCTCCCTCCCTGGCAGATGGACCCTCTGGAGTTGGACCCTGACATGCACTCCCTGGGAAGCAACTCTTGGCTCCTGGACCAGCGGGACAGCCACAGGCGACCAGTCAGCACCAAGTACGAGACCACCATTTTCTGAGGCTGCACCCCTTGATTATGTCCCTCTGCCCTACTCACACGCCCGTGACAGACAAGCCCGTGCCTTCTCACTGTGATGGTATAGCATCCCTCAGGGCTGTCGACTCCCACACCCTCCTCTGTCCTGCCCAGCAACCCAAATGAACCCACTTGTTCCTCCTGAAAAGACATGCTGCTCCTCTCCTGTGTCCCAGTGCAGTCCTGGCAGCTCCCCAGCCTGTCGCTGCTGCAGCCAATGGTGGAGTCCTGAGACGGATGATTCCGGACTGATCGCATTTTACAGTGGCCCTGCTCTTGCAACCAAACTGCCTCTTTATCTCTTCCTCCTGATCCTGACTATTTACATCTGCCTCTAAACCTGATAGCTCCTAAAGTTGGCATTATTTAATTAATTTATTTGACAATATTTAAGTTTATGGGTAAATTGAAAAAGCATGTTAATTTAAAGTTTTTTTGTTTTTTTCTCAAATTCATACTAAATTGTTATGGCCCTAGCTTGTTATGCATTGTTGTTACTTTTTCTTTTTCTATTATTTGTCAATTATTTATTAGTTTTACCTCAAGGCAGTTACAACTTGTCTTTTTCTCCATCTGTAGCCTGTCCTGTCTTACCAGGCATCTACCACTGTGAGGCACAATGAGGAGGCTGCTATGTTTGCATGGGATGCAAGATGGACTTTTAAAATGAAAAGACAAAACAGCAACATGCCAGCAAGCAACCCTTTTCTACGTATTTGTACCATAGTTATTGTAACACAATGAGATGATTGAGTCTTAAATCTATCACTGATGTCTGAACTCAAATAAATCAAGAACTTTCACACATTACACACCCAGGGGTGACCTCCCTGCACCTAACCAAGGACAATAGCCTTACATTTATTTTATTTATCTATAATGAACAAAAATCCTATCTTCCCTGACCCAGTCAACTGACAACTGCACGCCCCTACTCTTCCAAAGGACCAGGACCACACAATTCCTGGTGTCTTAGCGCCAAGGCTGGTGTGATTGTTCTTATGGTGGTACAGTTTTACCCAGACAAGAGTCTGCTCAAGGCTCACACTGCCCAATGTCACAGCATTCACAGTAGCTTTCAGAACCCCCCAAATCACAGCCAGGTAAAAAAACACTGTGCTTAGTTAAGGCACTGTCCCTCTATTGTGGTGCAAATGGGTCATTGTAATTAAGTCAATTTTGTGATTATCTTTGATTATATGTTGAAAAAGCTTTGAAGAACTAAAATAATGGTTCTGTTGGGGAACTGATCACATGTAGATACTAGAGGGCAGAAGTTGTTGACAAGGTGTGTGTAGCTTCACGAAATCTTCTTTCCAAATTTCCAAATTCCAATATTTGTCATTTGGGATACAAATTGTATTTATTTATTTATGTATCAGCATTCAAATTTGCAATGTATTAGACTTCTAACTGTAGCAAAAGTGGGCATTAATTAGGGCTAACTATTGAAAATAATCCTAGTTTTAACTTAATAGTCATCTTTTGTTTTTAAATAGTCAAACAAAAATCTAAATGCTACACAGACTTAGTATTTCGCTGATCATGGTGAATAAAATCATGTTTTGTAGTTCACACACTTTGTAATTTCAAAGAGTACAAAGGCCACGTTTCTCTTTTATTCTTCAGTGGTGATATGCCAACTGTCCTATTATTCACATTACATAGTTAGATTCCCCACAGTTTCACCTTAGTTTTAAATGAAGTACAGTACATGCCAACTGTTTCACTTGAAACAAAAGCAGCAGTGAAGGCATTTTAAACTACCGTATTAAAGAGACCACTTAATGTAGCGTTGGTGCCATATTGATGCAAATGGATTTGCTATGCTGCAAATGTGGCGCCACAAAGACTCCCCTCCTGCACTGTGATTTGAAGATGCGTGTGGCGGGGTTGACACATGACTGTGGGCTGTCCGCTCTGTGCACTACCTACTGCGCGTGCTGTATGCTGTTTGTCTGTCTCATGGGAGTTTGGACTCTTACTGTTACATCACTGGCCACTGTCCTTGTTTGGTGTTGCTGCTGGAAGAGTGAGGCGCTGTGGCCCCTGTGCGCTGCTGCGACTCCAGGCTTACTGTTCAGATGTATTGGTCTGTGTGGTACCGTGGCTGTCTCATTGCCACTTTGTTAACTGTTAGCTTCAACTGATGATGCATGTTGGCACTGTTTTTGTGTTTCGTATCTTTTGATGCACTTGGCCTGAGCAGTCTCTGTATGTACTGTGCAGTGTCTTTTTCATGTGATTTCTTTGTTTTGCCTTTAGTTTTTTACACCAATACATAGATTCATACTCTCATGCCGCCATAGTTTGACATTTCTCATTTGTCATAAATGTTCTTCCATTTTGTATGTTACAAAGACACTCAACTTGCTCTAGTTTGAATGCATTAAGTAAAAGCATTACATTTTAATGAGCAGCTATTTTAAAGTCAGTTTTGGTGGCATGATATGGGCTGTGCATGTACCGGTCTTTTAACATCCATATTCTCCTTGTGTAGCTCACCCCAGCGTTCAAGTTTCCGGATACAAGCTGTGAGTTGAAGGGAGCAGCCGATGTGAGTGTGTTTGATTGCGTGTTGAAATAGTGAGCAGAGCAGATAGAGAGAAAAGGAGAGGTAAGCTTTATGCAACAACAGGGCCAACTAGCACTACTCTGACATTTAGAGCTCACTATGTAGACCCCTGTCCATGATATAAGCCCCACACAGACAAAGGTAACCTGTACCACAGGCCCACAGGACCTCTGTATCACTTCTGTCTGGAGAAGGTTAGCCACAGATGTGCGGACTGTTTCCTGACCTCATGATGACTGCCCAATCCTGTCATTGTAGGTACTATATGTTTAGACTACTGTAGACCATTACTAATGATTCAGGTCTATTGAAGATACTTCCTGTGGAAATTATTCTGGAGAAAAAGCTTCAAAATAGAGAAAAAACTGTACCAGCATATAATGCTTTGCCCATGTTTGTGGACAGAGTATGGTTTGTCAATGAAAAAATGTGATTATGTTTAAAATTTCAAAGCAATATTATATTAATGAAATTAAATAATACAATGACAAAAGATCTAATGTCTGAGTTATCTGGTTTGTAATATGGAGGTTAACTGAAATATGCCAACTTTTGAATATATTGGGGGAAATTACATTATTTCTGTAATTTACTTATTTGTTGCTTTGTTTTTGAAGATGAACCTCAGATGCACTGTTGGGATATTTATCAGTCACCCACAACCCCAAAAGATGAATATTTATTTACAAATACTATAATACTGAATAAATATCATTTAAAGTTCTCAATTTTGGGTTTTCATTAACTACCGATTGTCACAGTTAGCATAAATTTGTGTAACAGACAATATTGTATGTAAGATTCATTGTGATACATAAACTTACAAAAATACTAAACTACCTTTGACAATATCAAGCTTTCACTGATCAACACTTATATTTGTGTAAAGCTAGGATAACATTTTTATATAAAATGTATGTTTTATGCAGAAGTGTGTGGTTACATTTACTTTTTTCAACTTTTTCATAAAACTTCAGTGAGTTTTTTACTGACAATACTTTACTTGAGTTATTTTTAGTTTGGAGTAACAGTACTCTATTTTGAGTAAAGTTTGAGCTGCTCTTTCTAATCTAAGTAAATCTGTGTTTGACTGAAACTTTGTTGACAAAATGAAATGATTTGTGTTTGATGTTAGAAAATGAAATAAATACACATATTAGAAAATTTAGCTTTATTCTGGTTGCAAAAAAGGATAAACAATTACTGTATTATAAATAGAAAAATACAGATATGTTTTTATTCAATTATTTCTTTTAATTTTCATAATCATGGTATTTGTAATTTACAGTATAAAAAACAGAAGTTAAAATACAACAAGAGTTACTTATTTCAGTATTTACAGCACAAAAACACCCTCATTTAGACATATTTTATTTGCATTAGCTTTCTGTGACACAACACAAGTTCTCAAATGAAAAACATAAAAGATCCAGTCAACCACCAATTCAAGCAATTCACACAGTTCAAATAGATAAATGTATTATTTTAATAAAACATGCTTTTCATAGGTATCTATAAATGCATTTGTAACTATTTAAAAGAGATTATACAGTTTATTGTTTTATAAGGCTGTGCCTCATTTTGCAATATTCATCATCTAAACCTTGTATTAGATTTTAAGCCATGAGCATTGCGGTCGTCCTGATTGCCGCCTCTTAGCGCTGGTCGTCTCCGGTCTCTGGCTCTCCTGATGGGAACATTGCGCTCCTAAGTATGGGTGCGTAGAACGGCCCAAACACAGAGCGGTTGAAGTGGACAATTTGCCCAAAGGCCCTTCCCAGCTCGGTCAAGTTCGCATTGAGCAGCCTGAGGGGGAAGGCCAGTTCTGGACTTCTTTTAGGAGGGCCCCCCTGCAGCATGGCCTGGAGGAAGCCCTGTACCCTCTCTCCTACATTATCCAGATACAAGTCAGCACTCAAGTTCAACAACACCCAACTCCACATTGACTACTATAGTTGGTGAATGTGTTTATATATGCACACACAAAATATACATTAATTTTATCTTTGCTATGAATGACCTTTTTAGTGTGACTGTCTCACCTATGAGAATGCGGACAGGGTTGTTATCCTTCCACAGCTCTTCTATTTGCCCTTTGAGGATCTCTTCGATCTCTGGAGGAAGCGGTGTTTTTTCTTGGCTACATCGAGCTTCATTCACTTGCTGCACCACTTTTTCGCCAACTCTCAGTAGCCCCCTTCTAAGGTCAGCCTCACTATAGCAATTCAAAACAGCACAGTTAACACAAGAACGTGCCTCACATGCCATGTTTTAGTGTCTTGAGATTTCTTCATAAATGCAGAAGTAAACTTTATTCAGAATAGTATTTAATAAAACTAATTATAGATAATACAGCAGTTTTATTTTTAACAAAAAGATGTCTTGCCGTGCCTTTAACAGATTGTGCAAAAGCTTTGAATACCCAAAGCTGTTGTTCTACATTTGTCCACTAATCATGACAGAGCATCTCTTAAACAGAAAGAATGAGGTTAGCAGGATCCCTTTTGACAAGCTAGTAGACTCCTGTCACCTCCATTGGTATTCTTCCCTTACAATACCTGTTCCCGGTGACAGCCTGTACATGCATCACCACGCTCCCCCTCTTACCTGGTGTGACTGCCTTCTAGCAGGGCAGTGATGGACTGCTTGAGTTTACCTACAAACCCCGGCAGCGACCACACAGCACCTCCGCCCTGAGCACTGGTTACCAGCAGCACAGAGGCATCCAGGATGAGGCTCCGAACCTGCTCCCCCAGAGTATCCAGGCGGGTCCGGTCCATCAGCACAGTCTGTAGAAAAAGAATATTAATCCGATGTTTTATAGCTTGGGTCTAAGTTCATCGTAACAATATGAAATGTTTTAAAATTGGTTTGGAGGGCTGATCAGAACTCTATGATAGATTTATTATGCAAATGGTTTGATCAGGTTAATGGTTAATATCTCTACAATTACTACTTCTCTATCTCTATAGTCCACTTACGTAAACCTTTTTTGTGGATGGAACTATGCAAATCTTTCCCCACAGTTGCCTAAATAATGTGAATAATAGGGCAAATGCGTGGATATAATAATTTTCAAACAATGATTAATTTTACACTTGCACATTTTTGGTATGTACTGTATATTTAGGCTGCGGCTCTTCTCTTGAATTAATGACATGGAATCCATGAACATAAACGTAACCTATTCTAAGAAACACTATTTCGAAACTACCAAAAGATCAGCATGATATGTCCTCTACTTTTAAAATGCTTGGTTTTCTACATTACAAGAGCTCTGATGTGTTTCCTCATGCATCAATGAGCAGTGGGGTGAGGAGCAGTGTGTAGAGAGACAGAATATTCCCTCATTATCAATAAAACATTATTCAAATGAGAGACGATGATGTAATGTGCAGCTGACCTCAGGATATTTCTGGTCCAGTGGACTCCAGCGCAGCAGATGCATGTAGGCTCTGTTCAGGACAGACATGGCGCTGACAGGACCTCCGCTGACAGACGACATCTCCTCTGATGTTGCCGCTCGAAGCCAAGCCACAGTGTTATCCAGGGACGCTGCAGGAAGATGGAGCATTCGCACAATTACCTCAGAAAGAGAAACAGAAAACTAGAAATATGTCACAATACGCAATTACGGTGTTAGAGTGAAAATTTTAATTCACTTTCATTCACATTGGTTTGTGTGCAAGTAGGCTTTTCAAATTAAAGCTCATCATTGACAGAAAAACACATAATTTTTAAGCATACTTTGGTGAAGTATTCTCTTGATTTGTAAAGTCTAAACTGAACTGGAAATGAACATGTCGGTAAAATGTCATTTTTTTGCTGATGCACACAGTCAATTGATCACCATGGTGACCAGCTAAATTAAGTTTTTCAAAAGATAAAGTAATGTTCTTGTGGCATAAATGATGAGAAAAAAATACAATACATGCTCTCTCTGTGAAGGCTAGTAAGATCTGGAACAGTATTTCTCTTCAAATAGGAGAGCGCTCCATATTACCTACTTTTAAACTCATAATAAATCATGACTGCAACTAAATCAGTAATGGGATCATTAGCCATAATATGTAATTTACTTTTTAAAGTTTTCAAATGTCTATTTGTATAAATGTATTTGTATTGTTACCTGCCCAGGACTGTGAATGTAAATGAGCTTTGTAGCTATAATTCAGCTTATTTACATTTGTTTAAAAAAAAAAAAAAAATAATAATAATAATAATTATAATAATAAGGCTTTTTTTTTGCTTCTTACTTATCACCATTAAAATGTTTTATTTCTGCGACTGCATTGTGACCTGAATAATCACAGTTTTCAGTTGACTGAATAATATTGACATCTCTGCTGACAAAAGAAAAGAGCATCATCAAGTAAAATCTTTTAGTTATTTTTCATGGTCTTTAGATTAGTTTTTAATTGAGAGAAAATGTATATTTAATACCAGACGTCAGGCGCACACTGGCATTGTGATCCAATAGGTTTGTCATGTAGCTGCACGTTATTGATTTTTGTAGACGGGGGGCTGAAAACTGTATTTTAGAGCCATAAATACAGCACCACATAAGACGTAATCAAGAAAATTAATTAAATAAATCTGTACGCTTCCAATATTCTTTTAAGGAGAGACTAATAGCCTGCCTAAGATTGCTTTGTCAGCACAAACTCCCTGTCCCATTGCCAATATCTGTGATTACTCAGCTGTCCTTAGGTAATATCTGAGCCAACTAGCCTTCTTATTATAGGCTCCCTCTGCATCAGTCAGCTCAGTAATTAAAACCTAGAAGCAAGCCTTTAAACCATTAACCCCTTCTCACCAGGATCCTTGTCCAGAATTTGCTGAAACTTGGCTCTCTCGTATTGCACTGCTTGCTGCATCAAATGAGGCCTCAAGGTCTGGACAGTAAAGTTCACCATGTCGATCTTCATGAGTCCCAAGACGCGAAAAATGCCCCTATAAAGACAGATATAGTAAACACAAAATACTCATCTGACAACAAACTATATCCGGTTTTATTCACTCCTACTGTTGTGTGAAAGATAATATTTTATTGAGTACATAGATTTAAAACCATAAAAGACTATTAGATTCACCAGATTTTGTGACTGATTTTTAGTGTAGTAGTACTCTAGACCGGTCTTGGTCTTAAGACTGGACTTGAGACTGCTTTTTTGGGGTCTTGGTCTCGTCTTGGACTTGAGGGTGCTTGGACTTGATCTTGTCTTGGACTCAATCTTATCTTGGACTTTTCATTACCACCACACTCTGCTAAGCTTCCACCAGGAGCACAGTGACCTGTTCCTAACCCTAAGCCCTGCACAAAAAGATAACTCTGATAATTGTACAAAATGACAAAGGTGGTCTTGATTTGGTCTCGATGGACTGCGGTTTTGGTCTTGTCTCAGTCTCGACCTATAAGTCTCGGTCTTGTCTCGGTCTTGCCTCGGTCTTGTCTCAATCTTGACCTTCAGTGGTCTTGGTCTTGGTCTTGCCTCGATCTTGGAACTCTGTGGTCTAGGAAAGGGTTTGGTGCTGTAGCAATATTCTACAAAATGACAAGCAAAAAGCTTGTCCAATCTAAACTGTGTACAGTGGTCTAGTAGTGTGTACCTCCATGTTCTAATATGTGATGGTTTTGCTTGCACTATCAGCATCGTAGCTTGAAGTTTTTTTGATGGGCAGGCCTGTCTCATATTTACTCATCTTGTCTTTTTCTTGACACTGTTACATTTATTTACTCATCTTGCCTTTTTAATGACACTGTTGCCCCTTTGATAACCAACAGAAAAAAAGAGTAACTTACATACAAGGGGCTTATCAGTTCGGCATTTAATTATTATTTAATTGATTATGTAAATTATGTAATAGTAAATACATGGAAAAAACAGTCACTATATTTCAACCTTTACTTGGTTAAAATATATATTTAAAAAGACTCAAATACAAAGATTTGTTGACTAATCGACTAATCCAAAAACGAATTGTTGTTTAGTCAATTAGTAAAATAACTGAGTGAGAGCCCTACTTATACTGCATTATCATTTGCCTACCTGAAGATCTCCACTGGTTCCTGTAGGTGGCGCAGTGCTCTGATGTCTTGGTCCCTCACAGGGGCGCACAGAGAGCCCATGGTGTTGATGACGTATGCTGCCAGTCTGTTCAGGTCCAGTGCTCCCTGACTGACCTCCTGTTTGATCAGCTCCATGTCCAGCACCTCGTCCAGCTCAGCCCTCAGTCTCACGTGACCGGGCAACAGCAGAGACTCCAGCAACTGCAGTGAGAGAGAGAAAACACTACTCACTGCTGGCTCTCTCATCTACTATAGGCCTGTGTGTGGATGGCAAAGGCACTTGTAATGCGATAAAGTGTGATTAGGTAATGCATCTTACTTCTAATGTTGTTTTAAATTATCACATATCATATCATAGTGAAGGTTTTCATTCTCTTCTTTTTCTCTTTATTTGGCATATTGGCCACTAAACTAATATCATCTGAGAAACTTCACTTGTTTGAGACAATGTCATGTCACCACTCCTAGTGGACAGTTTTGATTTAAATGAATGGATGTTAGGAGTAATAATTAATAATCATGTCTAGTTGAAAAAAAGACATCACAATTGTTTGACAAAAAACAAAACACTGACCACATTCACTACAAAAAAAAATCATTTAGTTGCAGTTCTAATGAATTTTTTTGATGTTTCAGGCCAATAATATTTAAAATAATAAAGATCAGGAGCAGCTAAAATTAATATTGTTTGAATGCTGTTTTTTCACTTCACCACATTGAAACTAAAGTAGTAAAGAGAGATCTAAGGCACGCTGTCGTTGTGCAATGACCTTTAAGATTGTTTATAACAAATTACAATGTTTTTAAGAGAAAAAACAGACTGCTGTCCACCATGTGACCTTATGACATTGTTACATTCCAGAATGTGAACGCAACCTATTTGTTTAATATTGATGTAGCCAGCTGCACATAAAGTGCTGTAGTTCTTTAGTCGTTTCGTTGATTAATCGGTCAATGGGACATTCCTTTAGTCGACCAAGACTTTCTTTGGTCGACTACAGCCCTAAATATCACTCAATACCTGTCTGGATTATATCGCATAAATAAACGCACATCCTCAACAATTGCTATAATATGTATTTTTGTCGTAGCAGTTCCTCCTTCAGCTCGAAGAAATCTTCCACTAGCCTTTTTTTTCTTCAAATAACTCCCACCTACAGGCTGCCCAGATGGTGCACAAGCAGACACTTTTGGAGGTCGCACTAGAGGTGAAATATTTCAGAATCACTGATGTACAATTTCTTATTATAGTTTTGTAAAATGTGATAAAATGAACAGCTCCTTGTCATGTTTTTGTTATGTCTCTGCCATTGCTATACAACAATTATTTAAAATGTAGTGCTCACTGTCCTCCCACTTGCTTACCGTCTTGACCTCCTGAAGCAGTATCATGGCATGGCTGTAGTCTGGAGGATCACTGCTGAGTTGTTGCTGCAAGCAGTCCCAAAACGCTCTGTGGACTATTTCAGTCACACTTCCTTCCAAACTGTAGAGGAAAAGGCTGTTACCATTTCTCACAACTATTTAATTAGAGTGCAAATAGCCGCAGCCACTTAAGGAAAGGGCTTTTTAATTTCTTGCCTGTTGGTGGGAGAGCCATTAGGTTTGAAGCAGAAGTCTCTGTTCACCACTATCTCATGTGCGAGGCTCAGGTTGGACACGCAGTTTTCCAGCTCAATCAGTCGGGATAATGAGGAGCTCGGTGGGCTCCCTGAGACATACGACACACAACAGAGCGAAATTAAAAACTCCCCTATGCTAATGGACCTGATATTGTAACTATTAATGATAATTTATGGTAATACAACTAATAATAAGCTACCTGTTGGAGACTCAAGTTTCTGTAGATGTGGTAGATCCCCTGTGGAGTCCTCAGTGCCATCTCCTCTGTTTGGCATTATTGCAACGGCCTGTCATCAAATAATTGCATGTCACATATGTCAATTTACACTGTGAGGTGCTACAAAGACGATTACTCTATTTAAATGTTTTAATTGAGGCTTTATTGTGTTTTTCCAGATATTTTGTGATAAACCATAATAACACATAATTGATCTGAACAAACAGAACCATTTACTTCCTGTTCAAATTGCAGAACTGACAAGCTCCGCCTCTTCATGGTAAAATATTGCTAGAACAAGCAGCATATTTTAATGTTACAATTTGTTTTATTAGAAATTGGCTACATTAAAAATGTAAATACAACATTTCACTCTCAGGTTACCGATTACTTTTTGGCCTTAATGCATTGGGAGGCCTGGGCAATCTGAAAAAAAAAAAAAAAAAAAAAACAATCTTGATTTTTTTTTTGTCATATTGATCAATCTCAATTTTTGATTTGATTATGCCCAACCTTTTCAAAACCAAATGAAAAATGCCTTTCATTAACATAAACAGAACAAAACTTTTAATATGTCCCATTTTTTAGATTTTTAAAAAACTAAATTATTAAAATATTCTTCCTCAAAGTTTGACTTTTGCTCCAAACTACACATTTTTTATTTTTTATTTTTTTTTACATTTTTTTCGATTCAAACCCCACCACCAAATAATTGACAATCCGGTTCGATTCAATCTCAATTTCTCTTAATTAATAGCCCAGCCCTATGCCTTGGTCAGATATTTTTATAAATATTGACAATGTTAAGATGTTTTCTAAGTAAATATTTTAATAATGTCTTTGTGCTCTTGATGGGTTGGAGCTGGGTATGGTCTGGTTTGGACCCCACAACCATTTGTCCATAAAGTGCAATGCTAGAATATATTGATGTTACACCCTCAAATGGGGCACATATCTTGCCACAAATATTTGAAACTAGTTTTTATAATGTAGTCAACACTTTTCAGTGGCTTCTCAAAGCTATTTATTGGAAAACTGGTTATTTTCTACTATCTGGCCATTTAAGAATGTCAGCAAAACTTAACCCTTTATAGGGCAAGTAACCAAATTTAGTCACTTCTGCACACATTCAAAATGGCCACCTCCTGCCTTCATTTAGATTTGTAGGGTCATGTGTTTTATTGTCAGCCAATCAGGAGACATCAAGCTATCTGATAAATATGCCTTTCAATGTATCTGTCCAATCAGCAGTGGACTGCAACACCTCAAACACGCCCATTTTGCAGAAATCGAAAATTTGCCTTTTTCCAACCTGTCACCTCTCACAACTTTTCCAATACCAGCAAAACTAAACATGGTAAGTTGGTGTAAATCTCAAATTATTTAGTTAACTGATTCTGTTAAAGATTAAGATTGTTGTCATTTGCATAGTGTTTCTAAAAATTAGAATATTGTTTGGTTGAAAACAAGACGCACCATATTTGATCATATGCCCCGTTCACCTAAGGCTTGAACTAAAGCACAAGTGCATTTTTATACACATGCCTTATGCAGTTTGTTATATTTAAATGGCATCTACAGGTGCTTCTTGTTATTCTGAGGTCTAGTCAGGGCTGGTATAGGTTTTTGGTGGCCTTAAACAAGATTTTGGTTGGGGACCCTCCATAACCTGTAGCAAATTGTCGAACATAAACACTCATGTATAATG